>WAAE01015508.1:29516-106992 GCA_013400495.1 Nicator chloris
TTTTTTTTTTTTTTTTTTTTTTAATGTATAAAGCACCTAGTTACCATGGGGGCTGCCCATCTACCATATGATTTAACTTATCTGCAGCAGTATCAAGTAGAAGGGATATATAGCTTGTCACTTCAAGCGTGGAAGAAAATCACAGAGATTAATTATTCCTTAGGGCTATTTGTGTTGCAAACTGAATGCCTTCACATCCTGTTAGCTTTTCTGCATTGAGAACAGCGAGATAAATTACAATGTAAGCATACATATGGTGTATTTTCATAATTTGAGATAAAACCATCTGCTTTCTGTGTATTGCTGTAAGCAGGCACTTACAGCCTAGGCTGAGGCACCAAACTGGGAATCTAGTAAGTAGGTATGTAGAGGGTGGATGGTGGTTCTGTAAATTCAGTCTCAGGTTTCTCCAGAGTCTTTATGAGTGGTATAGAATGAGACTTTAAATGACCACTGCAGCCAAGTGTTCTGCTCAAAGGCAGGGGAGAGGCATGGATGTGACTTCTTGTCTTGCAGGAGTGAAGTAGGTGAGATGTTACAAGGTAATTTTATTTAAAGTCATTTTTACAACTAACTTAAAGTTGGCTTGTCACCACTCAACTGCTCATTTTGGAAATATTGCAGGGACAATTTTTCATAATCAAGATTTTTCAGGTCTAGGCATCTCCAGTGAATTTTCTGTTGAAGCTCTCAGACTCTCAACCCAAAGGTACTTATTTGCTTTATTGGGGAGGGAAGCCGGTCTCTTTTCTGACTCTACAAATGGTTTGTGTCTGAGCAGGAGCACCTCAGCTCCCCACTGCTCTTTCTTGGAGCAGGAAGCCATCTGTCTCCAGAAATCAGGGTGTAATTTCCAGGCAGCACTGACGGATTGTTTCCTTCACAGGCACCAAGACCAAGGAGGGAGTAGTGCAAAGTGTGACCTCAGGTAAGAGCACAGCCCGAGTGGGATGTGGAAATCTGTGGTGATTGTTAGACCCCTTGGGAAGGCCATCACCCCTGCCAAGTGAGAGGACTCTGTGGGACACCACTGATCTGCCTGACCTTCCCACTGGTGAATGGAGGCTGCGTGCCTGGAGCGATGGTTCAGGGTCTGGTATTTGCAGTGGACACGGATGGGAGAAAATATTTAATCAGTAGAGTAGGTCAGAAAAAACCTAACAAAGGTTACTTGGCAGACTGGGATGGTTCACAACAATTTAGACATTTCACAATGTCAGGTGCACAGCCCAGCACGCAGAGAGGATTTACTTGCATCAGATCCTGTCTGGCCAAAACTGTGGTCTTTGGGAGAGTCCTGTCAAGCAGTTGCAGAGTCAGGGACTCAACGGGCTCCTTCTAGGGTATCCCCAACTCCAAGGCAGAGCACCCATATGGACTGTCCTGAAGGAAGACAAATGGATCCTTTCCCTGGAGAATTTCCTAATATTTCTTTTTTCTGCCAAGGGGTATTAAATCAAACAGAAGGTAACCTGGAAGAGGTCATGCACAGTCTGCAATGCAAAATACCATATTTACACTGTTGTCTCTTAGTATCTGACAGTGAATTTTTCATTCTCCAGTTGCCCACAAAGACTGACAGGCTGCAGTGCTGTTCTCTAAGCAGCATTTTGTGCCAGACAAAAATCCTCACATACACGATCTAAACTCAGACGTGATCTCGTCTAAAAAATCCAAATAAGGACTGCACCAGGGCTAATTTTTTCTTTTACATCAGTGCAATCATTTTGTAATCCCAGGGAATTTGGCAGCCTTCTGGCAGTGTCTATTTTGCTGACTTTTCTGCTTTTATTGAAACTGCAGTTGCTGAGAAGACCAAAGAGCAGGCCAACGTGGTGGGAGAAGCTGTAGTAGCCAGCGTGAACACAGTGGCAAACAAGACTGTAGAAGGAGCAGAGAACATCGTGGCCACTACAGGAGTTGTAAAAAAGGTGTGTTTGTTTCTTCTGTGATGGCAGGACAGAAGAGCCTTTGGATTACACTTAAACTACCTGCAAACATTTACAGTTGATGGTTTCACTTATTTCATGAAAAGTTTTCAGCAATATCTGCTTTTGTGTAATAGTTAATATTATCATATAATCCCTAATATGTCACAGAATCATTTAGTTTGAAAGGGACCCCTTGAGATCGTCGAGTCCAACCCCCTTAGGGCCAATGAGAGAGGACTGTCCCACTGGGTTTTGAATATCTCCATGGAAGGAGACTCCACAATATCCCTGGGCAACCTGTGCCGGTGTTTGACCACCCTCATAGGAAAAAAGAGAATTGTTTTCTTCTGTTCAGATGGACACATTAATCACTTGGTGCCTATTGTCTCTTGTCCCATCAGTGACCACTGCTGGCAAGAGTCTGGCTCTCCATTTTCTTACGAATGTAGAATGTAGATTTTTCCCAGGGACTTGAGTAGAAAAGTGTTTGGGTTGCAGTGAGCACCTGGACTGAGTCAGAGCTCAGGGATGTGCAGAGTGGGAAGGCACGGGAGCCAGCACTTGCCCTCACCGCTGGGCCGTGCTGGTGGGATGCACAGCCTTGCCCTGGCCACGGTGGCTGCAGAGGCAGCAGAGGGCAGCAGCAGGTCAGGTACAGCCTGGTTCCAGCAGAGAGCCTGACCCTGCTGCTCTGCTTCCTGCTGGTTTGACAACAACCAAGTGCTTATTGATAAAAGGCCATGTGACCCACATTGTGTACGGATTAAGCCAGATTCAGACAAGGCATCTTCTGTCCTCCAGCCTAATTTGACGAACCGGGACTTCTTCAAGTGAGGGGATTAAGGGTCGTGTGAAGGAGCAGAACAGCTGCTTAGATGAAGGCAGTGTCGATCATTAGAGAAGATGCTTTGGTAACAAATAGCACCCATTTGTACAGCAGGAGGCCAAAACTTGGCAGCTCTTTGGTAAAGCCTTCTCTTTCCCCTCTTCAGAGAGTGTGATCAGTGCTGTTGATGGCCACATGATCTTTATGAGTCACAACAAACCCAAACCCAGAATCAAAGCAAAGCTGGGCTGCCCAAAATTGTTTTAATTGTTCAGATAGTCAGCTGATTAATTTCCTGACCTGCACATAAACACATTGTGATGTGAAACAAAACTTCTACACAGCATATAAATCCTGAGAGAATAGCCTAACAAAAGAGGAGAACGGCAGCTACAAGTGACGCAAAATGTCCTCCTGAAAGCATGTGAAAAGGGCAGATACAGGAGTTCTGTTAAGCCCTTGGGATAAATTTAATCTCTATTCCCACAGGGAACAGCAGTTAGGCTACAGGAGTGCAAACAGTGATTCCTAATTCCATGGGGCCAGAATATCCCTTCCTACCTTTTAACTGACCATGGGGTGATTGATCCAGGAGAGTGAGGAATTTGCTGATGGTAGGAATCCCAGCTGCAGATAGTGAACTGTCTCCCCTCCACCAAGGACTGAGCCACAGAAATCCTCTTCCCCTTTCCTCCTAAGTGAGAACTCCACCTCAAAGACTGACAGCTACCATTTACAGCTGATTTCAGAGCTTAAACCAGTGCAGATTTTCCGGAGAGCATCTGAACTGTTATTCTGATGTCTTCCATTGATGTCCAATTGCTTAGACTTAAAATAGAGATTGATTACGAAATAAAAAAATAGGACGTGTCACATGCTAAAGGGCAGACTAAATGGAGTCAGGAAGCTGCTTTGGATACAGCATCATGATGTCATGCCAAACAGCAGAGGTGGGCAGCAGACTGAAAACAGGAGGAGAAAAACAAGACAAATCATAGGAGAAAAAAATTCAGGAAAAACATTCATTTCTGTGAAAGAGGGTTCATCTGTTCTGCTGGTTTAGTTCAGCTTAGGAGTGCAAATCTTTATTCATACTCGCCATACTTCAGGATGTAGCTAGACACCTTTTAGATCCAGCTAGATACAGAAGTTTGAGCACCCCATGCACATCGAATGCATCCCCACTGCTAATGGACATTTGCCATGGAACCAAAGCTGCTCCAGAGGGAGGGCCCTGAAAGGAATATAAGGAGCTATGCTGAGCTGTCAGCACTGGCTGTTTTATCTCCAGAACTGTTCCTATCATGTTACACAATTTGCTAATGGAAATAACACCCAGAGTTTGCCAATGGCAGCACCAGGCACTGTAATGCATGTGGGAGACCCGCTGGAGATACACTGAGTGATAATGTGTAGCTTTTAAATGTTTGAACAGTGAATACCCACTGTCATAATCCTGCATCAGAAGCATTTCAGCCCCAGAAGTTTGAGAGAGCATCCAGTTGCTTCCAGTCCTGAGACTTGTTTGTGCTCCATACCATCCTCCTTCTTTCTAATTGCACAGAGCACTTGCCAACATCTCATTTGGGTTTTCAGCTATCTCCAGTGTTGTTGCCTGCTGTAGAAGGGCTGTTCAAAGTGCCAGGGATCTGTGAATGCATAGCATTGAGAAGTGCTCGCGGTGACTCAGGGCTGGGGACTCGAGTGTCCTAGAAGGCCTGTCCCCAGCTGACCATTCCCAGTATTAATATAAATTACAGAGAACTTGTTGACATTTAATCTGTGCATTTGAAAGCTGGGATCAGTGGCAGGCACACATTATGAAACAGAGGGGTACTCTAAGGGTTTTGGGTTAAGTTTTGTTCAGGATAGCCAGGAGGTGCGGGTGTATCAGATGGTGACTTTGGCCATGGGAAAGAATTCAGCTCTTTGTTGCATCATGGCAGGCACTGACACGGGGACACCTGGCAGCCTGCTGTTCCTTACTGCCCTTGTGGGGAAGCACTCAGAGCCATGCAGAAGGAAATGGGGCTGAAGTAACCCTACACATATGGAGGGATGCCAAGCACCAGTTGAGAACAACCTTGAGTTGTGCTGGCGCTGCCTGGTAGGGCTTTGGCACTGACCTGGTCACTGCTGAGTACAAGGAAATATTGACTCATTTGGGGGAGTTTTTAAGTATCAACTAAAAAAATCTGTAAATTAAGAGATTATAAACCCTCCGCAATTTTTCTTATACAAAAAGGAATGAAACCAGTCAGAAGTGTGTTCTGTCTTTGGCTTTGCACCCATCCCCATGCCTGGAGTTGACATTAAGAGAATCCAGTGAGATAACCACCCACTAAATATCCCTGTCTTACAAGAGGATTAATTCTTCATCGGTATGACACAGCACAGAGCTTGCTGCAATGCAGACACCACATGGCTGGGAACAAGCCCATGTACATACACATGCTCTCAAAATGTCCCTCAGGCTTTGGAACAATTTCCCCAGTAACTGATGCTTCCCTACACCCTCCACCTAAATCTTCCCTTTATATCTATTTGTCCTGTCAGTTTTTATGGTTTAGTTGTCAGTTCATGACTCTGTCACTTTGAATTGGGTCTGATCTTTTTTTTTAACCTCACCCCATTAATTAAATGAGCATTTGTCGGTTATATGCAGCTGCTGGGTGCTCGTTGGATCACAGCGTTTCTGTGCACCTGATCTGGCACACGAGGGCCGCGCCCACGCCATGGCTCATCTCTTTCACAACAAATGCACATCCTGAATGTGAAAGGCTGTTGTTCCTGGCCTTAATTCCCTTCACTTACAGCCTAGGACGCCTCCAATGTAAAGGCAGTCTGTCACACGGAAAGAATTAGAAGCAAAAACTGAGTGACCTTCCTGTTCAAGCTAGATTGGGCTGGGCAAGTGCCACTAGGAGAGAGCAACCAAGGGCATCTGAGAAGCCACCAAGGGAAGAGCTGCTAAGCAGGAGGAGCAGGGAAATCAGCAGCCAAACTACACAACAATTAAGTAGAATAAATAGTTGAAATTTGTTCCGCTTTGTATTCAAGCTTCCCTGTACTTAGTTGATGCAGTGATGCATCCCAGTGGTATCCTTTCACATGTCATGGAGCACGGGAGACTGCAGAAGTGCCGTGGAGTGGAGCACTCTGCCTACAGACACTTTTTCTGTGCTTCCCTCTCAGTCCCATTAGTGTATCCAGGCAGACATTTTTCCATGCAAAATAGCTGAGTTAGTGGCACTGGTGAAGCCTCAAAGCCTACAAGACCATGGATGCGCTTCATGGCTCAAGGCTGTATCCCAGCAATCCCATAGGATCCATGTTAAATATGTATTATTTGTATAAGCAATCCCAGGAGACTTTCAGAGAGTCTGGCTGTGAGCTGAATAAAAACAAAGCCACCCCAAAACTCTACCTGGATTTGTAGGGTAAGACAGGAATCCTGCATGCCCATCTGTCTGTCCTGTTGGTGGGTCCACTCACTTTAATCAAGGCTTGACCCCTTAGTCAGAGCTGTCAGCATCACTCTGAGCACACTCACCCAGAAATCTATCCAGGACAGCTCAGCCACAGGACCTGCCAGGCTGCCTGAGGGTTTCCTGGGGAGTGGTTTGGGGATGCTGCCAGGCAGCATCGTGTGTGCTCCAACATCCAAGGTCAAGAGCACTACGGGAGGCTGAACCTCTCCACCTTATGCAATTGATGTCCTTTTGAGGACTCCTAAATTTGTAGCAGATTAGGCTGCCAGTGAATCTCTCTGGCTTTACAGCCTTAAAATAATAATAGTAATAATAATAATAATAATGAAATCTTGCTTGCCACTGAATTTGTTGAAATTTGATGAGTGTATTCCAGTATCCAGTATTTGGGCTGCTTTCTCTGTTATATAAGGAAAATAATAAGATGGTTTATGTCCAAATATTTGGGGACAGCAATAAAATTCCCACTAGCCTATAAGATAATATAAACAAAAAAAAAAAATTCCACTTTGTATATGAACTCAGTGGACAAGTCAATTGCTGAAGAGCTGAAAAAGGGAATTTCATAGACCCTGTGAAAATGAGAGATCTGAGGAATTAAATCGTAATTAATTTCTTCCAATATTTCTGGGGTTTTAAAATCAGTTTTTAAAAAAACTTATTAAAATATTCAATCCCAGAAGCCTATAGTACAGTCTATTTAAGATCCCTTAACATTGTACAGGAATATTTTTATAAATGACAGTCTTAAATTGTTGAGTTTTAAATTAGTGATAGCTGAACATGTACCTCTGTTTCATAACCTTAATGAAGTCTTTTTTATATATAGATCTCCTGTGGTGTATATATTCTCCATAAAAATATATTTTTAAACACACAAAATATTTATAAACTTGTGTACTATTCTGGGAAGGAATTCTGAGGTCTTGTGTTTCACTTAACTATTATGTTCAAGTACTTCACTTTTCTTTCTTCACTAGCAAAAAAGATTCAACTGCCCACCCAAAACCAGAAGAAAATAGTCCATAGCAAACTAATCTTTTTTTCCGTTTAAAATACTTTTCTCTAAGAAAGTACATAATTTCTGAGGGGAAATGTTTGTCTCACCCTTTAAGAACAGGAGGAGCATTATTAATTGCTTCATGGTTTCAACATGCCTTTGCTTAGAAAATGTTACTCCTTTTAATGAGGAGATGAGCACTGACAGGAATGGTGAAACTCTTGCTGCCCCCAAGGAAGCTGGATTTTCACCCCTTCTTTCTTGCCCAGCATCGTTCTGTGAGTCAGTGTTAAAAGTGGAGCTGGTGCTTAGGAATTTCTAGCTCTGTTCAAAGTGAAGACCCCTACACCACATAGTCCTCCTCTGTATATTGTCTTCCTGAGCAGTCCCTGAAACCCCTAGCCAGCTAACACCCAGCTGAAGAATGCAGCCCTTCCTCATCTCCTGCTCCCTATTCCGGGCAGGGTGGAAGTGCGTGAGAAAAAGGCTGTGAGGCGACATCCCTAACACGGCCTGACACCTCTTCATCCTGCTATTGTGCTGGTTCCTCCAACATAGTTTAGAAACACCATCCAGAAACTCAGTTGCTTCCCTTTCTAAAAATAGATAGTTGATTTTTAGCCTTCTGGAGCAGTCTTGGCAGGGAGCACGATCTAAGGGATCTAACAGGCAGCACAATAGCTGAACAGGGGTTCTCCAGCCCACGCACTGCTCTCAGATACAGTGTCCTGAGGGTGGTCCTGACAAAGGTGTCCCTCTCCCAGGACTCTTTCCACATCTACCAGAGCCCAGCTCCCAGCCCACAGGAACAACAGGTGGTCATACCCTGTAGAAAGATGGAGTGCACTGCACTGGTCCTTGTGCTCCTGTGAGCTGTTCCCCAGTTTTCCCAATGCAGCTCAGCACCTTAGGCAGTTGCCTTTGATTGACCTTCACGATTTCACGTAGCAGCTGGTAACTCCACCTGCAAAAACTATGAAACCTCTGCTGTTGCAGCTGTTGTCAGTGGCTTCCAATGGAGGTTTCTTTCCTTTCCACCTAATAGTCAAAAATCTGTTTGTAAAGCTTCAAAATACAATTTGAGGCTATTTACCTGCTTTGGCCTAATGTGTGCTGTTGAGTTATAAGGTGTAGATATGCAAAGTGTAATGTAAATGTGAAGTGCTTTAAAGCCACAGGCTGGATCCTGAGGCTGGACAAGCATCCATAAATTGAGAGTAGTGAGCTGTTTGCTGGCAGCAGGAGAGCTGACTCATTTCAGAGATAACTGTGACCAAGAGGCTGCATCAGAGCAGTGGCCTCTCCTGAAGAGCTGCGGGTCTCCCTGCATGAGAAACTGGCTTCCATGATGTGCAGTCTGATGTCATTTGGTTACCTGGCCATGCTTAACAGCTCAGGCTGGTACCAGCAACAATCATTTCAGCCAACAATGCAATGCATGTTAAGGGCATGTTCCTTAGAGAAAGATGGCCACACTGTGCTTCTCATCTGGAGACACCAGCAGCACATGGTGCTCTCCATAGACAGACTAATCAGCTCTGGTCTCAGCAGGGAGATGAAGGAATGCCTGCAGCTGTGACAGACATCAGTACAGGGGTGCAGCTTGTACTTCGGCTATTTTTTGTCTCCAGTGGATTGATCTTACAGTAGCTTGCGTGGAAAGCAGGAAGCCCAGAGGTAGGACAAACAGGTTGCAGTGTTTCCACCTTCTGGCTCCCCTTGCTGCCACAAATGGATCTGAAGTTCCATTTCCAGATTAAATTTCATGGGCTCTACCTTGTATCTATGTAACTGCATCTACTTTTTCCTTTTCTACTTCACATTGCCTTTTTTTCCCAAACTCAGTCCAAAAAGCAGCAGGGATGGCAGGGATGTTCTCCTATGGATGAGAACAGTTGTGACTGGACAGGAAAGCAAGGACATGTGAAAAGGAAAAGTAGAGTCCCCTAAACACACGAAGCATAAAGTTCTCTTTACAGTAGGTTTGGCAGGGACATTGATTTGCATTGCATCAGCAGTGGCACCAAGCAAAGTGGTGGCCTTGTGTTTCCAAAATGTTGAGATTCGTAACTTTGCCTTCCATGCAAAATTGACTTTCCCTTTCCATAATATATCTGTGTTTCCATATATATCTGGTTCCCTCCATGGTGGCCCTGACTTCATGTGGGAAGAGAGTAATTCAATGCTCAAAAGGAACAGAGAAACTTTGTCATTTTAGTTGAGATCTCTGTGAACTCAACTAAAATTACAGAAGTCCTGCTATTTCTGCTTCCCCCTACTCTCACTGACTGATTCCATTCAGATGTGTTTCTGCTTTCTGTCCATCCCCTGTGCACAACCAGTATGGTCAGGATTTTGTCTTCTCTTCCCATGTGGCCAAATTGTGTTGAACATAATTACCTGGTAATGCAACCTTTTCTCTTCTTCTATGAATAGGAAGGTAGCTGAAAGATATAGGCAAATGGCTAGAAGAGCCCAAAATACTTAAGTAAAGTCTTGGACTCAAACAAAAAGAAAAGCTTACACTTTGATGATGATATTTTATCTGAAGCATGACATTAACACCACTACAGTAGTGCTATATCTTCGATTAGTTCTAGTCTATGCAATGAGTGCTTAGGATAAGATAATGCAGGGAACGGCTGGGTATAGCCTTACTATATGTAAATCTATTTGTTCTTCCAAAATTTCTTTACACTGAAGGTGTCAAAACTCTGGTCATAATGACAGAGATAGAGCTTATTTTCTGTATGAAAAGGACCCTAAACCAGGCTGTAAGAAATTGAGTTGGCTTTTTCATAGATATCTTCTCTAACCAGCTGCACAACAAAAATGGATTTCAAGCAGTATCTGCCATCTATTAAAGCTGCGATTCTGCTTGCACGTGTAATGCTCAGCCCCACCTCGCACAGTGTGTCTAAGATTAGGGCGATGACTCTGCATGTGGCAGCAAGGACAAACATCTTGCTTGTGACTTGGCAGGAGGACCTGGCGGCGCCGCAGCCCCCCGAGCAGCCCAGGGTGGAGGGAGAGGGGGCCCCGGCAAGCACTGGCGGAGAGGTGAGTGGTGCCACAGCCCCGCTGTGCCACATCTGTGCTCTTTCTGGGTTACTGGTGTCCCCTGGCAGAATCTCCTCCTTGCCTCCTGTGGTTCTAGAAGTGCCATGCAAGGAGCCCATCACCGCTCCTACCTTCCTGAATTATTGGACCAAAACCTGAGCTCAGCTGTTCTCGTTTTTGCCACTTCCTTATCTTGGGAATTTTCCATGAGCGACAGATGGACAGGTAGCAAACTGCTGCCTGATTTGGGTTGATTTGGGGGTGTAAATGCACATAAAAAGTTAATGCTATCCTATGGTTCTGTCATCGCATGGAATAGTTTTTTTCCTCTTTGCAGCCATGCTTTAGAAGAGATTTAGGTAACAAGCTAGGGTTTTCTATAGTTTCCTCTGTATTTAAATTAGTTCATTTAACTTTTGAACTGTTCTACCTGCAATGTTCTTTTGAAGCCCTGGGTCGAACATTAGTGTCTGGGCCGATTTCAGCTCTTGAACAAGGATGATTTTTTGTCCAACACGGACAACAGGGGCAAACACTTCTCATGTGGTATTGCCTTTACAATTTCAGTGTTAAGGCCTTTGTCTGTCCCTTCTACAAGTACTGCATATACCCAAACCCCACAGTTTTCAGGCTTTCTGAAGCTCAGGCTGTTTTCATGGTCCCCAAAGCTCCCAAAAGTCTCAGCTTGCATCCACCACCCTTCTCCAACCATCACCCCCCGCTGCCAGTCCCAGAAATGGGCCCCACAATCCCACTGGCTGCATGGCTGCACCAGTGCTGATGTCAGGCTGGGTCAGGCAGGAGCAGACCCAGGAGCACAAAGCAGGCCACTCCTGCCAGCAGGGCCTGGCCCCACATTAGCTTGACTTCCACCACATGTAAATTCACACCCTCATTTCCCCCAGAGATCTGAGTTACAGCAGGAGTGTGTCTGGTTTCCAGAAGGAATGGGTAATTCATTTATTTTCTGCATCACCTATGGTCCTCATTGTTTTCTAGCTGTTTGTGGGGTTTTGTGTGGTGACTGTCAGCATTGATTTTTCTCCTAGATTTTTTTATATATGTTTCCACTGGAAATATTTATTTGTTTTCTTATCTGTCTTCTCTCACAGGGTGAAATTGAAGGTGATCCATCAAGTTAGGGAATTCTTGCTCAAAAGAGACCATTCCAAGAGCATACATGGAAGTATTAGCTGACACCACAGCAGGAAAATCCCACTGTCCATAGACTACATGCAGCTCTGTAGCCTTGCACTTGCCTCATAAGCCAGTCATACAATATATGTAAGCCAGACTCCTTTAATTGTAAGTAACATGCAGGTGTGTACTGGGCTGTGTGTCTTTCCCAGCCTCCCTCCTGGCCTCCCAGTTGCTTTGTATATTTTGGTTGGACTCACAAATCCGTGTCTTGCATCCATATGCACTGGCACTTGGGATCTCTAGGCATTGTGGAATTTTTTTTTTTTAACTAATAAAAAGTGTTTGAATGAATTTTTTGTCTTGTTGGTTTTGTTTGCACATTTTAGATGTGGATCCTTCCAAACTGATGCATTCTTCCTGTGAAAGTGCAGTATTAGAATAGTCCAAAGTGTAAGACCCTCAAATCATGTTGCAAGAGATGAAGAATCATGAAAAATTGTATTTCTGACAACAGTACTGTAGGTAGGCTGGCTTTCTGTCTCTCAGGGCTGAAAACCAAATATTTCACTTTTTAAATACTCACCATGTTTAAGAGAGAGTGTGATATTGGATGAAAGGAGGCTTTTTAAAGGAACGTGAAAGGGATGTTGAGCTCAGTTTATTCTGTTTGCACCAGAAAGCTGTCCTGACATCAGGATGTAACAAGCTGCTGGAAGGTAATTAAAGAAATGTGATGGGTACCAACCGACCTGATCAGAACTGCACTGTTGCTGGCAAGGATGGGCAGGGTTGCTGTGAAATGCATGAGTTTTTGGGCAGGTGCCAAAGGAGAACCTCCTGGTGCACCACAAACACAGAGCTGATATCAGTCAAGCTGCAGATCCGCTGCTGACTGAGAGCAGCACACCCTCCACATTCACCAGGGTAGAGAGCAGGGAAATGTTGCTCACAGCTGTAAATAATGGGCAAAGTTTAAAGCACATCAGTAGGTATGGGTAGAAAAATGGGTTCTTTTATTTACCTGCAGGAAGAGTACCCATGAGTCCAGGAGAAGCCAGAGTAAACGGTTGAGATTTAAACTGCTTCAAAATCAGAACAATCATCTTCATTAAGCTGCTAAATGATGACAACTGTGGAAGGTATTACAGAAGAGACTTGCTGTGGCATGGAAGCATCTAGCAAGTGTGCTGGCAGCCTCTCTCAGGCATAACAGCATGTGTAAAGCACTGCCTTGCAGAGACCACAGGATTTCCATCCCAGTGAGTCTTTGATCTCAACACAGAAAGGGAACAAAAGAGCCCTAGCAGAGGTAAC
This sequence comes from Nicator chloris, assembly GCA_013400495.1. Taxonomy (NCBI): domain Eukaryota; kingdom Metazoa; phylum Chordata; class Aves; order Passeriformes; family Pycnonotidae; genus Nicator; species Nicator chloris. Next base: position 42,279 of record WAAE01015508.1, read on the forward strand.
AAGGCCCCTCAAAGGAAGATGTATCTGATATGTGCCTACTCTTTTATGATGTCCTGCAAATATCTGCCAATTAAACAGAGTAACTAAAATTGAGGCCAAGGTAAGAGGACATAAAGAGATACTCATGCCCAGCAGCAGGAGGCTGGAGTCTATTCTCAGCGCTTGCTAGAGAGAGAAAGAAAAATCTTTTGCTTAAAAGCTTTGCTTTATGGGGATACCAACAAAAGTGTTTTGCAAAAAAAATGTTTTGCAAAAAAAAGTGGTGACTGCATTCACTATGTAGGGCATGCGTGGGAGGCAGGAGCGGGCTGTAACTCAAAGGAGGAGTAAGCTGCTCCCCAAATGCCCATCTCTCAAGCAGGCTTTGCCCCTGGTTCCAAGGGCTTAAACCAGGAGAGAATGGTAATTACTGAGCTAAGGATGCCAGGCCACATCTCTGCCACACTGAGCTACGTGGCTGCTTGGGAGGGCAGCATGCAGCTCTCTGTGTTTCCTTCCCTGAGGAAGGGAAAGCGTTTTACCAGTATTTACACACCTGTATCTGGAACTGTGGGACTGAAAACACTGTTTGACTACTGCCCAACATTTGGACACTTTTGGTGTCCAAATGTTTCCTAAAGATCTGCCTCTGCACTTGCCTGCCTCTCACGTGGGAGAGCACTGCTCTGGGCCCAGGCAGGTTCAGTCCCTGCACAGGTCTGGTCTAGTCCCACGGCAGTCAGAGCCCAGAGAGTGTTTATGCATCTTGCACAGGCAGTCACAAGTCTTGGAGACAGACACCAGGACACGCAGTTTTCTCCCACATGAGTACCCTGTGTCAGTGAGTGGGAACAGGGTACTGCTGTGCCCATGCAATGGCTCAGTGAGCCTCTATTTCCTCCCTGTCCCTTCCTCAGACTGGCTGTCACCCAGCTGCAGGCAGCAGAAGCCAGAGGTCTGAGCTACATTTGTCAGAGGTAAGAAAGGTGAAGACTTGTTTCTTTTGAGGTAGAAGGGTCTTTCATTAAAGAGACAAAGCATTGTCTATTAATTGTTCAACTTAACTTTGTTGTACGTCTGTTTGGTTCATTGAAAGGAAGTCTGTGCTTTCAATGAGTATTCAGACAAGCGTAATGAAGTGATGGAAGGAAAGTGAAAAGCTGAATGATGGAGGAGATGCATCAGAAACATCCCACAGGAGAAGGTACTTCCACTGGGGAAGTGATGGCACCCCCTTCCCCAGGTAAGTCCTGAGGGAAGCAAAATAACTTTTTGCTGACAGGTCACTGTCTGGTCAATCAAGAATTTCTTTTACTCGTCTTATCCTGTGAATTATTTAAGTGGACTTTGTACATGTGATACCACTGTCACACAAGCTGTTAATTTAATCCTACTGTGATAAAACAGCAGCCAGTGCCAGGTACAGTGTGGCCACCGTCTGCCCCCAGTGACGATTCTGGACACTTGCACTCTGACCTCCGAGAGGATCCAACGAGCCAGGAACAGCTGCTGCCAAGTGTTGCATCAACCTTGCCATAAAAGTGACCAACAAAGTGCTGAAAACCACTTTTTTTCCCCTTGTGACAGCAAAAATTCCTTACCATGTAAAACTACAGTTAAGCTTTATTGAGTGATTTGTTCTGATAGAGCTCACAGCCTTTGTGAGCTCCCCCCAGTTCCATCCTAGCCAAGGGCTGAAGGGCCTGCAGGGCCTGATATTTCAAAGATATTTGTCTGGGATGAAGGAGAGGAAGCAGTGGCTCTCTACAGAATATCCCAAACAGCATTCCACTAATTTAAATGCAAATCAGGTAATAATACACTTAAAATCCCACTTCATTTGAAAGTCCTATTTTTGTGTCTGCATAATGCATGTCCTAAAACTGAACTCACAGAGCACCCAATTAAAAATTGAAGGGCTGGTTTTTTTAATACTGTTCTCTGTGAAATCACATTCTCATCTATTTGACACATTGAAACTCAGCTTAACTGTTTCATATATGCATTGAAACCCTATTAAGTCACAAGAAGATACTCCATACTGTTAATAGCATAGCAGGAAAAGCTCGAATTAAAACTCTGCTTTCTGAATATCAGACAAACCCCTGCCCACACGAGTTTGAAGCAGCACAGAGTTTCTCTGTCAAGCTTTGGCACTGCTTTTTTTGCGTGGATCCCAGCAGTGAGGCAGCTCTGCTTCTCCACCCTTCCCCTCCCACTAAGCCCACAGGTGGGCAGCACAGCTGTGTGCCAGAAGGGCAGAGCCGCAGCACTCCTTCCTCTCAGTGTGCCTAGAAAATATACATAGCTCTCCTGTAGACTTTACATCCCAGCTCACATCCTCAGTTTTCCCAGCCAGTCACTTCTGGGATAGGGCCAGTTATTTATTTCCCCAGTCCCATGCCAGATTTTCAGGTGAGAGTCAAGCCTTTCTCATCTTTCTAGCCTTTCTAAGTTAAAGACCTTTTTTTTTTTTTTTTTGCCTTTTCTAGTTCTGAATCTGCAGGATATCGTGAGACTTCAGAGCAGTCCCAGTATTTAAGGATGGTTTCAGGTGCTCCAGATGACAGTGGAAACATGACACTTCACCTGGATGTTACCTCAAGATTGAGAAAGTAGAAGGTAAAGAACTCTGTTTGCACTGGCCTTATGTTGACCTCATGCTTTGAAGCAGAGCTGACTGATGATTCCTGGAGGAATCACCTGTGTAAAGGAAGAATTGGTTGAGCCTACTTTTCTCCCAGAACTGTATATCAATATTTGAACTGAACAGCTAATTTATCTTAATTAGAACTTTAGTTTCATTGTGTTCGCCTTGCTGATGGACAGCACACCTATCTATAAATCCCAATCCTGGTAAAATTAAAATTTAAGAAAACCCAAATAAATTACAATACTTCTTAATTAACCTCAGTTGTCCATTTTCATGTGTAAAACATGAGCTCTAGCTCTGATTAATTACTTCTGACCTTCATCAGGTAATAGAGCAGAAGGGTTCATGTCACTGCCATGTCATGCCATGCCACTTCGTGTCACATATATATGACAAGGTGCTCAAAGGTGCTTTCCTTTCGAAGGGAAGGGAAGGGAAGGGAAGGGAAGGGAAGGGAAGGGAAGGGAAGGGAAGGGAAGGGAAGGGAAGGGAAGGGAAGGGAAGGGATTTCTAATTTCCCTGTGGTACTTTAGATTTAAATCACAGCTGTTAGGGCTGCATATTTGGAGTTGCCAACGATTTCCAGGGCCATGGGTTGTGAGCACTCCTGGCATTTAAGGAGTCGGTTTTGGGTTTCTTTTCCCCAAACACAAACAGCTGCTCATCACAAGCAACAGACTGTGAAGGTGCAGAATGTGGAGAAAAAGCCCGAGGACTCAGACACAGAGAAGGGTGTCAGACAAGTTGTGTGTCAGTGTCAGAGGTGAGCAGACTGTGCTTCTGGGAGTGTGACACTTTCGAACTTTTGGTCCTGGCCAATGTCAGTCATGCACCCTGCCATTACCAGGTGGAGTACCTTTTGGAATAGCCTGAAATTCCAGGGGCACCTTGGCGTGTGGCTCTGCCTGCACTGTGGTACCTGCCCCAGCTGGCATTACCGGGGTTTGTACCTGCAGTCACAGCAGATACTGAGAGCCGAATGGAGCAAAAGTCCAAACTAACCTTCCACCCTTTCAAATCCTCATTTTTAAGCGCTCTAATTAATATCTACCATCAGCTCAAAAGGTTTATTATTGTCTTCTAAAAAGTAATGTTACCCCACAGAGTGGATAAATATTATGCAATATATTCCAATAACTTTCTGTTGTGGTTTTGTAACTCAGCCAGCCACCTGATGCACAGATTATTGGTCCCATCACATGGAATGAATGCTATGCAAATATCCCTCTTCCCTCTGCTCTGGGCTGCATTATAATGATCATGCCATCCAATTTGGGCAAGAGTAATTTGCTCGCTTTTTTTCGGGTTGGAATCAGGATAATGATATTAATGCTAAGGATAAGATTACATTAGATAAGGAGTCATGCTGCCATGCTGTCAGCAGTGTGGGTTTTACTCAGGAACTCATGTTACCTAATGCTTTGGGCAGGAGGTAAAGCAAGCAGTGGCATGGATCAGACACCCATATTGAGTCCAAAATGCTGATCAGAGATTTTTACTTGGAACAATAATAGTTGGAGCTGGGGAAATCTAGGTAGGTATTAGAGCAGAATTAGAGAGCAATATTTGCCTGAACTGATTAGGAGTCTATAAAACATTGCTCTAATGTGGTGCATGTTTAATGCTTGATGTAGGCGTGCTTCAGTTTTAAATGCTCTACCAAAATCCTGGTGTCCCTTGCAGGCAAACTATCCCAGCCAGCACCTGCAGGGACTTTGCACTGAAAACCCAGCAGTGGAAACAATCTGGGAGGGCATCTGGAAGGTATTTGCTGCTGAAGCCTGGGCACATCTTCTCTTGGATTCCAGAGAGCTTCTTACTTCATTTTACTAACACTTGACACAAGTTAATCTACCTGACTAATGGGCTGAGAACAGCTGAAATCCACGTGTTTGGTGTGGCTTTGCTGTGGCTGTGTTCTCAGGTTTGGGCAAGAGGAATAAGTAGGTCTCTGTTAGTGATTTGGTTCAAAAACTGCCAGAGCCCCACAATACTCTGTGTCTTTTTATCTGAGTTTTTGCAAATTCAAGTAAGAAAATCATTCCAGGAAAGAAATCAGCAAAGACTTGAAAAAGATTCCTGATGTGAATATATAATTAAAAGTCTAATTGACCCATTGAAGGGGAAAGAGGATTGCTGTTTGAAATAACAAAGGAGTGGTGCAAAAGTTGACAAGAGCTCTCTGAAATGACAGGCGGAATAGGAGCGGCAGAGGAATGCTCAGAACCTTGTTTTCCGTGACTCTTCCTCACTTGGGTACTAATGAAGTCCTAAACTTATGAGAACTGTCAGTGCCCAGCCTGGTTCATCTGTGGCATCTTGTTCTCATGCCTATTTACCAACACAAATCTTTACTCAGGAAGGAAAATATGAGTATGAGTGTGGCCATCCAAACAGAGACACTTTGTACCCCGGAAAATGGCAATGAGGAACCCAAACCCCACAAAGCCGGAGAGCCATTTGGCTCCTGAGTCTGCCAATAGTTTGCTTGTACAAAGTACCTTTTTACTGGGGATTAATGGCAGGAAATATAAACTCAAAGGCTAGAGGAAACCTGGGAAATGCCAGAGGTTAAAGCCAGAAACTTTTATTAATGTGGTGATGCTAGGAAAGGAAGTGAGTTTAAACATAATTTCTGAACTAAGAGAATCTTACCACAAACCCACAGTAAGAAAATGTGGGTTTGCTAATTTGGCTTCTTTTTTTTCTTCCCTTCCTCTGAGAGCTGCTAATGCTGGCACAGGTTACCTGCCTTACCCAGGCAAGGCCTTCTGTGATGCTATTTGCAATCCACCTTGAGCAAGCAACTGGAAAGATGACCAGATGAGCAGTTTCTTATAAAAATACACATAAATCACAACTCTCACCATCTAACATTGTCCCACCTGACAAGAAAAGGGGATTGTGATTAAAACTTCTAAGAACAGAAACAAGTTTGGGGTGGTTTCTGTTCTCATGAGGGTCTGTTCAGGGACTGAGAAGGAAGTCAGCCTGGCGGGGATGAAAGTTGACCATGCCCACACACTGCACTGCAGTAGTTTTCCAGCACTCTGTAAAGTTCAGTTCAGTGGCTTTCCTCTGCCTATGATGGTAGAACAGGTTTTTTTGCCGTTTTGGTTAAAAAAAAACAAACTGCACAAATTAACAAAGACAATGCAATGGAGCAAAAATCTCAGTCTGGGCGTACCCTCTCATCAGGGAGGGTAAATAAACAGTTTTCTCTATTTTCAGCTCTCATTCTTCACATTCAAACTCCACCCATTGTACCAGTCACCCCCAAAAGAATCAGCAGGGCTTCTGGCAGATGTATAAAACCAGAACAAGTCAGGACACTATCACATAGTGTGCTATACATCACCTGGTGCTCAATTTCATCAAGGGAGAGGACTTCTAAGAGGTGTCAAAAGCCACAATGTCGGGTAAAAGCTTCCAGGGACTGAAGGAACAAGCTGAAGGTGCAGCAAAAGATGCTGGTAAGAAAGATTAAATATTGTTGTATATTTGGAGGGGGGCTTAGTTACTAAATACCACAACCTGTAGCAGCATTAGTGCTAGCAGGACACAGCTTCCTCTTTTTTCTTCACTGTGCAAATTTTGGCCATCACCTGGAGAAGACCACAGGTCAGCCATGGCTCTCAAAGCTGCCTCAACCCCCTCACCCACTTCTTCCTCTGTGGCTCCTGAGCATTGTCCAACTCTTATCACTCTCCAAAATGTTAAACTTACTATTTTTAGAGCAGTGAAGCCTTTTTTCTGTGATAACAGCGTTCTATATTTAGCATTTGAATTGCTCAGGGTGGTCTTTTCTCATGCTCTGCAGTGGTTTTTAATCAGCTCTCCTTTTAGTAAGCTGGAATTAAACTTTAATTTGCCACTTGGCCTGCCAGTGGCTTCTGGTAATTTAACTACATTGATTGCAATGGGTAATTTGTAATGTATAGGACATGTTTCTGTTGTGTTCTTCAGCAGTAATCTCCACACTGCAGGATTTAAAAAACCCTGTACACACATTTCTGTCATAGTACTGCCCATGTTGTAAGGCCAAGCACTGTTGTCATTAGCACTGGGCATTGGAAACCAACTTTTCAATGCAAAGCAAAAAAGCTTTTCCTTCAAATGAAAAATTGCAAAATGTGTACAGCTTATAGTAGCTTTTTATAGCATATTCCCTACCGTGTTTGCCTGCAGCTCTTTCCTGGCAGCATATAATTTGATCAGATATGGTTCTGGATTCTGATCCTGCAAACACTTCCTTGTATAGCTGAAATATATGAGTAACATCATTGATTACATTACATAAATTACAGAAAGTGTCCATATATCTGAGGACAAATGTGTAGTAGCCCCACAAATATGACAGAACCCCTTTCTGATAAAAAAATAGTCTTTGCTGCATCCTGAATATATTCTTGCCACTGAGGGGCCACTTTGCTGTTTCATAAACTATCAGCTATCTTACAATCACAAGGCATCTCACTTTTTTAATGTTTCATATTCTGGAGTTGATCTGTTACGTTTCTAGTTTCTACTCCTCTTCTTCTATTAATATCTTGTTTGCAAAAGTCTCCCTTCTCCTGTCCAGCTCTGTTTAATGCACTTGCTTCCGTTTTAGAACAGGCCCTACTCCCAAACGGCCCATAGGAAAAATGCACATTAGATGGCCAACCTACCCCAAACATAATAAGGTAGAAAAATCAATAAAAGCAAGTGTAGTGTTAAATAAGCAGCTTGCAGCTAAATGTCATCATTCCAACTCACTGCTAATCTTTTATCTCCCGCTTATCTGCCACTGATTTGCTCAGCTGACCACAGGTGCCAGGTGAGTGCTAATCTCAGAGCAAGCTGCTGTGGCAGCACACAGTGCCCAGGGTGCCCTGTGAAGGGCACAGCCTCAGCCTGCTCCATACCAGGCTGGGCACTTGCCAGGGGCACAGCCTGCTGCAGGTGTGCAGAAAGCTGATTGACATATGGAATTCCTGTAACCAGAAATGCGAACAGCTGGAAAGGATTTTGATTTTGTTTTACCTTAATTACAGCAAACACATTGGGACAGGCCACTCAGGATGCAGTCAACCAGATAACAGATGCAAGCCAGAAAGGTAGGAGCAATGACGTTCAAATCAAGAAGGAGCAGCTCAACACAAGCCAGAAGCGGCCAGTGCTCATTCTCCTCTGTCCCACAGGTGTCCTCAGCCTGAAAGTCCTTGTTTTTAGACTTTATATAACCAACATTTTATAGCAACTTTAGCGTTTTCATAACAACCTTTATAAATCTCACAAAAGGATTTTAGGATCTGTTGTTAGTAGCTCCACACATGTACGGGCAGACTGTAGCTGGCGCTCCCTGGCCACCGAGTCTCACGCACAGCATTCACACATTGGCTTCCTATTTAGAAAACTTATGGGGACAGCTCTTCTTTCTAGAGGATTAAGTAACCCTGTGTCACTCCTTGCTCCCCCCAGCCCTGACGGCAGGGGGTCTGTCCAGGTTCAGCCCTGCACTGGATCCCAGCACTGGCTGGGGCAGCAGCTGCGGTTGAACATTACCAATGCTGCAGGTGACAAAGGTGCTGTCTAGAAAGTGTCGGCATCTTGCAGCTGGGGATTGGGAACAAGTTAAACTAAAAACTAGGCTGATTTTTTTTTGTAATAATTTAATTATATTCTAAGTATGAAGGGTGAATTAGCAATTTTGGGGTCTAAAATATTTTCTGAAAGCCAAAATGCTCTGGCAGTATCCCCTTAGAGCTGACACCTTTCACAGTTCCATGTATGTGACAAGAAGGGCAGGCTTGGGCACTTGCTGATGTTAGATGGGGAGGCAGCAAAATGTCCAAAATCTATTTTGGAGATATATCACTCCTTTTTTGTAGTCTAATAATTTTCACACCTCTCTTCTATCTTAAGTATTAAAACATGTTGCATTTTTCCAACTCTCTGTTTATCTTTTTCCCTCTCTTGCAGCTTTTGACAAGGCTTCCAAGACAGCACAAGATGGAGTAGAAAAAGTGGCCGGGCAGGCTGCAGAAGCAATGTCTGGCTTTGGGAAAAAATGTGGATTTAAAAAATGATACTAGTTCAAGTCAACAGTACTGCTTGTATAAATCTCTCTTTTGTCTGCTATTACCTACTTCTTTGTGTAGAAAAAGGAAAGCTGTTTGATATTTGAATAATTTCGTTCTCTTCAAATACAATTTTTTAAGGCAGAAGGTCTCTCACATCCTTTACATATAAAATATACATCTTTTAGCACATCTGCTCACAATTGTCAACATGGCTGAAAAGGTTTCAGCAATGCTGTTGCCCTACTCTTACAACACCTCAGGGATTATTGCCACATTTGCTGAGCGTGTTTACAAAGCCAGTGAAACTGTTCATAATTAGGACACCTGAACAGTCATGTGATGAAACTGAGTCTTCTTCCAATAATCAAAAATTAAGCTGGGGTTATATTTCTTGTCAGTTGTTTGTTTGTTCCCATCCTTTGCATTTTTAGATTAAGATGATTAAAAGTACTGTAAGATTTCCACTGCTCAGATCATCTTGTTATTTAATCTCGTTATTTGGCTGGGGCTTTCAGTGAAGGATCGCACAGTGTCTTGCTAATCTCTTTTGCTCTCTGATTCCAAGCCCTGTGAGGTCTCTGTAAGGGAGGGGAGTACTGAACCCTTCTGCAATCTGGCAGACGGATGGAAACCAACCGCCCCGCACTGCCGAGGAGCCCTGGGGTGTCTGTGAGTGAACGGAATTGTGGTGTCCACCCCCTTCTCCTTTCTCCCACACGTCTGGTGCCCACCTAAATGTCTTGTTTCCATGACCCACAACACATCTCCTGTTAAATATCCCGGGGACAAACCCCGGCGTCTTTACCGCAGTGCTCTCTTGGGGCACTGCTGCTGAAGCCGAGCGGCAGCGCTGCGGTGCGGGAGATGGCTGAGGGTGCTCTGCTCCCGCTCCAGCCACGCCTGAGCTGCGCTTTGTGCGCACTTTGTGCGGGTGCTCCGAGGCAGCCCCGGCCAGCCACGGCCTGTGCAGGGACGGAGCCGTTGCCGCACAGGCAAGGGGGCAATCTTCTTGCCTAGGAGACGGAAATATTTATTTCAGATTGCTGCTTGCTGGGCAATCAGAGGCTGTGCAGCTAGACAGGATGCCCTCTCAGTGCTGCCTCTGTCAACAGAAGGCACTACTACCCACTTATTCACAGTACGCGCTCTTACCTCGGCCTCTGGGTGTTTCTCATTGCTAGGCAATTTTTTTTTTTTCTTTTTGTTTTTTCTTTTTTTTTCATCTCTTGCTTTGAAGCCTTACCAGCCTGTTTCAGTAAGAATCTAATTTGTGTCTTACAAAAGAAAACCAAAGCATGACCAAACTGCCTGGCTGCAATGAAATAGGACAGTCCAGGCCTGTTGGAGGTATTAGAGTCTCACACCTCTTGACCAAGAGCTGTGGTTGTCCAGGGCTTTTTGGAAGCCAGTCTTTGTGAATTTGGTCCAAGGAGAGACTGGCTCCTTGCTGAACCCAAAGACCACCTTGTCTGCAATCTGCATGAGGACTGCATGAACAGAAAAGCCTTTACAGGACCTTATAAGTAATAGACCATCTGTGAGTAAACATAGTCTTTGCACAGTGTCCCTATGCAATTGTTCCTGTCATTTAAAGCTTTAAAAGCCTAAATATTTACCCAAGTACAAGCTCACAGAAAAAGCATTAGACTATTGCACTCTCAGTTACTGGGCAACCCCCAATAGTACTTTATTATTTAGTACTTTTCATGGTTACCTCCCTGATGGTGAAATCTTCGGAGACTGAGCTCTTCAGGCTCAGCATTTCAGACACCAGTGCTATGTTTGTGTGTGATTGTGACCCATACACCACTCTCCATCGCACCTTTTTTTTGCCTGCAAATCATTTAAATATTACCAAAAATGTTGTACACTTGCAGGTATTTTCACCAGTAAAACCTAGTATCCCCTGGCATGGCAGACGCTATTCCTTCTGCTTTGTTCATGGGGAATGCAGCCCTGGCTCCTGGTGTGCAGTTTTATATCCCTTTGCTCCAGTTGTCTTCAGTGTAACTACCCGTTTGTCAGTTCCCACTGCTCCGGCCTGGTGTTGGCAGCAGCGCTGGCAGGGTAGGGACTGGACAGCCTGGCTGGAGGGACTACTGGGGGTCACCCACTGAATTGAGAGAGGAGAAATCACTTTATCCATCCAGCCAGGGAACTCCCAGAGGCAGTTCCTGGCTCCTGGTCCCCTGTGCAGGGATGCCCTTGTTGTTTCAGGAGCCTGATGGGAGTATTTCACATCTCTTTTGTCCCTAGGGTGCACGCTGTGCCATGGGCACCCGAGAGTCTGAGTCACTTGCTGGCAAGTGTTTCCAGGTCTAAATGTAAGCATTTTGGTCTACAAGTAAGGTGCCTTAGTCACAGTGCTCTTTGGTCTGGAAATATTTGGGGGTCTCTCTCGCTCACATGGGGACCCATGACCCAACCCAGGACTGCATCTTCCCATCCCAACTGAAGCCTCCAGATGTTTTGTAAAAGTAAAGCAGACACCCCATGAACTCTTAGCAGCTCCTGTGCCATCAGCCCCAGGCATGTGAAGTTACCTAACACCGAAGTTCTCAAACCTCCTTCTATTTGGTGCTGGGTGTGCCTGCAGCTGCCTGAGCTATGAAATGCTGAGCAAAGGGGATTCATGTTTCAGCCTGGCTGGGCTGCCCAGCACGAGCACCTCTGCTCCATGCCCCACTCCAATGCCCAAGAGACCTTCCCAGGGCAGCTGAGGGGCAAACAGCCCTCACCATGTCCTCTTCACAGCTCAACAGGCCAGGGGCATGAGGGGGCACAGATTTAACCAGATTTTTATCCTCCTTTCGGGTGAATACTCTGATTAATTGTCTAAAGGTTATCAAGAATCCAAGCTCTCTGAAACCTGTCTTTGCAGCTGTACTTTCCTGTCATGTGGCAAAATAAGGTCAAGAAACCTGGAGATGAATAAACTGTTGGTGTGTTGGATGCTGTTGTGGGATGTCCTGGAGTTGGAGCTGCTGTGAAGGATGCACGCTCTGCCTGGGTTGTGCCATTTCACCAGGCTTCAAACAATGTCAGGTGGCCCCACTCAGCCTCTCTCCTCCCCAGAGAGGAGCAGTAGCAACAGGCAGTGATAGGACACGTGGCAAACTGGGCCCCTCTTGGCACCACCTCCCAGGTAACCATGATTGCTGGATTAGCAATATTGGAGAGGATATCCCAGATACTCCTTGAAGTCTCTGGTTATGAACAGTGTTGTCCAGCTCTCTTTTGGGGCTGTCAGCACTGTCTGCCCCCAGGGCCATGGCAGCAGTGGGGTTTCCTGCCCACAGGATAAGTTGACTTTCATGTTCCTTTCACATTTGAAGTTTATTTCCCACCAATCACACAGATGGGACCTTCACTCAAAACCTCACAAGGTTTGGCAAATAAGGGCATTTCCCCAAAACCTGCTGCACCTGGGCTGGGGCTGCCCAGCTGTGCTGGGTGTATGCTGCAGAGGTTTTAAAGGGGCTGTGAGAGGATTCCCAGGGGAGCTGCTGGCTGCAGACACCGTGGGCAGGTAGGACCCGAACATGAGAGGCGGCGGTGCGCTGGGAGGGTGCGTGAGTGTTGGTGTGGGAGCTGCGATTGAGCCTGGGGAATGAGGGCCCTGCAGCCCGTGCCCCTGGCGAAGGTGCTGGACTTTGTCTCTGCTGTGCAGCTCGGTGTGTCTGCCCGTGCCGGCTGGTGGCTGAGCTGGGGCACTGTTGGTGTTTGTGCCTCGGCAGCTCCAACCCCCGCGTTCGGCCCGGCCCTGCCGTTGCCGGCCCTGCCGTTGCCGGCCCTGCCGTTGCCGGCCCGGCTCAGGGCGCCCGTGAGGGAGTGAGGCCGGGACAGGGGCCGGGCCGCCTGCAGGACGAGCCCTGAGGGGGCGGCAGAGCCAGGCCCGGTCTCGGCAGCCCCCGCGCAGGGACGAGCGGAGCTCCTCGGGACGTGTCCCTGTGCTGGGGAGGGTGAGTGGCCCAGCAGAGCAGAAGTAGCGGCTGTGGTGCAGGGGCTCCATTACAGGAGCTGTGGAATGCAGTTACTGAGACGCGTTGCTGTGAGGGCAGAAACCGTGACACTGAGTGCAACCTAATGTCGGTCTAAATGCAAACGTGATCCAAGGCCTGCGGGGAAACCTCCTCATGGTTTTCCATGGCTTTGGTCTATATGGAGTGAGGGAAAATGGGTCCTTTTTGTGTTTGAAAAGTGGGCAGTATTTTAATGCTGTGTGTTTTCACTCTGTGAGGCAAACATCACCTTTACCTGTGTGTAGGGAATGTTGTGATGGCATGTACTCTCTCCTCTCTCATGTTACAATTCAATATGTACCTGCAGTGCATTGGTGCAATATAATTAGGGTTGGTTCTGTAAATATTTCTGCACTGACGTTCATTGGAAAGCCAGTGCTGGTGCCGTACCAGTCCACACTCATGGAAGTTGCTCATGAGCTAATGTGGTCTTTTAAAAAAAAAAAAAAAAAAATAAATAAAATAAAATAAATCTGTATTTGTGGTACTGGAGTGCGTGAGAGTGGGAACCATTCTTCACTTTGGAATGAGGATAGGCTGAGGAGGGGTATTTCCAGTGATAATATGAACACACCTCAGCAAATACACAAACCTGTTTCTGAGTCTTGCTATCTTCACACATCTCTGCTGTCAGTAACAGGAGCAACAGCAGAACAGGACTCGGAAATTGCAATTTCCTGTGAACAAGGCTGGCTGTGGGTAGTTGAGGATGTCACAGGGAACAATGTGTATGTTTTACTGCTTGGCTGCTGTGCAAAGAATTTCTATTGGTCAGATGCTGGTCTGAGTTATCTGAAATATTTCTGGGTTGTTTTCTTTTTTCCTGCATTGCAGGTCTGTTTTGAACTTTGTCAACAACCCTTGACTTGATGTCAGCTTAAAACCAACATTGTTACTTTCCTCCTGTTTTTTTGTGGGCATATTCTGGTAGAATTTGCTTTCAGATGTTGTGAATAATCCTTTCCCAGCTATCAGAAGATAAAATGAGGAAAGGAACCCCCTCTCCACCCTTAGTAACTGTATATCCTATTTAATTGATATTAAGTAGGGCTTTGTGGTCTGTAAAAAACTGCAGTGGTGGGAAGAAAACAGAGCTTTTACTGTAATGCTGGAAAGGGACATTGCAGAGGAACTGTTGTTCATGGAGTGCCATGCCTGGCATCAAGAGATGCATTCCTAGAGCCTGCAGTGGTGGCAGCTGTAGAATAAAAACAGTTTGAAAAATAAAACCTGTTCTGAGGTAGATTATGCATTTTCACCCTGTTTTCAGCAACAATGATTTGATCAACAGAGTGAAACCCTCTGTCCTGTGGGAACGGGCACAGCAGTAGTTCTGCTGGAAAGCTGGTGATCTCAGGAAAAAGTAAGCTTAATGTTTTGGGGTGAGATCAGCTCCTATGTGGCTGGACAACACAGAGGTGCCCTGTGAGAGGAGCCAGGGTGCTGTGAGGGCCACATGCTCAGCAGTCTGCATCCTGCACATCCCATCCCATGGGCTACAGCTGGGGGGACAAGGCTGGGCAGCTCAGCTTCTTGGCAGCTGGAGTGAGCCTGCCTGAACCCCACCAGCTGTTGCTGATGCCTGAGACTCTGGAGGCTGTGCTGGGTCCTGCAAAGTGTTTGCTGTGGGGAAGGACACAAACCTACTGTGCTGTGTCAGACCTTGGAAATGAGAGGTTAAAATATTAATTATGACACACCACAGAATTATGACCCTTCTCTAACACAATAAGGATTTCATCAGGCGCTTTAGAAAGCAGGGTTAGTGCCTTCCAGTTCTTTTTATAACTGTGAATTGTAAGTCCCACTGGGGATCAAAAGAATGTGGGCAAGAATCATCTGAAACTGGATACTTTTCTATGTAAGGTTTTGAAATGACAGAGTTGATTTAAGCAATTCTTCAGCGGAGTGTTTTGCAATGTGATGCTTTTCAGCCCGGTTCACGACAGGCTGTGCCAGCCTGCGTATCCCCCTGCGGCACTGGAGCCTTTGGTCAGGACAGCTGTGGCATGCACACTGTTTACCAACTCCCCGATATGGAAAAACAAAGCTTTCATTCCTGGGCTATGGAAAACTTCTACTGGTGAATCCACGCCCTCTCTCCGGGGAGGAAAACATAACAAATATTAATGTCTCTTCACCCTTTTATGCCTGGTATATTAATCACCCAACAAGGGCTCATGACTTTTCCCTGTTCCAGTTTGCATTTGCCCTCCAACTACTGGGAGGAGTCCCGCTTTGTCTATAAAAAGCTGCACTTTGCCAAACAGTGTAACAGAACCGAACGTCGGGATACACTTACCCATCGCATCCCGGGAGAAAGGACCGAGTGCAGCCATGTTCGGGATGGGAAAGAAGCTCGCTGAGGAAGCTGTGCAACAAGCTGAAAGTGCTGCACAGGTGGCAGGTAAATACAAATTGCTGCTTTCCCTCCTCCTGTGCCTTGGGTGTTAAAATATTTGCCCTGTTCCTGCCCCTGCTGCTGGGACCAAATCTGCCCCTGGGGCATGACCTCTATAATGCTGCCCCCAAGGGTGGGGTTAGCACATCCTGCAATCTCCAAGCCCTCTAACACTACAGTAAGTGAAGGTCTGATATTAACTACTGGGTTTCCAACAACTTTTCCTATTCTAGCTCATAGTGCGTGGGTGCCTAGATGATGCACTGATGACAGGACAGCTGAGAGCAGAGGCAAGGCTGCTTATTTAGGGCTTTGCTTCCTAATATGACCAGCCACGACAAATAGGAGTTCTGTAGCAATGCAGTGTATCAGCTCTGAGGGCTCTGATCTGCTCGGTGCTGCCCAGAGAGGTGCAGTTAAGTGCCCTGATGTCAGTGCTCCAACCCTGCCAGCACCGCAGTCGCGCACCCCACTGAGAGCACAAGTGCACCTGCAGGGGCTCAGGGCATGAGCCAAGTTCACTCCTGCAGAGAGTTTTGCTGAACTGGCCCCGAAGTTAAATAACCATTGTTAGTGGAGCTTTAACATGGAGACCTGCACTGCTGAGATTCCTGAAGCGTTTGTGCTTAGTATGTAAGCATGGGAAACTGTTTCATATTTTTTTATATGACATTTAGGTAAACTCTTGAAACCAGTTATTCTGCCAGTGACTTCAAATGTTGTAGAAATATTACTTGTGAGCTGTGTGCCCAATGAAGCAAGTGGGAAACCTGCTACTTATTTACCATGACTTGGTTCATTTTGCTAGGAAGATGAAGGATGAACAATCCCACAGCCATCTTCTTTTCCAAAGAATTTGGATTTATTCTTAATTCAGCTATTTTTATGCTGAAGCATGAAAGAAAAACACCAGGATGTGGGCAATTGGAAACTTTTCAAACAAAGATTTCTTTCTGATTTTGCCATAGACTAGTCCTAGAAATGCGTGTTTCATGGCAGCTTTTTGATGTTCCCAACTTCTTTAACATTGGGGAAACATCTACTGTTTCCTGTGCTGGAAGACAATATGGATGTTTTAGAAGGGACATTTGTCATCTTCAGAGAAGCTAAGTACTGATCTCAATCAGCTGATGGAACTAAGTGTCTAGGAGTCAACAAACTCTAAGAGCAAAGTCTATAAATAGTAGCTGCAGTCCTTGCCTATCTGACCCAAGCATTTGAAGCTGAACTAGCTCTTTGGAGATCATCAGTCTGAAGCCCTTTGCCAGAACCCTGCCTACATTTTCCCAGCAAGTCCTGCACTGCAGCATGGCTCTTCCAGCTGGAGTTGGATTCTGGAACAACAGAGGAGGGTGCCAGGCACTGGCCTTACTTTGGCCACTTCTGTGCAATCTGCACATACCTTGCTGTCAGGCAGTAAATCCATAGCACATGATGCAGAACTCATCACATCACTGTTAGTACTGCACTGACTGGAAGGATTCTAGAGGTACCCTCTAAACCCCCATTAAGTGAAAATAAAGGGGGATTAATGCCAGATTTCAAGTAAAAAAAGACTGTCTAACTGGTGGTTTAGCAACTATTAATTACCTTGTTTCTGAACTACTTCTGTTGTGCCTGCACGTGCCCCAAAGGCACAGTCCCATAAGCCATTGCCAAGTACAGAGTGGCACAACTGGGCTTTGCAAGTATCTAAAATTAGCACCTATCCCATGGGTCCTGAAAGGAGTCATGAACTTGGCTGTGACCCAAGACTGCTATGGGAAGCATTTTCCTTAGCTGCATCTTTGGAGCAGTGAACATCATTCACATTAGCAAACTCCAGCAAAAGATGCCATGTAATGATAATTAGCATGTCTTTTAAGTAGTAGAAAATGTCCGACAAGCTCAAGGTGAAATAGGCCACTGGTTTTTACAAGACACTTAAAAAAAAAAAAAACAAAACAGTTGAAGAGACATTCAGTGGAAGCCTGGAAACCTTTGAAGTTTTAGACACTCCCAGACCACTTAAATGTCTTTCCTCACCTCAGGATTTCTCTCTCCTGCCACTTCCATGAGGAATGTCTTGCTCAGCCAGCCACCCCCTCAGTATTTGTTGCACAGAACACATCTATGGTGTTTTTTAAAAAGTGGTACTTGGAGCCAGGGGTAATAAAATAAATACAGGTCCAATGCAAGGCCATTTGCCCCAAACTTCTGACTCTTGTAAGCAAGACTTCCCTGATCATAGCTGTTGGAAGCTGATCATCTGAATATTTACCACTATTTTCTTAGCTGCAGGCCTTTAGGACAATACCTTCTGTTGCTCTTAATTTTCAGTATGTCTCATCTATTGAACTTTTCTATGTCTTTAAAACTACTCTGGTCTCTTACAGAATACGTTTTCTTTAGGTACAAGAGAAAGTATTAGACTAATCACAACATTTTTGATGTGCTGCTCCATACAGCATGCCAGTTCAGAGAGTGAGCACCAGTTTATGCAGTTGGTAGAAGAATCTTTACCAATCAAACTGCTCCCAGCAGATCCTAGCCAGGCTAAGTAAAAGGAAGGTTTCATTGCATCCAATTCTCTACTAGGGTTTGTTTCTTGACAGTCTAGGTGCCCCACACTAACATTCATCTATACCAAGATATATAGATACTGTGGGGAACTGCAACCAGAGTCCTAATAGCACCTCTACCACTAGATCAGGATGCCCATCCTTATGGAATAATTATTAATCTTTCAGCCCTGAAACATTTAGGGAATCCTTTGAAAATGTGACTGTTGAAATTAGGGGAAGGGTAAAGACTGCTTAATTGACATTTTTTTTTCTCCTAACTGCAGTTGACACCGTGAACCAGACTGTGCAGCAAGCAGCAGAACAGGCTAAGAATGCTGGTCAGAAAGGTACATTAATGTTCATGTTTATTTCAAAATGTCAGGACAGTGAAATCCCAGACAGGGCCCCCAACCCTGCCTTGCTCCTTGTCCCACACCTGGTGAGAAAGGAGAAGCTATTGCAATGATGTTACACTTACCTTTGTTTTTTCTCTTTTAAAAGCACTTGATGAAGTCTACAAAGTTGCTGAAACTGGTGAAAAAGCTGTAAAAAATGTAGCAAACCAAGCGACTTCATGGGGCAAAAGCTTTGGACAATGAAGATCAAATGTATCATCACTGAAATTTTTGTAAACAAGGTCATATACTCTTAAATAAAGACAATACTTACACCCTGCCCGGCTTGCATGTATTCCTTTGGTTACCCATATAATAATTACACAATCACTGGTCTAGAAAGACTGGTTTACTGCACAGAGCAGGCAGCTAGAGCTGTCCCATGCTACTAATGCAAAGATGTTTTTTGGTTGGGGTTTTCTGTTTTTTTGGTAGGGTAAGGGCTGGCTTAAAGCAGGCAGCATGTAAAGTCAAGCACTTGAGAGCTGGTATTTTGTCACTGAGCCTAAATCCTGATTATGTGTGCGTACAAGTCTCATAAGCTGAGCACCTAACAGCCCTCTCCAGACAAGGTAAGAACCTCTGTGCCCCTGTGTTTGTTCTTTTCATCTTATTGGTAAAATCACAGTTAGCTCCTGTGTTGAGGAAGGCTCAAGTGTGTTTGAGGTGTATGTGTGACCACATGCCGCAGCAGTGCTGTGACGCTCAGAGCCAGTGCCAACAGCAGGAGGTTGCACTGCTGCCAGCAGAGCACTTGGTATGTGCTTAGGGCTGAGCTGGGTCACTAGGGCCACTCCAGCAGCTCTGCACAGCACAGGCACAAGAGCCACTGTGCCACAGGGGAGGCACTGACCACATCTGCAGGGCTCCTGTTAAACCCACACAGCAACAGCAGCTGAAAGAATCAGAACCAGGTAATTTTGAGTAACTTATCAACAACCAGAAGAAATCCGCAAAAGCCAGGAACCCTGTATGCATATGAACTTAGAATGAGATCTTAGAATCTGATACTACAGATTTCTCAATTAGTAACAGAATAATTTAGAGGTTACTTACCCAGCATCTTAAAATCACAGCAAGAATTTCCATTGCTTTGACACTTCTTCCTGATGGTGACAGTTGCCATCAATGAAAGAGAGGTGTAGTACTGAGTTCTTTGCTGGGATAAAAATGTTATCATTCTACTTGCTCTTCCGTATAATAGAAACATTTTGCATTTAGTAGTTTGCTGGTGGCATGTGACCCTGAACACTGTGGTTGTCATACTTTTGGGATTCTCTTGCAGCTTTGGAGTACTTGCTGAGCTGCTCCTGAACACTAACTATGTACCTAAGCAGTATTAAGTGCTGAATGAGAGCTTACAAACACTCGGTAAGGATGTGCTTTGCTCCATGGGGTAGGTGTGGGTCAGAGCAGTTACAAATCTGTGCTCAGATCTAACTTCAGGTCCTGACTGGCTCCCTGCCAAACAGTACAGCAAGCTTCTTAGTAAATGTCTAGTGGCATATAGGTGAATACAAGCAGTGATAAGGTTATTAGCTGGCAGATAAGCCTTGTGCGTGTGTGTACATTATACGTAAGAAGGGTCAAACATCTAACTGAAGTTACAGTATTTATAACATGCATCCCAGACAGTGATTGCTTTCTTCAACTGTGGCTTGGGCTGGGAAAAGGCTAGAGCTGCTTTGTACCCAAACCTCTAAAATCACATTAACTCATAGAAACTGTACAGAATTTTGCTACTTTCTTCTCTCTGTTGTTGTTGCTGGGTGTTGGAAGGTATGTGCACAAAATGTGATAAGGAGTATGCGGCTCTACATTTTTTTTCTTAACTGTCTGATTAGGAGTGAGGTCAACAATGCTCAGAATTGGTGTGTGATTATTTTAGAGCAGGCTATCACAAGAAGTCTGGGATCACTGATAAGGATTTGGTTCTTGTGTTTAGCTACTGAGGGCAAATCAGCTGATGTGCTCTTAAGTCAGCCTCCAAGTGTTTGTCTCCTCAAGAATCTCAACTCTTTGACTTAAAGTACCTTAAGTTGTTGTTACACCTGCCCTTGGATATGCTCGGATTCATGTCTCCAACACTGACTCTATTTAACAAGAGGTCAGTAACTACTGCAATCAAGCTGCTGAGTAGAGATCCAGTGAACCTTTAAGGGTTCATCTCTAGGTTTAGTAAAATCATGCCAGGTGGTAGGCCTGCTTTTTTTTCAAGATCTCCCTGGAAAAGAAGTGTTAATGTGTGTGTACACAAGAACAGAGGATGCTAATGAACCGGGGGATACAGGCATGGTGCAGGCTTTGGCTTTTTTCTCCTTCCAAGTTGGTAGGAAGTAGAAGATATCCCAGTTAGCTATCTATGCCAGCTTTCTGTATGCTCCAGCACTGAAAGGGTCCCATTTTTCAAGTTTGCCCAGCCAAACTAGGGCTGCTTTACTATCTACAGAGGAAATTAAGCAGGGGAGGGAGAAAAACAGTAATAATTTTGCTTTAAATGAATTTGCTGCCAGATAATGCAACACTGCTTTTAAGATTATTTCTGTTTTTTATAATACAACTGTTTATTCCATGTTTTGGTTACAATTTGTCAAAGCTGGACTGTTAAAACTATAATTTTGTTTTCCTTTAGAATGGTTTATGTAAAAACAGCACTGAAGAATCTGATCCAGGATACAGATCTTGTTTTTAGAGATCTATACCTTGATCACAATAATTCTCAGACTCAAAGGGTTCATGTTTTTTAAAATAGTATCAGTGTGTACATGCATATATATATGCTGAACATATTTGATCTGTAGTATTTTTACAACCCTAGATGTCAGCATATATGATGGAGTAAGCCACTAATTAAATGCCTCACACAGGTTTATTGCTCCATGCTAACCACTAAATAGTTCATCACACAAATTTTAGAGGACAAGCTAAAAAGACCTGAAATTATTTACTAAATATATGCAAATTCAAAATCTTGCTGACAGGCAAGTTCAAGAGGCAAAGATCTGTATTAGTGAGCCCCTTAAGATAATTCAGGGACAGTATCTTAGTAGTGGCCAGGTAACGAACAGACGTGTGAAGAGCTGCAGACTGTAGCTACAGAAAGCCATTGCATGAAATAGAAAACAGTAATACACCAGCATAGTAGGTTTGGAAAGGTCAACTTTTTTTTAATAACTGCTCTCTCTCCAGGTTATGTCATGCAGTTACAAAGTAGTTAGGAAAAAGCATGAGTTTCTGGGAGGGACTACTTGTCTTTTTAAAAAAAAACATTCATATTCATTACATAAATAACATCTGGCACTTCAAGGGGACTCCAAGGGACAAAAGCCTTACACTTCAAAAACTGTGCTTGATCCAATATTTTGTTGAGGTCCATTTTGTTGTACTTTATGTTCAAAACTTTCAAGACCTCCTGATGACAAAAAAAAGGCTGTGTGTGTTAAGACAGTGAATTAAGTTTATAGCAGCATTCTAGCTCCTCTGTGGTTTGGCCAATGATTTCTGGGTTCAGTTTCACTCTAGTTGTTCACTGAGGCAGTATCTAATTTTCAGAGAGCCTCTGAAAGGAAAAGACTGAAAAAGAATTCCAAAAAACCTAAGTATGATTGCTTACCAAATTCAGAATATCCTCTTCTTAAAAAAAAAATGAAACAACCTATAGTCAGAACAGTTATGTAGATACTTGATTAAAAACATAACTAGAGTTGTTTAATAGTTTCAGCTTATAAAAATATTAGTCTGTCAGCGCTACAAACGTCATGATGGTAATCAAACTAGCTTGAACAAGTGACGAAAGGCAGTCCTGTAACAGTAGCACAGTTAAAGAAAAAATATTGCCTTAAGAGAATCAGGCCTGAAGCTTTACTACAAATAAAAACTAGACTCCTATCAAAGTTAATCCCTGCTGGAGGCCCATTCTTCCTCTGACAATGCCACAGCATTGATCGTACAAGGCCTTACTGAAAGTGCTGAAGCCAAAATTATGTCATTAAACAAAAGTGCATGAAGTAATAATGAGCTAAGTGCTCATATAGTACAGTATCTGATCTGAAGTCTGAGAAGTGGCTCAGGTGGCAAGACCACTCTTTCATACATAAAATGTACCATTTTGTTTTGTAGGTGAAACACCCAGAATGGCCCCCACAAGTGCAGATGAACTGTTATCTTCAGATACATACTTGTATACAATTTCCTAATCCATGGATTTTTTATTGTAAAAAAGACTAGTTGGGAACTGAAACTAATTGAGAATAGAATCCACTATAATGTCAGAAGAAAAGAAAATTTTGTGGTTACATGTAAACTTGTGATAAGCTTTCTCAAGAAGAGGGTACATTAACAGCGAGGGGTGGGATACAACAAGGAGCGGTCATGGCCTGTTTATGTAAAGGTCAAACCAGCCTCATTGTACACTTTGAAGACTTTCTCAATTGCATTGACATAGGCAGCTGTTCTCAGATCCAGACCCAGGTTGTATGTCATGGCAGTACGCATGATTTGCTGAAACAGAAAAGGTTACATGTAATTTCTGCAAGTTTCTCCATAGGAGCTCAACGATTTTGCTTGTAGGATCCAAGTAAGGTGTAAAAGGAGCTGCTAGATTGGTATCAGAGCTCTGATCCTTTGTGGATCAATTCTGAAATTTCTTGATTCCCCTTACAACTGAGAACTAAAAGGGAAGAAGAAAATCTTTCTCACATCACTATATTACCCCTTTTCAAGTTTTACACTGATAGGGAGAGATGAGATGTTTCAAGTAGCCTTTGTCCCATTAATTAAACATACAGCACAGAGGAATTAATCTAGAACTGCTAATGGTGAAGTAAAGCACTCTTATGTACATGTCCCAGATTAGCTAGGTAGAAGAGGACACCTAAAAAGTTTCTACTTACTACAGCTTCTATCAGAATAATCTCTAATGGTTATTATACCCAGTTAAAGTTGGCCATGATGGCATAGAGCAGAAATTCTTCAAACTCTAAGTGACTTCCATTAATCATGTACTATTTATCTACATTACTACTGTACTACTCCTTTAATGGCAAAGAAATTCTGTACAACCTATTCAAAAACTGTCTCAAAGTCAAGCTGTGCCAAGGGAAATATAGGCTGCATAGTAGAAAGAAGTTTTTTACAGAAAGGGTGACAAAGTACTGGAGTGGTCTGCCCAGGGAGGTGGTGGAGTCACCATCCCTGGATGTGTTTAAAGAAAGACTGGATTTGGCACTTGGTGCCATGGTTTAGTTGAGGTGTTAGGGGTGGGTTGATCTGTGGAGGTCTCTTCCAACCCAGTGATTCTGTGATTCTGAGTTTTCTTTCTAGTAAGTACATATAGTTATGCAATATTTACCCGTGCAGAACGTTCCATCGTGTAAGCCAAACCGGAGTGCACAATGTCCTTCTCAGATGCACCCTGTAACAACAGAGAATAAAATCAAGGTTTAATCCAAGACACAAAAAAGTCCTAATTGTGTGCTGGGAACAAGGACATGTTGGATTCCCAGGATTACTGAAGCTTGCTCACTCGTTCATTTCTAATGACGGGTGAAGAATCTAAATAGCCTTTACTGTCTTATATGAAGAGTTAGCTATGGTCAATTCAATTCTAAAACCTCAGATGTAAGCACTGAATACTTTTATGGGCCTACCTTCTAGATGCATGATGCTACTGATGTACTAATTACTGTCTTCAGCCTTCAGACCACACAGTAAATGTTAAACAAAAAAGTTTCCAAGAGTCAACAACCTACTGCAATTGTTTTGAAGACAGGTTTTAGGAAGGGCATAGATCCTAAATTCATATACTCCACATTATATTAGCCCTTAGCAACTTCATTCCTATTAAAATTTTAATACGCAGAACAATAAGCAGTTGAAGAACTAGGATGACTCATTACAGGTTCGATGTTCCATCATCCTGATTGCTGTAATTTCCTAATAATTTGACATCTGGCTCCACAAAATACTTGCTTTCCCCCAAATACCAATTTGGGCTGGAAGCAGAAAATACAAGGCCAGTTCCTATGGCTTGTGTTTAAGAGATCCAGCATTTGCTTTAAGCTACAGAACCCATCACACATGCTGCTCATACAGCCTAACATATACAAAAAGCACTGTTCTGGATCAGGCTGAAGCCTATTGCTATCATCTGGCTGTAGTCTAAGTTTATGTGCACTTCCCCTAATTTCTTCCTGAGGAAGCATAGTTTAATGTTTTTCACAACTTGCTGGGCTTTTTTCCCCTCCTTATTTGTCTCACCTCCTCCTGAATTCGAGTTTAAAAATCAAACCAACCGATGCTTTTAGTTTCCATGTATCCCTTGGCAGAGTACTGCACACCTGCACTGTCTGCTCTGCTAGGAACCATCCCCTTATTCTTCATTCTGCACCTCACTGCTGCTGTTGCTGGAACACATCTCACTCTCTTCCACCATTCCGTGCAGTGAACAATCTATCCTTACTCACCTCCTTCCATATCCCTCAACTCACAGATCACTGTCTCCACCTCAGGTCTCGTTCAGGCTAGTAGGACCTCGGTTAGTTCACTGTTTTATGTCAGAGAAGCTCCTGTACTTTTATCTATCCTTGTGATCTTGCTCTGAACTTTTTCCACAGTTCCACTGTTTGAAATTGCAAAGACCTAACCTGCACCCAGTATCCAGAAGGCAGCATGCTCTGAATTCATATGGTGGCATCATTAGTCTTATCCCTTCAGAACAATTTCTAATGCTGGATTTGCTTATTGATTGCTATGGATTTCCAGGCTTGTATTTTGTCATCACCCCCAAAATTTCCTTTTAAATGCAAATGGATGAGCTCACAACCCATCACTTCACATGGAAATTTCCCTGCCATGTACTGCTACACAATAGATAGCAATGAATTTTACCTGACATTTCTTTCCCCATTGATTCACTCTTAAAGGAACAAGCTACAGTTTTTCACCCAGCTGTTATTCCAGAGTTACAGAAACATCAAGCTGTGTGTGGTGTGATATCTTGTTTAAAGTTTTTTGGAAAACCAGGCAAACCAACAAGAGCTCCAAAATACAAAAAGCATCTGTATTATAACTGTAGCTTTTTTACTATGTTGGAGGTATTTTGCATTAGCTGAAGTAAAATAAATCAAAAATAGCTTATTTCCAATACTCCAAAGCAGTTCAGATGATTTGCTTGCTTTCTTTGTTTGGCCATCAGGCTAATTATGTACTAATGCTTTGCTTGGGGAAAAGTGCTCCATGACAGCTACAATGGTAAAATTCAGATTTCAGTTATAGTATCAGAGCACACCTCCCCTAACAGTAAAAAAACCCAGCAACTACTTACCGATATCCTATCCTGAAATTCTGCTGTAGGCACAACTGGAATAGTTCCCCCATGTTTCCCAAATTTTCTTTCCAAGCTTTCCTGGACAGACACTAGAAAGAAAAAAAAAAAAAAGTAGATGCAAGGTAACTGACAAATGTGAAATTTTAAGATTTCTTTTTCCTTAGGACATGAGCAGTGCTTTGGTATTTTCATTGATATTTATTTCATCTAAGTTCTTGAAATTCTGAAAATCCTAAACAGCAACAAAGAGCATTTGAGATGCCACAATCTTGAAGTTAAGAAAGGGATTTAAATGGGAATTGCCGTAACTTTCCACTACTTTAGCAACACCTTACAATGTACGACATATGAGAAAGGTTATATTAAAAACTGTGCAGGCGTATGTTTTGTCAAGTCCAGTGCCTCAAGATATTCATGTTTTCTACGGAGTACTGTTTAAAATGGAGCAACATCCTCCAGTTCTTCTCCACTGAGCTTCCCTCTTCATGTAATTGTTATTATTTCCCAGCAAGCAGGCAGCACAGAATGCCTGTAAGTGGAGCTGTGAGCCATAAGCAGGTTTTTCCAGTGCCCGTTTCCATTATATTATTGGCCTTTATAGAAATCCTTTATTGTTGTATGTGCAGAGCAATGGCACCCCCTTGAACTTTGAATGCTTCCTAAATACCAAGTGTACAGCTGAAAGATGTTTATTAAGAAGCAATAAATATTTAAGTGGCTTGACTTTAGTATTTTACAAAACTGAGGAAAGAATTAAAAGATAACCAAAAAAGTATGCATTTAACTTAAGTCATTAGAATTGCGGGTCAGTTAACCTATGCAACCTTTTCTAGTCTTTAGTAAGCAGCAATTACAGTCTTCTGGGGAAATTGTGGTGAATTTAAGAGTTCTGTTTTCCTTTCTCCCACATTTGGTGTTTGCTAGTCCAGTGTATTAATTAAACAGTATATGAAAACAGAAGTGAGCACTTACTGAGCAAGTGGTAGTTTGAATCTCTTTCATATTTGAAAGTCAAACGGCCGTAACTGACATGGTTCAAGTTTTTCAGCCATTCAAAGTAGGATACTGTCACACCGCCAGCATTCAGGTAAAGATCCTGCACAGAAAGAATAAATATTTTGAATTGTGACCATGTGACAAAGACAGTGCTATCATACTCTGCAAAAGCAAGCAGTATTATGTACAAGGCACCACTTTGAACTGCAGTACAGAGGACAATCCAGTTCTTACTCTTACGGGACAACACCCTCTTCTTCAGTTCAGGGATTACTTCTACTGATTTAAAATAGGATTTGTCTTTAGAACACACCAGGTTCAGGTGTGCTTGACTCACTACTTACTTCTGTTTTAGCCTAAGTGTTTAAGAAAATTAGAGCATTCTTAGGCCATCTCAGTGAGTAAAGGCTGAAGATCAGCTACTCTATCTAGCAAGATCACTTGATCAGGACACCCTTTCCCTGTGAAAAAATTGTCATTATAGCTGGATAGGTCTTATTCTTTCAAATTATCACTACACATACTCTATACACTCTGCAGTACACAGTTCTGTCAGAGCATCAGCTAGACACACCATGTCTACAAACTGGCCAGAATATTTACTCTTCTTCCTTCCTGTGTTTAGTGCACTTTTTGATTGAGCAAATGTCAGCTAATAATCATTATCTTTGGTCATTTACAGTTGTAGTGAGGTCTTTAATACATACACATTCTTTAATACATTCTTCAGCAACACTGACACCCATTTCCTGGACATCAGTTACTAAAAACCACTCTTAGAGAATGAATGGCTATTAATAAAAGCCCTCGATAAATAGCATCTTGGTACTCTTCACAAAAATGTTCTTTTTTGTAATGAAAATCAAAGGTCATGATAGAACCTTACAGGGATAACCATGATATTCCGCTCCAAGAAGATTTTGTCAGCTTCAGGAGTTGTTGGCCCATTGGCACCCTCAGCAATAATCTGAAACAAATTACAGCACAGAGTAACTGAGAGGTATAGATTTGGGTTTGTTCATGCTGATTATAGAATTTTTGTATTTAAACAGACCATCTATTTTTCATTTCCATTTGAACTCTTTGACTTACTTTTGCTTTAACCTTGTGTGCATTTGCCTTGGTCAACTGCTTCTCACTGGCAGCGGGGATGAGAATGTCACAGTCTGTTTCCAGAATGCTGCCCTCAAGTGGCTTTGCTTTAGGGAAGCCCATGATTGTCCCGTGTTGCTGAGTGAAGAAAACAAACCACAGTGGCTTTAGTGTGTTGTGCACACATAGGGATTTCTTCCCTTCTGACTTTCAGAGAGAGAAAAGGGAGAAGCAACAGTGCTAGAGAGACAGCACATAACGTAATTCCTATCCTTATTTAGACATAAAAAGTAAGCTACAAAGCTTCAGGAATGAAGTTCCCTGAAGACTGAAGCGCAACTGCTCATAAAGACACTGATAACCATTTGGGCTCTGAAATATTTTTTTTTTTTTTTTAAAAAAAAAAAGGTCCCTCTCAGCTCTTAAAATAGTTTTCAAATAACTGAAATGACTCACTAGTCTGCTACACCCAGGACAAATTGCATCACATGAGGTTCAAATGTTTTTAAAAATTCAGTACTACAATGATAGCCTTCGTTTAGTGATAGAATCTTCATTATTTTGAAAAAGAGGGTGATAAAGAAATTCAAATATTCCCTATATAAAAGAAGACACATCAAATAAGCCCCTACAAAACTTTAAGTAGAAGATTGCGTTGTAGGGCCTGTGAACTGTCCCCTCAAATCTGCTTCACTTGGAAACTGAACTAAAAAGACCACATCCAGCTTTCATTATAAACTACACATTCAAGTCACACTGCCAGGCAGGCTTTCGTTCTTTCAAAAATATCCAATAGGTAAGAAACAGCAAAAGTACACTTTGTACATCTTAAATGACCATGTGCTTGTGATTCTCAGTCAGGAATCCTCCAGGAACCTCCCCTGCCCTGGTTCCTTGAGACATCCTTCCTAGTTTAGGCATAAGAAAGGCAATATAATAATAATAAGAATTCCAATTCTGAAAACAAAGTAATCAGCCTGCACACATACAGACATTTTTTTGAGAGTCAGATCAAAGGGTAAAAATGGTACCACCTGCATTTGCATTCTTGTTGGGAATAAGAAGGAAAGTCAGAAGAATCAACATTTCTAAGCCATTTTCTAAGGACTACTCGCAGCATGCTTTAAATATCATCACACCAGTCTACAGTCATCAGTCATTCTATGCACTTGCAAAGCTGACAAAAATGAAACTCTTTCTGCTTAGCTAAGTTTCATACCAATTTGAAATCTTCTAGTTCCTTTGGGTCAATCCCATCAGGATTCCAGATGGAACCATTAAACTCTCCGACAGCGACACATTTTGCGCCAAAACGATGCAAGTATCTCATAGAATGCAAGCCCACGTTACCAAATCCCTGAGGGGGGAAAGAGAAAGGGAAAAGTAGTTAACCCTCCAGCTGAAATGATGATTACTGCTAAGGCTTATACAGTTTTAAATAGTTCTTCATCTATTGGCACATTTTGGCATTAGATGATGTGTATAGGCAAGATTGAAGAAATTTACATCCATTCTATTCTTGTCTGAATGCCATTGCAGAAATTATGCACTGTAGCCAGCAATGTACAGCTGTGATAAGTGTTTTATCCTGGAAATATAGAAAGGATAGGTAATGCTACTATGAAAGTGTCAAAACTATGATGTTTATTAACCTGGCAACATTCTGTGTATCTACTTTATGACTGGCACCCTCTTAAAGGGATTAGTGGATTTTTGTATCACTACTGACTTAATTCCAGGCCATTAAGTTCCTTTACTTCCAGAATGCTGATGTTCTGGAAGTAAAAGAACACACATAGCAGACCAAAAAGTCATATGATCAATGTTGAAAGTTTGTTGTATGATTCTGTGCTGGAAAAAAAAGCTGAATAATAATTTCCTGTATAACACAGCTTCACTACTTGAAGCTTGGGATTTTTGCTTATGTATTAGAAGCAAACTTTGATAGAAGAGTCTGTCATGCCTTAGGTCTCTTTGAAATGTTCTAGGCTCATTTTCCTACGAGAATTTTCTGCTTTTCTTATGGCCATGTTTTCAGTCTAAGTTTTGCTTAAGTGCCTGTTGGTTAGTCCTCTGCCAGGCATGAAAATGCCAAAGTGCAGGGAGACAAGTGTGCTGCTGGGCCTCTGCAGGGCAGAGATGTTTGTTCCAGCCCACAGGTTAACTAGAGGACAACTTGGAGGTTACAATTACTCTGCTATTTCTAACAAGCATGTTTTGAAAACAACAAAACAGATCAGTTCCTCAAACCCACCATTTAACATACTGTTAAAAGCTGAGTAAGTTTCCTTTCTTTGAAATTTTAGGAAGGATAATGCATACTACCGATTATCAAACCCTTTCAAAATTCTACTACTTAAATCCGCAAGTTTTAGGAACACCAAAAATGTACATTCAACCCTACAAATTTAGCATAAGGTCTTAGTTTCTATTTTCCCAACTGCTTATTTCATAATGGAACAAGAACATAACCCTGAATTCCTCCTCTCCTTAAACTTTTTATTGTAAAACATTGCAACAAATTTTGTAGAGGTAAAACCAGTGTCACAGCTCACTGAAAAGTGTGCTGTACCTTAAAGAACTCCTGTAGCAGTATTTCATTTTGGTGTTTGCAGCTTACAAGATCATAAAGACTACAGAGATTTGGCTTTGTGCCTGTAGAGTGCAATTAAAGTTCAGTTTATAAAAATCAGTCCAAAATAAAGGACACCTATGTTGCTTGAGAAGTGCTTCTAAAGTTTGAGAGTAAAGGTTAACTTGGAAGTTTTAAAGCTCTCTCAGATTTTAAGGGCTAGAGCCTGTTTTAAAAACAGCTCTACTGAAAGTATGTGTACTACTTCTTTTCTTACAGTCCAAGGAAAAAAGTTACCTGAACAGCAAATGTTTTATCTCCAAAGCCTGGAGTCATCCCTAATAAGCTCATATATGAGGCTTCATTGATGAAATTTTCAATTCCATGGAAGACACCACGACCAGTTGCAGATATACGTCCATGGATGCCACCCTGGCTGATGGGTTTACCAGTGACACATGCATGTGCATTAATATCCTGTAAAACAGCAAAGGACAGGGAGACAAGGAATTAGTCATCAGTCAAAAAACAGCTGGAACAAGAAGTTTGATACACTTTAGACATAAGGGAAAACATAAATTTTAAGAGTCAGAACATGATATAGCTTAAATGCATTTAGTTTGTAAAGACGATTTCCTTCTTCACTTTGTGTGAACACCTCAGAATATTTTGTCAGAAAAGTTGTGCAATGCAATAGTGGATATGGCCTGTGATTTTTTATTGCCTCTAAGTGTGTATGTTAACTTCAGTCTGTGTATCATGATGACATCCACAAGCAGACAAATCAAAAAGCTTTCAGCAAAGTTTCTCAAAGTCAGCTCTATTTACAGCCACAATTTCTTTACATCATTACTTTTGATGTCTTAATGTTGTAAGGGCTCAGATGTATCCTTGAACTGGGTTTTAATAATCTTTAAACAGTGTTTAGTGTTCCTTCATAACAAATTCAGTTATTTTGCAATTACAAAACAAGGTTTGAGGTCTGTAGTCAGAATACAGGGATGCTCTCAGAGGAAATCCGCAGTTTGAAGGTCATATGGGAAAAGCTGGGTATTTGTTACATTTATTCAGAAAAGCAGCATTTACAATCAAGCCTCCATTCTTAATTTGGTGGCAATAAAATTGAGTTTTTCATATGCCTGATACTCAGCCAAGACAAAATAGCTATTTAAAACCATAGCTGATTTTTCTAATTGGAATTAATAACTCGAAAGAAATTCTTCCAAAGCAGACACTGGACCTCCCTCTTCTGTCACCAGTGGTTCCCATGCTCCCACACCCTGGGAGCACAGTCACACGGTGGCTTGGCTTCCAATGCAAGTGAAAAAGTAGGGATGAAAGAGAATCCACTGAATGGAGCGTGCCAGCAGCCGGATGGGTTTGCATTCCACCAGCCACACATTCACTGGGAGGCTCCCTCTGCTCCATCCCTTGTGCCAAAGGCATTTGCATGCCTGTGGTGCAGGATGCTTGGTGAGAGGAAGGAAAGGAGCAGACTAAAGTGAGTGGAGGCAGAATGGCTGGAGGAGACTAGAGCCATAATGAAGACTAAAACTATTTACTGTTTGAAAATGACAGTGAGTTAACATATGACTCTCCTTAAGAACAATAAAGGTGATGCTGGGCTTGCCACAGAATTCCTAATTCAGCCTCCCAAAATACAGCTCACTGCTCTCCATAAGCTGTATGCTCCCTCTTGTGGCACGTCAACTGTAACAAAGATTGGCAGGGGTGTTTTCTTGGAACAACTTGGCCTAAGGTTTTCATGGACTTTCAGGTTTTTATGCTGTTATATGGTGTTAAACTGTGCTTTGGGCTTTGTGCATTCACAAAAGAGGAAATATATTTTATAAATACATGAAGAAATACAGATTCCCACCATATATAAGAATGTACTCATCAAAGTCCTTTCCTGTGTACCAAAAGTCAGTTGATTGTGTCAGGAAGTATAAAAGAGCGGAAAGGATTAATTTAATAAAGAACTTCATCCATATATAATTCAGTGATCCAGCAACTTCAGATGGATTTTCTGGAACAGTTAACATGGTAGTTATTAACAACTTGCATGGTTTGGCAAGAAAACAGAGCATGAAGTGGGGGTAGATCCAGGTCTTCCTGAAGTCACATCTAAAAGCCACAGCTGATGTCAAAGTCCTAAAATCTCTGGTTTCAAGTCAATAAACAAAAACTTTTAACACATCTGGGGCAAAAACCAAAGAGCATGGCTTTTACGCAGAACCTTGAAAATTGGCTTATAGCTAGCATCAAAGACTTCTATATCAGCACTGGTAGCTTATGAACTTAGTTGGGGATGTTCAGGCACTAGTTTTTCTCCTTTCTTAACCCCTTTCCCTCCTGCAATGATGCTCTCCTTGTCTTTCCAGCTTGCTGGCTCTGTATGGGTAGGTCTTGAGCAAACTTCCCTTATCTGTTTGTATCTGTCATTTGATTTATCCTTCCCACTCCCTGAACACAGCTGTGTGCAGTGTGCAAGCACAGAGCCATCAGGTCTGTATCTCAGATCCCTCTCACCAGAGTTACCCTTCCACTCCACTGAATGTAGTCCCTTGCACAGCTTCCATCTGTGTTTGGAATTACAGCTTGTTTCACTTTTGTTCAGGGCTCATTTTCTGCTCTTCGTTCCCTTCCCTTCTTCCCTCATGGTCACTTTTATCTGTTTAGTATTCCTTAATCATCTTTATTTTTGCTCTTGGTGTCCCAACCAGATAGTTATCTGAAACATCTTCCTCTAGAAACTGGTTTTGACGGATTATTCCCCTTTTTATAGCCTTGTCAGAATTCCCACTTTCCTTCTCCATTACCTGGTCATTCTCCACAATAGCTCTGGAGTTCCACTGTGGCTACCATTCTCTCTTAAGTGTACAAACAAGCAACCCAACAAAATAAGGTAAACTAACATTCCCCCCGCTTTCTATTTTCTAATTAACTTTGCAGAAAAGTGTTCCTGAATCCTCTTAGGTTTATTTTTAAATAGGATACTGCCATACAGAGGGAGTCTAAAAAGCAGCTGTTGTAGCATAATTCCAATTTTAATCCTCAGTAGCTATATTCTTTTCTGTTGTCATTGAATCACAAGAATGTGTAGGACTACACAATAAGGTTAGATTATAAAGTGGAAAGAATAAGAAATTAATCCATTTGACAACTTCTCTATCAGGGTTTAGTATGGAGCTTTTGTATAAAAATGTATCAGAACTCTTCAATACAGCAAATCTTAAAGCAGGCCACGTGCTGTGATCCTTCTTGTCAGTCAATAATACAGTGCTGTTGTATCACAGTGAAATGCACATTTTAGTGCAATAAGTTAAATGTTAAAACTCAATGCTTTGAGGCAGTACTTTTGCTCTAAGTTGGAATTTTAAGTTCTGACTGAGGGAACTAGTTGCCAGCCTGCATGTTGAAGTCCTTCTGAAGTCATAATTTTGGCTTTTTATCAGATATCAAGTTTTAATTAAAATATTTACCCATGTGAACAGCAAAAAGCAACTAATGTTTTTAGTGTTTTACAGTGATATCCCTAAAGGACAGCTCTGTGTAAATGCGATTTAACTCAACTAATCAGCATGCCACAGCTGATTCCTCAAGCATTTCTTTTTTTCCTTCTGTAAGACACCTCAGACTGTGTTTCAGACTGAGATTAACATGTGCCACTCCACCTCCTACTGCCCAAGGCCTCAGACAAGTCTTGTGCCAGGAGATGGCCTGACGACAGCCAGGCACGTCCCGAGCAATGTGCCAGAGCGAGGCACATGCTGGGTGGCACTAGTGCCCGAGGTGTACACCCTGCTGGAAGGGACTGTACAAAGTGCAAGGAAAGAGTCTTTTCATTTCCAAGGGAGCTGGGATAGGCAAACATGCAATAGATTAGCATGTCGACACACTAATACACAGCTACTAACAAATAAGTTGTCCAAAATACATTTTTCTTTGAACTGACCTGTTGAAAGTATACAATGAAAGTGTTTGGTTAACAGGTACAAATAACCCCACTGACACAAGGACAAAGGCCAAACCAAGGGCTAACATTAAAAAGTAATTTTTAAAAACTTTAAATTTTTTTATTGCCTCCTGAGCTATAAATTATGTCAGTGTCTTTTTGCTTCACACTCTGAAGAATTTGCTGAAGTCCACAATGAAACTTGATACTTCTAGGAGACTGCAGAGAACCTGAATACTTTTACAAGTTATACCAATAGTATGAACTTAATTTGCATGATCTCTGGAATGAACATAACCATGAGAATGTATTTAGTAAAACTTATAAATTCAGTTATCAATTAACAACTTCAAATTAGCAATTACAGAACCAATGAAAAACAGAGGAAAATGATAGAAATAGAAACCAATTTTAGACTATATACACCTTTAGAAACAGTGTATTCTCTTTCTGTTGAACAGTTGCAATCAGTATTGTACCAGACAAGCTTCTTTTCAGGCTAGAATATTATCCTTAAAGCTATTTTTCCTTTGCTGTGTCCTAAAATCCTTACACCACTGAGTTTATCACAGTTTGCAAGAATAGTTTTAGATCCAGTAAGTAAACAAATTGATACGACTAGGCAGCTTTTCTGCTTGAAAGCCTCTGCTCAAGACTTACATAGTGACCTATGGTACTGGCATAGGTGTCAGCAATCCAGGACATCTCCCTCTCCCCCGTGCTCATATCAGGAGCAGGCACATCCACACCGGGTCCTGTTGGCAACAGTGAAAACACCTCTTAAGGTTCAAACACAAATAGTTATTTTCAATCATTATTCCCTTGGGAACTGTGCAGGCCTTGGCAGAGAGGTGCTGTTTTCCTGTTTAATCCTCAGTTTATTATACAAGCAACAGATTCTTCTGGATTCAATGCAGTTTTAGATGCTGCATCACACCTTCCTACAGTATTAACAAAACCCTCAACCTTTACATAAGCCATTTGATAAAAGGTGAAGGCCACTTTATCAATAAAAAAGCAAGATAGTGCATGAAAAGTGGTTGGTTTGTTTTGTTTTGTTTTTTTTTGCAGGGAGAGTGCTGTCTAGGTATGATTTCTGTATACTGTGACATTGATTGGATTCTTCTGCATAAGAACTTCCTTTCTGTTCCTGGGTGAGTTTAAATATTGAAGATAGGCTAGTCATTGCATTCCTAGTCATTGCACTGTAGCACATGCATTTGATTTTACTGCTTGCTTCAAGAAAGGTTTCATTTCTCTTTCTTGATGAAATAAAACTTTAAAAGAAGTCTCACATATCTGTTGAAATAAAAAAAAATAAATCTGGTCTTTGTAGATAGCTAAAAATAGTATTTCCCCAGACTATTCAAGATTATAGAAACTTGCTAATCAGGATATTATTTGCAACTCTGCCCCAACAATTTTTTCTAAGTATTTTTAAAAGGTTTGTGAAAGTCGTGTAGCACCAACCAGAGAGCCAAAATGAAAAACAATGTTATCAAAGTATTTTGTCACTGAACTAATGATCACTATAGCTTGCACTGTGTATAGTAAAACCATAGTTACATGTAACATCAGTAAGTGTGTTTATAAAGGAGCTTAATTTAGATGATAAATACTCTGTCTGGAAGAGCAGATGACAAACACTCTGGCTGAAGAGCAAGAAAATGCAGATAAAAGGATAGACATTCCCAAGGCAGTTAGATATCAGGAATACATGACAGACCTTTAACTAGTTACATGCCTCATTATTCATCTGAGTAAGAACCTTCTCTGGGTAAAACTGCTCCCTCTAACTGAAAGTTGAGCTGGTAATATTCAGCTTTCTGCAGAGATGTCCAGACAGCAAAGCTACCAGAACAGCTCAGGGCTGAGTGTGAATGAAGCCCCTATTGACATTACAGAAGCTGAGGTTCTGTTACAACAGGCTCCTCTGCTTCTTGCCTATGCTTCCCTTGCAGCCTCTGGTTGCCATGGGTGAAGCCAGCAACTTTTGCTGGGGTGGATCTTCTATTTCCTTCCTCTCTTTCCTCAGATACCTGCCAAAAACCTCAACTGAGACTACAGGAAACAGTAACAGTGAAGAGTTTGCTATTAGAGATTAAAACTGCAACAAATATGGTCACCATTTTATGATCTAACTCAGAGAAATATGATTCATTTTGGATACCTCAGCTTTTGTGGCTTCTCGTAGCAGAACAGCCAGCAGAAAAAGTTAAGACGTAGTTCCCTTTAAAATGCACTAGGATGCAATGACTCAATTCTTTGTGGTTCTTGCTGAAAGTTCTGTACCCAAATTGTTTACAGTTCTCAAAAATACTGTTATTTAAGGATATTATCTAATGGCCACTGCCAATGCACACTACATCAGATTCCTAAATTTGAATAGCAAAGCTGCTCAACATACCAATAAAGCCCTTTTTTGCCAGCTCCATGGTAAACCTTCTTGTGATCTTTTCCAATTCATTGTCCTATAGAGAAAATGCAATACATATCAGAAGAAATCATTAGTGCTCATGAGTATTTGCCTAAATTTAGCCCAAGCATAAGCAAACGCCCTCTTCTTCTAGAAGAAAGGATGATTCATAATTTATGTCATTTATATGCCACTCCCTAGCAGACTGTTGGTATTCAGGCAGCACAAGAAACATTGGGCTTTCTTTCTGTACATTCTGATCCATGACAAGTCAGGAGCATGGCACAGAAGAAGCACCTGTGCCCACAGCAGAGATTTCCAGCAAACAAATCTGATATCCTGTGTGACTGATTTACAAGCAGCAAGAGCTGGCCCTGCCAGCTGTGTAATCGACACAGCCAAACGACTTGACACAAATCCTTACAGGAGCTTTGAGCTTAGAATATCTGTTATGTATTCTAGTATTCCTTTCTGTACAAGGTGTTTTAATTAGGGCAAGAAGGCAAGCTCGCAGTAAACCTTTTATAAGCCAAGTTAGTTATTATTGACACTGGAACACTGCATAGAATGGTTTAATGGAGCATAAAACTATTAGTGAAAATAAACAAAAACATTAACTTTTTTTTTTGAAGAGTAACTTAAGCTTTTATTAACAGTATCAACTTAAAAAAAAATTAGGTTCCAAATTATTTGTATTCTCCTGACTTCCAGAAAAAAAAATAAGTAATTGAAGTATTCCACCTCTGAAACACAGACCTTCTAAAAATTCTTTTCCTACCTATTGCATGCACAGGCTACATTCAGCCTTTACAGAGGCAGAAGTGGCAGGAGGTTTTAAGTGGTCAGTAATGCCCTTAGAAGAGCTTTTTTAACTGGCTGGCTTCAGAATTGCAGATAACCAAATTTTTATCTATGATTAGGCTTACTGTGTAGTTCTTGGGATTGATCTTGACACCAGCCTTTGCCCCACCAAATGGCACATCTACAAGAATGCAAAGGAAAATCATTTTACTTTTTCAACAATAAAGGCAGAACACATGAGAAAGATGTGTAATTATATCTTTGATTTTAGCAGTGATTTTAATTTTGCCGTGTTTATGGCTTCTGAAGTGTAAGTTATAATCTGCTTTAGGCACTCATAAAAAAATGGGAGATCTTTCAAGGCACTTCAAAGATGGTCTTTAAAAGTTGAAAGGTCATTATTTAAATTTTCTGTTTAAATATCTCTTGTCCTCAACACTTACAGAAATAATAGTTTTACCTTTTATATTTTACTGGTTTAGCTCAAAAATTTTCCTTTGAAAGTCCTAAACACATCTACATGCATTAGGAAACTATCTTCTTTTCTTACACATAATATGCAGATTCTCTTCAAACTCCTCTATAATTTAGTAGCTGTGTACAAATTAAACTTTTTTATAACCCATAAAGGAATTTTGTCCTTCTCTCTCCACAGCTCCCCTGCCTGAATCCTTTACAGCCTCCATCTGTTCCCCCTGAAATTAGTCCCCTACTAATCCAAGTTTGTCATAACTGAATTTGAGTGCAGGATTCAGTACTTTCTACGGGAGAGGTCAGAATTTGGACTTTTCAAATGAAAATGCAACCTTATTAACAGCAGAGAGAATACGTATTATTATTTTGGTCACTATAGATTTTTCCCACCTTGCTATAGATTTAAGTTAGAGATTAGTGTCTGAAATTAATTTTAATCCTTTCCATGTTTGTTTTTTAATGTAATTACATCCGTACTGATTGAAACTGAAGATTGAAATCCTGCTTGAACAATGAACACTTACCAACCACAGCACATTTGTACGTCATGAGAGATGCTAAGGCTTTCACTTCATCCACGCTAACGTCCGTACTATAACGAATACCTGCAAAAGGCACATGAGAAAAAACAGGAATTCACTAAACGGCTTCATATGTATTTATAAATTGGGAAGGGTAATTCCACACCAACCACCTTTAACATGCAAGTAGGTAGTTTATTAACTTATTTACTCTAAGAGGTAAAGAACAAGTCCCTGTCGCCCTGCTTAAATCTCTTTTATGTAGCAGATATTCACGACTTCAATAATTTCCTATGAAGTAGCTTAATGGCAGCATTCAGCCTTAGGGAAAAAAGTGAATATTCCTTGTGATGAAGATGAATCAAGCAGACACGTAGCTAAGAGCAGAGTTTTCAAGAGGCTGATAAAGCTCTTCAGCATTCCACAAGATCTTTAGCTTTGGACTTCTTGCATTGTATATACAAGATTAACTTTGTTCCTGAACATAACTTATCAGTACAGGTTATAATTAAGGTCTTTTTGATAAGAGTAATACAAGCTTCTGTTAAGCTGTAAACCTGGGCTTCAAGGCCCTGGCTGCTTGGCACAACCACAAAACAAAAAGCAACAAACCACTCTGCTAGTTTGAATTTTTTCAAAACATTTTGAGGGAATAGTGCTATACCAGCAAGCTTGTGAGACCAGGCCACCCATCCCACATCCACATGGAAGCCAGCCCACACCTGCATTCCCTGCTCCAAGTCACTCAGCAGGACTGCAAGTGTGTGCTGACACATGGTACAAATGCAAATTCAATTAGTTGTGTGTTGGCAGCAGCTCAGATGCAAAATGGGCGAGCCCAGCAGACAAGGCAGTTCAAAGCTGAGTAAAAAAATGGTTACACAAAGGTAAGGAGACCTTTCACCTGCCTGACTGTTACCAGTCTTCTGAAAAATGGGAATAAAATCCGAGAAATTGATTGAACTCAAAGTTAAGATTCATGTGTCTGAGGGTAGCTACAGAGTAGGAAATATTTAACCAAACTGACAGGGCAGATACAGAGAACTAGAGAAGCTTGAACATGACGTTTAAGATCAACATGTGCCCAAAGTCACGTGGCCACAGCCAAAAGGGTCCTACAGCTGTATGTTTGTTTCTGTCCAAGCTTTTCCTACTTAACTAAGCATACAACAGAGCCATGAATAATTTATTATTCCCATCTCTATTCGCCAAATCTTGGGCTGTAGATTCTGCCAAGTTGCACGGTGGTTTGTAGGAGGCACAGAGCGTCCTTTAGATGCCAGGACATGGCACCACAAATTTCCTATTATGTAAAGGGAAGACCATATTCAGGTTCTCAGGAGTGAAAAAAGGACAGCATACATTATCCAAACTGAAGCATTGTGCTGCTTTGAAGGCCATTCCTGAATGCTCTGGAAACAATCCCAGTTTCAAAGGAACTAAGTGCTGCTCAAATAAGCTGAGGGCCAAGTGCTGCTTTCTTATGTGAGTTCAATCAGTAAAAGAAAGTACCATGCCTCTGCAGAACAGAATTTAAATTTATTGTGTTTATGGGGGAAGGGTGGTCTCCAAAAGCAAACTAAGTAGTTTCTGACTTAAATAGCTGCAATGAGTTAATGTCTGAGCTTTCAATGACCTTCTCATGGGAAGTAATATTCAAAATTTAAGTAGAACCTATCACAGCCCAAAAGACCAGTCAGAATATAAATGTGTTGGGGTTTTTTTAATGTCTTACTCTGATCCTTCAGAGGACCAGTTATCCTTCTGTCAAGCTCTGGTCAAGAATGAGCACTACCTGTGGCACTGACTGTCCTGCCTGGGGAAATCATTCCCTCTTGAGCAGGTACTCTGGGGACAGGTCTCATCTGAGTATTGCTCAAGCCAGCCAAGTTTGGAGTCACAGCCTATGCTGGCCAGAAGTGAACTCTGCCCCTCCACCCCCAGCTGAACTAGATCACTGTGTATTTATTCAACCCATATACTTATTTAAACTTCCAAGCTGTGTATAAAAAGCAGTTTTGCTATAAATGTACTCCTGCAGGCACACAAAATGTGTGTGTTTATTGATAGAGGAAAAGCAGCAAGGAGACTAAATACTTTGGGATAGTCATCTTGTACAGTTTTAAGAGAGAAGCAAAATACAAAAAGAGAGGGAAGCCTCTTCTTCAAGTCATACAGAAGATAGGATCTGAAGAGGTAAACAAGCAGCACTTTAACTAGAAGTGCTAGTGCATGTACTCACTTCAGTGCACGTAGAACAGTTAGATCTCTGGTTCCTTGTATTACAGTCAAGGATTTCCACAAACTTTGATGTAATAAATGTTACGTTTTTATATCAAGGTAAATAGGGAAAAAGCCCCAAAACTAACAAAGTACTGACAGGCTTTCAACTGAGCTGCCTATCTGTCAGCCATGTACACATACCAGAACACAGAAAACTTTTGGACTTGAGGTCAAAACTGTTCTTTTCTGTACAACTTTGTACTTCTGAATAAGGTTTAACTCCTTTTCCAGGCTTTTAAACAGTTGTAATTAAAACTGGCTTTATTTTCCTAAGTGGAAAACGAGTCAATTCTGAGAGTTGTGCTGATTTTACTGGTCATTCTTCTCTAGTTTATGTGGTAAAATCTTTCATTTGGTGAAGTTCAGGGTGTGAACCCAGGTTCTCTGACAGGTGTGATGAATTTTTCCCTTCCCTAGCAGGAGCACATAACATTTGAGGTGCGCTAACATTTCATTCCTTTTCACAATTCAGCCAGTTACTGTTTTCCAGGAATTGTAATTACTCTACAGCAGGGCCACCTCTTGACAGGGAAGTTATTCGTGCTAAGCAGTTAAGACAGATGTGATGAGAAGCAGGCATCTGAGAATGCTGTACCTTCCATTCGCAAGCAGATGCACAAAGATAAAAGACTTAAATTAATTTCTATTCTATCTGGACATCATTGAAATTTAGTTTGACAGCTTCCTAATTTGGCAGGAGTATTGCCATGCATTTGTGTGACTCTTTTGGCAGTGTCATTATGCATTCAATAGCCTGAGTCTAAAAATGGACTATATGCACAGATAAAATACTGGGTTTGGTTTTTTGGCTTTTTTTAAAGGTTCTCACTACACAAAAGCAAACAAAGTCACTGTTAGGTAGCAGGATTACAATTTTTTTAAACCCTGGCAAGTCCCACGCAGTAAGTCTCTGGAAACTCGTGCCTTTTACAGCAAACTAGCTACAAAAAAAAAAAAATAGTCTGAAGAAAGCCTCAAGTTACAGTATGACTCATGGCCATGGAAAATACTTTTCATTGGAAAACATATGAATTCTTGTTCTAGTTGAGAATTCTCTTTCCTTACCACACCCCAAGAAGTTAAATAGTATGCTGAGTGACTTTGTTTTTCTATGCACAAAGGCTTCTAAACGAGGAAATGTTTTCATTTAATTTTTTAGTATTGGTCAGTATAAAGAGAAGGCTTTATCACTACACTGCAATGTCTATGCTTTTAAAACTTCTTTTTTACAATCTATATTATGGAAATATTATACTTCACTCAGTTTCCTCTTCACATCAAAGTAGTCTTAATCAGACTTTGGATTCTATAGTAACAGCAGTCAGTCATCATTTTAATAATTTTGTAGCAAGGGCTGTATTAACATACACATAAAGACCTTGGTTGCCAAGAAACCTGGTTATACATCCTACTAGATTTTACACTGTGCAGATTTCAGTATGTTCTGAGATGTTAAGTGTGTTTATTATGCTTCCTTAGAAAATGTGGTGTACAGAACCACCAACTTTTCAAGGATGACTACTGCCTTTCTAGTACGCCTACAAATCTATTTAGGGAAGTTTGTGTCACTATTTTCTGAGCTTCTTGTGGAGTGATCCTAAATGGTAGTACCTACATGTGCCCTCACTACTAACGAGCACGAGGTACTCAAAGTCTCAAAAAAACCTAAAGAGATGCCATAGCAACAGTTCAAAGCAAAACACTTGGTAAACTACTCCTCCTGCACTAAATATCTTGCAAATCCTAGGAAGTCTCTCAAGTTCCCCTGA
This sequence comes from Nicator chloris, assembly GCA_013400495.1. Taxonomy (NCBI): domain Eukaryota; kingdom Metazoa; phylum Chordata; class Aves; order Passeriformes; family Pycnonotidae; genus Nicator; species Nicator chloris. Next base: position 84,546 of record WAAE01015508.1, read on the forward strand.
ACCTGGAACATATTTGCACCTCAGCCTAAATTATTAATATCTAACCAAAGGTTTTGTCCTGCTTTGACTTTAGTGTTTTCTTCTGGTTGTCATGTTCTTGTGAACTTTGGAACTAATTTGGGTCCTTTACAAATGACAGTTCCAGTTAATATGGTGCATTTGTTCCGCTCACCTCTACTTGCAAAGTGCTTGCTCATCAGAAGAAGCCTTCCAGAGCAGCAGCTATCCTACACTACCCATACAGCACTTGGCAACATAGATGTCATGATCTCCTTTGGAAGTTTCTAGGACTGACTACAGGCATATTAATCTCCCAATCAGCAAAACTGGATTCTGCAGCAGCTCTGTGGGTTAGCAGCTTGCCTGACTCTGTCCAAAGGCTTGAGCCTAAGTCCACAGTCTCAAAGACCTTCAGTATAGAAGCTCACCTATGGATTCTGCAAAATCCATAAATCAGTCCCAGCATTTTCTGCGGTGCCTTACTTCCTTAATGTTTTAACTCTGGATTATGTATAATATTTTCATGTTTGGTAAGAAAAAAACAAGTGCAACTGTGATTGTACTGCCATCAAACTAAGTATTCACTGACACCTAACTCACTAGGGACATACTGTCCAAGCAATTCTTAAACTCTTTCAGAAAACACACTTTTTCTAGACTCAGAAAAACAAGCCAACCTTCCCAAGAAGGAAACTGTTGACCCTTATTTAACCATTTGGAAAGTGTGGTAAACAGCACAGTGACTAATTTGTAATTAATTGAAGACAAAGAAATTCCAGATAAACCTAACAAAGCAAGATGAGTAATTCAGTACTGGAAAACAAGAACACTGTACACCAATCAGCAACAAGAATCACTAATTCCTCAATTCAATTCACTAACTGCCAAAAGAGGAGATAAAAATATTTATCTTTTCCTACACAGCACTAGCCAGCTGTAAAGCTGCGGCAGGACAGACATTGCCCTGTAGAGACACCTCAGCGTTCTGCTTGAAGCACCAGTATGTATAAAATGACCACAAGGCACTCAGCCAGACAGAATACTTCAGTATACCACTTATTGTATGTTTTTAAGAAACTGCACTTGAAATACGCTTAAACATATATGTTTATTGTAATCCACGCTGAGAAAAGCCAAGAATTTTCTCTATTCAAAAATTAATAACTCAAATCTGGTGCATTGGTAAGACTTGGTGTTTTAAATGTGAACACGGCAAATTTAGTACACTACCAGGCAAGTAAATAGGACATAAATTTATGTATTTAGAATCTGGCTATGAAGTAAAGTCTCTGACCTACAGAAGTACCTCAGCTCCATCTAAAGGATTAGGTCACTCATTAAAGTGCACTCAATATTGTAGTAACAGGACAGAAGCAGGGAGATACAGTAAACTGCTTCCACACAGACATTATTATTACCCCTTCAAGGAGGGGGTGTGTGCAGAGGGTGGAAATAACACACAAGTTGGCCCTGGCTGGTCCAAATGCTGTAGGAGCCAGAAAACAAGAAGCCACCACAGTGCTGACATGAGGCAGGCAAATTCCATGCTCTTCCTAAGAGTCTAATTCCTAACAAGATGGAGCTGTTGCAACTCATGCAACAAAAAAGTTCTTGCTAGGATCACCCAGAGAACAGGAGGGAGACTATCACACGGGAGATTCCTCTCCCCAACACGTGTTTATGCAGAAAGCCCAATGCTGAGAGACGTATGATCTCTCTATAAATAGACAAAGAGCCAACAGTAGCAAGCGAAAACAACTATTTAAGATCAAGGACAAAGCTGGCTACTGCAGCAATGGTATGAGCTGATTATATGAAAAAGCTGAGACTAAAAAGATTCACAGCCAAAAGAGCAAGGCATAGCCTCTTAGAGGAAATCAAAGGCAAAAACAAAAACCGGATATGGTTCAAATTACAACTAGCATATTAAAAGACAAGACACACATTCCTTTCCTTATTTTTAATTTGCAATTTAAATGTGTATTCACTGTTACACTAATTGTGAAGTTGGATAAGCTACAATAAGAGAATAGAAACCTACGAAAATTGGTCAAAGGTTGGACTCAATTTTAGAGGTCTTTTCCAGTCTTAATGATTCGATAAAAGTAAGGCACTTGTATAAGCTTTAGCTATAATGCTGCAAGTGTTACCACAATTAGGCTAATTACCTTTTTTTTCCCCCAGAAAAACTCTCCACTCCCTTGGAGTTAGATCAGTTTCCAAGGTTTATTTCAGGTTACAGATGGTTATATATGTTATAGTTCCATCTGTTGCATGGTCCATAGGGTACATTTCCATGTATTACTCAAAAGACCCTGGGCCAAAGGCGCAAGCTCTTAACTTTCACCCATGTATGACTTAAAAAAAGGAAAGCCACTAATTCAACCCCAAGATAAACGGCTCTGCTGATTCCAAGATACCTTATAGCACTACTCCTTACCCGCTTAGAAAAAGAATAAATAATCTTGAGACAGCACATGGGGTTGTGCTGGTCCAAGTCCTGCATGTACAGGTTCTTCTTTTGCAAGTAAGGTTTCCATCATCAGGTATGTACGTGGTTTTAAACATGATAATGTCTGCAACAGAGGGTTATTTTGCGTCTGGGGACTGAGATCAGTGCCAGCCTTGGACCTCTGCAGTTGGAAAACTGCGGCAAGGGTGGCATGAATAAAAGTCACCTTATGCAGTAAGAAACTCATTAATATGAACTCATGAGCCAAGTGAGAAGGATAAATCCTGATAGCCAGAATAAAAGCTGCCAAGACCAGACAACAGGAAAGTTTTGTACTGCAGAATAGCTCCTTCCACTCTCCAGCCAAGGCAGCACCACACAGGAAATCAAATTCATTCACCTCCAGTCAACTGAACAAATAAAGTAAGACTCATTTGTCTTCACATAAAAGAGTGAACTCTGAAGTAATGTTTGACAGAGTTTTTCAAAATTCCTCTGTAAATTAAAGTGATACTAAATCTAGTCCAGAACTAAGGATGGTTTTAAAGCCTTTCTGAACTGAGGAAGCAGCTGAGACTTGGTTACAGCAATTTGGGTGAGCACAAACAAAAGTTAGGCTGTTTCCGGCTCTGATTCATTTGGTTTCATTTATAACAGACCTGTTGGAGAGTAGGTTAACATGGAAAGGCTTGAAAAAGTTTTAAAACCATTTAACAGCATTATTCCCATAGTAAATGCTGCCTAGCAAACATGGAATTACTTCCATACTACTAAGCAGGTAAAAATTCAGTAGGTTTATTTTGCTTTCTAAAACTGACTGATTAGTGATAAATAGCCATCAGCAATCACATAAAAAGTAGCTTAACCAGTTCTACACCTTTCATAGAACCTGATGAAATTATTTAGAAGAATTTATTATTTTAAGTAGGAACTGCCGGAGTACTTTCCAACAAAGTCATCTGTATTCAGACATCTCATTTCCTGTAGCCTTTTTGGTTTGTTTTACTTCTTTAGGCAGCTGTCAGTGCAGTGAACAAGAGCAGCTGTGGTTTCCTGTTAGTACTGGCCACTGGCATGCAAGTCACCACATCAGCAAAGGAAAGAGTGATGTGACCCACAGCATTACTTCAGCTACCAGGCAGCATCAGTCCAGTTGTATAAATACTACATTTGGAGCATAAGCAATCTGAGTTCCAACACACAAGAAAACTGCTTATTCCATATTCTCAGTGGGATGAGGAAGCATCTAACTGATTTTTCCTTTCTAGCAAACAGTTACATTGCAGAAAATGGAATCCTTAAAACCTGGATTTGCATGCTGGACATACTGCAAGACCTACCACTTAAATGGGAATGTTCATGACTGTTCTGTAAAGACTCCTAAAGTACAGCAGAGAAGCACTGCTAAGAAAAAGACCTTCTCATACACCATCTTCTCAACATGCAAGAGTGTGCAACCCCCAAAGCAGAATTAAGGATTAACTTCTACAACTATTAAATAGGTAAACACCACAAGATTCAACAAGACGTGTTACTTCTGGGTTCTCTCAATAAGGTGGAAAACCACCAAAAGTTGTAAACTGAAAAGAAAGCATGTTTCAGTACCTCATGCTTCTTTTCCAGAAAAGCACTTTTCTTCACTCAGTGAAGAACCACCTGCACTGCTATGTAGTGACAGCTACGTCCAACACCAAACCAAGCTGACTTGTGTTCTTCCATGTGCTTTGGGGGGAGAGAGGAAAGTAGGATAAGCCTTTCAATAACTTCCTATTTTTATTAACAATGCTTTTGATTGTTTAGAATTCGGGTATTAAGAGCATTGTACTTCTTGAATAGAAATATGACAGTCAATTTTCTCACCAAGGTGTGGTGAGAAAAAAATATATATAAAAAAATGTAAGACTGATCTTGGATTTGCTCTCATAGAGCTGTATCAGGCCACAGTCATCCATCCACTCGGGCCTGGTATTTTCAAAGCAGTCCTCTCATGGCAATCACTCTGCTGTGGTATTTCTACTTTGCAGGCAAAAGAGAAGCCAGCACAGAGGAGGCACAAAAGGACTACAAGTCAAGGAACTGTTGGTTTGTACCAGCAGGTATTATTTGTATGCACATGTGAGATTTATCAAGATAAACCTTGCGCTTAGAGTCTGGCAGTTTTCACATTTGGGCTGGACCACTAAACAGGGATTGAGGTTTCACTCCAGAAGAGAATGAGCAGGCAAAGAAATTGAAGGTATCTCTGATAGAAGGAACATAATCTACATGTTATACTGTTAATTACAAATGTTTAATAGAAGTAAGAAGGTGCTGCTAAAGTGCATATAGTTAAAATGTTTATTTAGACTTTTTTTCTTTGAGTAATTCAGCTGCCTCCAAGTTTAGGGCATTTAAATCAAGGTTTTAAAAATCGATTTACAGTATAAATTCTTGATTAGCTCATGATTAAATCTGTAAATGCCTTTATAAACAAAGGCATACAGAAGTAACATACAACCACTAATGAACTAATGAAGTATTTTAGTACGAATGTACTGAAAATCTTAGGAACAATTAAAGGAGGACAGCCTTTAAAAGACCTAAAAACTTTTGTACTCCTACATTTCCTACTTGAATCTTAAAGTGTAGTTTGATTATTTGTCTAATCTGCATACAGAACAGTATTTAATATTCTCTAACCAGCATCTCTTATCCTTCAGTTGACGTAAACCTCAAGAAATATAAGAGATGAGCTTTTAAAGCACAATGCTCCTTGAAAGAACAATAGACATGACAGAGCATCCCCACTTGCTAGCAATCACCTAGCAGTAACTAAATACCATTTCTTTCTTAGTACCAAATGCATACACACACTCCATAAAAAACCAAAAAAGCAGAATGGGTAACTTTGTTTTACCAAATTTTACTTTTCAGGCAGCGCAAAGTTAAAGGTCACAATTCTGCATGTCAAAAGATGTGGAAACTGTGCTCCTCCTGATGTCTTTGCAAGCCTTCCACTTGTCAACTCACCCCTTCTTTTAAAAGGGGGCCTTGTGTCCCTTGCTGTTTCTTGATGGTGCAAATTACTTGCATTGGACACTGGGATCCACAGTTTGTGGGACACTCACTTCAGCAAGTTTCCCTACTTCATACTGTTATGTGGAGTTTGGAGTTGTATTTCATTGCAGTTTGTGCTTTTAGCCCTGTGGACTGTACTAAGATTCTAGTTGAAAAATCCCTTCTGCACAAAAGCTGAAGTTGTTGGTGCATTTCAGGTGGATCAAATGTACTATAAATGCAGAAATACCTTTACCACTCCTTTGCCATTAAAGTGGAAATGTTCTACTTCCTCACACCTTTTTCATAGCAAGTTTCAAACAATTGATCTATGCTTATCATGCATCCTATTTAAATTTACTACAAATTCAGATCTGTCACCTGATAGTGAGCAAATTCCTAGAGAGCAGTAGAAGGTGAAATCCATTAATGCTCTCTGTGTTTAAGAATGGAAAGGAAATATCATTTGCGATTCCTTCCCTAAATTTGGAGGGGGTGGGGAGCAGCACTAGAAGAAAAGGACAAACTACTGAGACTTCCTATTTTCTTTAGCTGTCATTTTCAATTGCCTATAAGTGCTCCAGTGTTTGCTTCAGTGTGACTGCAGACGGGCATAACAAATGCCACTGAAAACCAAGAAATTCTGGTGAGGATTTAGAAATGTAGGTATCAGAACAGTGTCCACCCAGTTGGTGGGGTTTGTTCATGTACAGTGCATTTTATAATTATTTGTTGTGCAAACATTAGTTCCTTCACTTATGAGCAGTACTAATGTGAAATATTAGAAGCTATCCTATATTAATATTATTATATTACTTCATTTGCCACTGGACTGCATTTTGTTATGCAAGCAGGATCTTAAGAGTAACATAGGCTGTACAGCAAAGGATTTTTTGTAAGCAGCAGCAAAGAGTAACTTAACTGAAGCAGTGATACAACAGCAGTGTGATATCCATCAGTATTTTAAAAGAAGTTATAGCAATGGCATAGAACAGTAGATTCACACGGAGTAAACTTCAGCCACGCCCAACTTCAGCTACAACTAAGTCTGATGCTAATTCTTGCTTCAAGTAAACAACCAAAAGTTGAGTTAGCCTCTTTTGGGTAAGAATTTAGCATGTCACAGGACACTCACTAGACATTTGATGTTGGAATGTTAGGAATCACATTAACAGGACACACTATTTGTGGTGCAGAGAGAAATCCTCATGTCATATGTATACACCAGCTGAACGGATTCTCACAAACACATTTATCTAAGAACACCCTTCCTAATCTAGTCTTGAAGTCAGAGGACTTCATTTATAAGAAATCACTTGCTTTCTGTAACTGTCATTATTTACCATAAAGCTGATGTGCACTGAAAAAAAAAAGTGTTTACAGAAGCTCTGCTTTGAGTCACACACCTGAAATGGTTTCTAATACTCAAATGTCCACAAAGATCAGAGCTCTTGAGTAAGTTATGCTGAAGGACATCTGTATTTGTTTTTCAAGGAAATGCCATCTGTCCTAGACTAAAAGGGAGTCTGATTCCTCGGAGATCACGGTCCATCCCATGAGAGCCCGGCTCTGCTCAGCTCCAGTGGGATTCACCCTCTCAGTCCCTCGGCATGTTGTTGGTCTCACCTACCTTGACCTAGCTACTTCCAGAAAATTCACTTTTGTCTAACTATGTATCCAGCCGGTAACTGGAAACGCAGGTAACTTGTTATTTTTCTCTACGGATGTTTTCTGTGTGAGCACTAGGTTTTCGCAAACACGGCAGGCTGAATGTAAAGGGACAGTGGCTCCTCCAGCTCTCGACTCGAGGCATTTCTAGCATGGTGCTCCCACGTTTCCCTACAAACACTATCGAGGTCTGTGTCACATCGAGTTAAAATTAGGCGGGGTATCCTCGCCATACCTAGGGCCAGACCGGCGGTGGGTGCGGCGAAGGCCCGATCGGCAGCCGCGACACCCAGCAGCGGGGCCGGCCCGGGGGTCACCCGCGGGGCCGGGACAGCGAAGCGCTGAATGGCTGCGGAGGAACCGCCCTGCTCCTGCCTTCCCTCGGGTATCGGATACCACGGGTGGCACAGGGAGGCAGCCGCCTGCCCTCGCAGGCCGGGCGGGCAGCAGGCGCGGCAGGACGGGGGCGCTGGCCGGGGGCACGGCGGCCCGGCCCTCCGCGGGCCCGGGGAGGCGGCGCGTCTCACCTCCCTTGCAGGGCGTGCGGTGCTGGCTGTGCTGCGCCCGGTAGCCCTCGATCACCTCCCACTCGCCATTGTCGCGCTTGATGGGGAAAGTGACGCTGAGCACATGGTTGCAGGGCTTGATGATGCGGAGGATGCCACGGACGCGGTGGCGCCGCTCATCCATGCTCTCGCGGGTGCGCAGCCCCTCCACCAGCTTGTCCTCTACGATGCTGGCGCCGCGATCGAAGAACCCCTCCACCATCTTGAAGAAGTTGGGGTCGTCCTCCTTCTTCGCCGCCTCGCAGTAGTGCCGCCGCGGACACCGGCCCCCGCCCCATGCCGCCGCCACCACTGCCCCCCCGGCTGCCGCCGCCGGCCCGCCCGGCTCCGCGCCCACTAGCACCGAGCCGGCGGCCAGGCGGGACGCCAGCAGCTCCCCCAAGTAGCGGTACATGGCGGCGGCCGCCAAAAACGAGGATTGGAGCGGCGCTGCCGCTGTCACAGGAGGCGCCGGGCGCCGCCGCCGTCGCCTTTAAACGCGGGGGGGGCGGGAGCTCTCCGCACCTCCCGTGCGCGCCTGCGCCCGCGCCCCGCCCCGCCCCGCCCGCCGCGCCCCCTCCCCTCCGCGAATCCTGCCGGGGGCGGGGCCGGGCCGCGCCTGCGCAGTGCGCTCCCGCCGCACCGCCCTTTCCCCTTCCCTTTCCCATCCCAGTCCGTGAGGCTGAGCCCGCCGCCCGCCCCGCCGGGAGCGCGGCCGCTGCTACAGCGCCCGCGCCGGCTGCTTGCGCTGCGGCCCGTGAAGAGCCCGGGGCAAGTAGCCTTCACGTGCCGCCCTTCAGCCGCGTGAGAAACGAGGCCTCTCTTAGCGCAAGTACAGTGCAAGTGAGGGCGTGCTCACACAGTGTTCGGCACTCACAGGGAAAGGAACCTGTGGGGAGCACCCAGCTTTTCCACGTGTGTTGCAGTGACTGCCCTGCCGAGAGGGGACAGAGGCTTCGAGTAAAGCTGTTACCATGGCTGCTTTCATAGAACCGTTATATCCCTGAGGTTGGAAAGAACCTTGAGATTTATCTACTGTCTGCTCAACTGTTTCTGATTTTGCTGGGCCTTTGTCCATTCAAGTCCATTTTTTTATGTAGTTCAGGCAACATCTCTTAAGAATATTGCTTTAAACGGTGTAAGAGTTGCTTTCAGAGCATGAGAGAGTGTGCTGTATTATTGAACTAGATTAATTTTAGAAGAATTAAGTGGGTTGTTCATTTTCTGTTGGTTTGGGCTGCTAATGGAAAATACAGTAAAGTTTTTTTTCTTTTTAGGCTTGTGGGAGACCAATGCTGCTAAGCCAGGAATAACTAGGAAGTTGCTTTATCACTGTGGGAATCTCTCTAACCACTATGGGCTGTGCTACAAGGTTTGTGGGAAAGTAATTGAACTTCTGTATTTGTCAGCAGAGAGATTAGTCACAGATTCTTTAACTCACATAAACTCTTCAGGCAACTGATGTTCAATTTTTATCTTGATTTAATGTTGCTCTCTGTCCTAAGAATCTGAAGAAGTTCCCTTAAGGACCACTGGTTTTTATCTGTAATGAGGATGGTTTATAATTGTAGTTTAGAGAACAAAGAGCCTTGATAGTGATAGGGGAAAAAAAGAGCAAGGAGCTGGTTCTTAGGCCAGCTCGTTCTTTGGGTGTTCACACAGGGCTTCAGAAGCAAGCCTACTGATTTGGTTTTCTGTCCATAGTATAGGTAGTTTATGGAAAATTTCTATTTTGGTGTTAATTTTCAGTTCACAGAACTGCAGTGTTCTCAGTGGTTGTATCAGCTTTAAGCTACTACTTGATTTCAGTCATCTGCATGTTCTCATTAGCTAGAACTCAATTTCTGTGCAAGTTCTTAAATTTTGTAAATGCATAGGAAAGAGAGTGGTGAGATGTGTTGTGGCAATTAGTCTTTATCAGGTAATTATTTCCACCTTCTTCTGTAGGTTGAAATATCATTGCACAAACGCTGAGGTTAAATGAAGAATGTGATTAGCCAGCTTGCTCAAGCATGTAGACGTAAGGTTAATGTGCTTAGCTGCTATCCTGCTTTCAGCTGTGTTCTCTCTGATTTACGAGCACACTCAATTATCAGCTGCTTGCAGTATCAGGCTGTTTGCAGCACACTTTAAGGATGTATTTGAGGCTGAGCATGGTACACCACAGTGTGAGAACCACGTGGATCTCTCCAGGGGCTCAGTCACACAGTTGCATTTGAAGCAACGGTAGTACCATACTTATCCTCCTTTCTAAACAAGACTGGATTTTGCCAAAATATTTAACAAACTGTGTATTGAATGCTGAGAATAACTAAATCAGCATGTTAAATTTCTTAATCTTTAAATATTGTAAGAGATAAGATGTTTTATTTTTCATGTTTTTGTGACTGAAACTGTGCACTGTTTACAGGCACTTTATCAAACTCAGCAGGTCTGTACCATATTTCTGTTTGATTCAAGTCCTTTCTGGAGGCAAGAGTGATGACACTGTCTGTGTCCCCCATTCCAGTGTTCTTATGTGCTAAGCAGTGAGCAGTTGAATCAAAATCAGTTTGCCAGAGGAGATTAAAAATGGCATGCTTCGGAATGAGTTCTAGCAGGCATAAAAGTGGTAATTGCAATAGTAAAAGAGGAACTGTATCTTCTTTACTCTCATATAGCATGTGGGGTGCCATCAGAAGATTCACATTTGAGTAGCATCATTAAAAATCACTGGGATGGATTAAAAGATAGCTTTTTGTCTTCACAACCAGAAGTTTCATCAACTTCATTAATTTCGTACAAAGTTTTGGTCTTGGGACTACATCTGAAGAGAGAGATAAATAGAGAAAACTCGAACCGTCTGTATGATCCATGGACTTTGCAGCAAGGTCATTTTCAACTGTCCATGACAGGTATCAGTTTCTATTTAAAATCTGTGAAGTATAACTGAGGGAGACAAATAACTTGATTTCATTTCTTCTAAGCTACTTCTAAAACATCTTTTATATAACTTCTAGCAGATTATTTTTATTATAGATAAGGACAACAATAAACACTGTATTGTGCCTTCCTAAAGCAATCGACTGTTTTAAGGTGTATATTAGCAATTTCATAGCAGGTGGAGTCACTTTCTGTGTGTCAGATTTTAAAATTCTATTGAGAAATGGATCTACGACAAGAATCAAATACTTCCTGCTTTAATCCATTTTATTATTTGAAATACTAGCTATGTGGGCTGAAACATTCCCAGGGTGTACTGGTGCTGAATTCCCTCAGAAACTAGAATAGCTATTCCTAGCTTACATCCCAGTCTTCTTCCCAGCTGACCAGAGCAGATGAGAAGGAGCAGAGAAGCTGCAAATCAGGGATCCTCCCAGGGCTCTGGATAGCTCTGCCCTTGTCTGCCTGAGCCCTTCAAATCCAGGGTAACCCTGGGGTTACCTCCAGTGCAGAGTTTGAGCCTCCGTTAGACACACTCAGGAGGAAAGTTGATCTGTACAGAGGACCAGTTCCTTTCTGTGGTAAACTGTCTTCTGGGAAGACAAATTGCTTTTGAAATAAACTGCAAAATGGAATTACAGTTGTTTCAGAAAACTTCATTTTAAGTTGTGAGCCGTACCACATGAGGCACTTGACAGTTCTTAGCCTTTGCTTAAAGAATTGATTGAGAGAAATTAAAAAAAAAATGGAAGCAAGTTGTTAGCCTTTGAATTGCCTATATGAGCATTTATGTTCCCCTTCCTCATTTCCTCAGAAATTGCAAAAAAAAAGCCTCTTTTTCTTAGGCCTAAATGTTATGCTGTACTGCTTTATGTAGACCTTGTAGTGTAACTAAATAGGTGAGAGATGGGGTTATTTTCTTACCCCAAAGTGCTGCAGAAACTGTTCAACCTCTGACTTAACAGATCTCTGGACAGTTGCATAGTAGTTTCTGGGTGAATGGGAGGATATGAATCTGACAGGAGTGTTAAATGCAGTCCTAGTCACACACCTCTTGGCTAAAATCCTGTGTGTTTGTGTTGAACAGAGACAATGCAGGTGAGCAGCAAGTGTGAAGGACTTCACAGAAATCCTCCTGCATGCGAGCTGCCTACATATTGTTGGAAAATGTACTAAAATAGTACCAAATGGAAATTTAACTATTTTCCAGATCTTTAGCTTGAGATGTTCTCAAGTTCATGGGTTTTATTTTCCACCTTCCCAATGCTTTAAAGTAAAAACAACATGTCTAATTGGTTTTGTCATAGGATGTGAAAATGGAGATGGCAGTTTCTTTATCTGCAGGAAAGTGTACCAGCATTCAGTCTTCAGAGTAATGGGAGGTAGTGTTGGTACAGCTTTTGTTCTTTCAAATACGTATTTTTTAATGAACCAAATGTACTACAGATTAAAGAGTCTAAGAAATAATTGATGTAATCTGGTCTTAATTTTAATTCCAAATTTGTGAATGAACTGTTGTACTCTACGTGCTGTATTTCTTGATTATATTCTTCCCTTTTTATGCCAAGGATGTAACAGGAGTGAACCAGGACATGTGGAACAGTTGCCTGGCTTCAGTGTTGCTGGAGGGCTGTCCCTGTAAGATGCTCTTACAGGCAGCACATGGGTTAGGTGAATCCCAGAAGATTCCCTTAATTTGTGACTGGCTATGTGAGCACTTTTACCAAATGAACACTTGACTAACAGTCTTCATTTCAGTCATCTGTTTACAACCAATCAGAGACCAAAGCTTGTTAAAAGCCTTTTTACTGATAGCATAAGATATCACTACTGAGATCTATTGGTTTAGAGCCTTTCCTCTCTAAGTAACTTCAGCTGTGTTGAGCCATAGCAGATCTGGACAGCAGACTTGTAGGTTTTCTTTTTTTACTCTTTTTGCCTTGATAAAAAAGAACCTGAATTTGGTGGTTTTCCAGGCAGGCTGCAGAAGTTAATTTTCACATGCTGCAAATTTGAGATGTGCTTTCTGCAATGTTGCAAAATTAGAGAAGAGGTTTTCAGATTATTTCCTGTTGAGATAAAGGCTTTAAACCTTTCAATACTTTGTCTTATTGATGAGATGCTTTGGTACCTGTGGTCTGATTATTTAATGTTTCAATGTATTACTTTGCATTAAATTGAAGTTTTTCCCGACTGCTAAGTTCGAGTAATAAGCTGCTATCGTTGTCTTCATCTGTTAATAGTAATGTTTTTGCTTGTCTATAGCACTGTAAAAGTAGGGAGTGAAACTCATAATTGTGCAAGTAAAGTAGGAAGTTCTAGGTTTAGCCTAGTAGAGACTAGGCTAAAGTGAATGTTGGTTTTTTTTTTTACTTGAAGCATTGCTGCAAAAATAATCTGTTGCTAAGCAAAATAATGTTTAAATTTATTATTTAATAAAACATAAGATTTTTTTTTTCACTTTTCCAGAACTTCTGCAACAAGATATCATTCTTGTTATCTTGTTAAGGGAAACTCTTACTGTGGTAATAGATCTACTAGCCCATTATTTAGGACATACATTTGATAGGGATTCCTACTTGGTAAGTGAGAGATACTTGGAAAAACCCTCAGTAAGTGGTTCAAAGCAGGTTTCTGAGCTTTTAACTTGTTAATAATTCCGCTGCAGAAATCAAAATATTGAATAAATTCTGATAACTACTTCATGAGTAAATATTTTTAATTGCCATGAAAAGTGGTTGTGCTTATGTTTATTAGCTTTAAAGACCTTCTGTCTCCATCTGTTTATATAGTTACTGAGCATGACTGATGTTGCCAACTGGTTACTTCAGCTCTGTGACAGAGCAGATATAAAAAGCTCTTCATGTATACAGGAGCTGATGCCCTCATCTCTTGGTCAGGCAGTCTATAGATACACAGAAATTCTCAGTGCCATGTTTCTACTGTTACTGTCAATATATTGATAATGAGTATTGCCAGATAATCTAACTGATGAATATGAAATATGCTTTTTAATGACACTTATCCCTGTAACACCACTTCTGCTTTTCAGATGGGTAGGACAAAAAGTAACACTCTCTGGAAGCTGCAGGTCTGACCCAAAGCTTGCTGAAGTCAGTAACAAACTAATCTGATTTCAGTGACCTTTCCGTCAACATGGCCATTCGTGATAGAGGCTTTTGTGGGTCAGTGTAAAGGCTTCTCCTTTCTCAGTTGCTGTATCAGTGAGAATCTGTGTAAGCTGCTGGTTTGTGTCACTGTGGCATAATCTTTAGCTTTTGAATGATATTTCCTTGTTTCTAATTTAAAAGACAAAAGAGGACATGATATAGTTACTCAATCCTGAAATATTTGTGATTCTCATCTCGCTGTTAAGTGTCTTTGAAATTAGCTGATTGAAAAGCTACTAATGGGAAAGCTGATAGATACACAGGCATAAATCTTTCACAGATGGACTGTGAGCGTACCAGCTTTGTTCTCTTAAACAAGGTTAGGAGGAAAAGAAAGTACTTTAGTCAGTTTATATCCTGGAAATTATGTTTTTTAGAAAATTCCTGTCTACTTCAGTGACCATAGCAAATAGCAGATAGTAGAAAGCGGTTGCCAGGAGTGAAATAAGAATTGTTTGAAAGTAACATTTACAATTGAAATAGATATTGTTTTGCAATTCTTCGTGTCCTTGGCTGTCTGGCTGAAAATTATACCCAAGATCTTTCCAGCCTGGAATCACAGCAATAGAGGCTGCCAAACCAGTTTTTTCTTGGTTTAATACTCAATTGACAATCAGAAGTTGTTGACATAAACGTAGTGTGTATTGTTTAAATAACAAACATTGAAGCTCTTATGAACTAGAGAATACTAGTCTCCTGTAGTGCTTTTGTTTGCGTTTCTATTAGCAAAATCAACTTTAGCCTCTTTCACTTTGGAAGAGTGGTTATGGAAATCAAGATTCTTAAAATATGTTTGAATGCTTCAGTCTTCTGTGAAATATGTTGGTGAGTGAAGCCCAGATACAAAGCATTAAGAATTACTGTCCAAGTTGGTTGGTGTAATTGAAATTGGTATTATCAGAAAACTCCAGGGGTACATTGGCTGGTATTATTCAACACATTATGAATTTCCTGGGGGAAAAAAAAATAGTTGGTTATGCTGGATGCAAAAGTGTATGTGTGATATCTTTTCTTGGTCAGCTTTCACAGACCTCAGGACTGCTCATGGTGCCCACTGGATGTAGAGACAAAACTCACTGTTGTCCAGCTCATCCCAGCAGAATCTCAGAATGAGAAAATAGGTCAGAAAAGGAAATATTTCTGTTTTAATTAAATTATCCCTTCTTGAGCACACTTGAACAGTTTTTGAAAACACCGTATCAAGTTTCTCTTGATTATTATTTATTTTCTAATCTTGTCAGTGTTGGCAAGATAATGTCTAACTTACCTGTTTACTTCATTTCTTCTGTTTTTTTCCTTTGAAAGCCAGTAGGTTGAAATTAAGCTCATTTTGAAGTACTGGAAAGGTAGGGTCTCTGCATATCATTAGTAAGAGATTTTCTAGTTTCATAAGGACTATTATATTGTGGTCTTCTGACTAAATGAGTTCAAATCACCATGGAATTTGTAAAAGCTTATCCTAGTTTCTTTCATCTTGTCAGTTTTCACATAAGCCTGGTGTTTTTCTTTCATCTTATCAGTTTTCACATAACTCTGGTGTTTTTCTTTAGATTAGTAAAGGAACACAAAATGGCAATCTGAATAATGTAGCTTTTAGATTGTTCAGTTATCATTAGAGATCAGCTTTCTTGAACAGAGGATGCTCTGTGTTCACCTCAGGTTTTAAGGCTACATTATCACTGTGGCATTTACATCAATATAACATTGAGCTACCTAAGCAGAAATTGAGCTTCTTCCTCATGTGACCAAAAACCTCAAAGTAATAGATGAATAGGTGAAGGATGGAGTTAGAAGCGACTCTCCTTCACTGTTCTGTTCTCCCTAAATACCCCTCACCTACACTGAACTCATGCTTGTAGTGCAAGTCCATTAATGTTACTCAGTTTTAGGTGCAATTTATTCTTGTTTATTAGATGGCTAATTCAGTGAAGGTTATGTAAGTTAAAGAAGTTAATGGGCCTGTTAACTAAAAGAAAAAAAGTCTGTTATGTGACGAAACACACATATTTTTCTCCGAGAGTGAGTTCCAAAGTCACAACAGTATATAGAGCACTGCCTCAGGACCTAAAGTAATTCTTCACATTTTGAAAACTAAGGCTTGATTGTGTGGGTATGTTCTGCACAATATAAGGTAAGAGAGAACTTCCTTCAAAGAGTGTGTGAGGTTCAGGAACTAAACAAAAACCAAATAGTTAAATCAGATGCCCTGTGTTAATCCTGACTTGGAATCATTTGATTATTTTGTGCTCGTAAACCAGCACCTGAGACCTCAAGTAAGGAGTAAAAGCAGAGCAGGACAATAAATCTCAGATTGCAGGAAGAGGAATTGTAGATATAGAAATGATATAACCAGGGATGATGACTGTTAAAATGTCAACAGGTAGGATGAAAAGCTGAGGTGAAAAGGGTAGCTTTGTATCTTATCAAAAAGGTGAAGGATTACGCACTGGGGAGTGGCAGTGCAATGTTTAAGGTATGAGTATGTAAGATTCACTGAGTGAGTTCTACACTTGGTTCAGTGTACTGTGCAAGCAAAGTAAGTTAATTAACCTTTCATTGCCTCAGTTCCCATAAAAAATCTGGATGATAATTTATTCCCAACTTCTTAAAAATATGAGGAGGACAAATACATTAAGTATTGCTTGGAACTGAGCTGGTTATACAAACTTGTAAGGCCCTCATACCTGAATGAATATAGGCCAGCAGTTATGGAGCATGGGCAGTATATATTCTTAAGGAGAAACTCCTGGAAATTGCTTTACTAATAAACTCATGCAGTTTCTTTCCTACCAGACTTGATTTTCTTCAAGAAATACAGGCAAGTCTTGGATTATTTTCCAAGTTGTAAGTAAAATACTTCTTGTCTTGAATGTTTATGCTTTTTCAGAGCATATTCAATTTACTCATTCTTAAGAACAGAAATAGTAATGTCTAATGGAACTGCAGTTCATTAATGTTATGTTGAAGATGATGAAAAATAGAAGTTAGGTAGGCTTTTGCAGGTTCTGTTAGATTAAAAGAATCCACAGAAATCAGTGATAGAGGAATGAGCAGAAGTTCTCTTGGAATAACAAATACTGTCCATAGCTTTATCCATAAGCTACTTTAATGGGTCAGTTTGGATAAGAGGAATGGTTGTCAAATACATTATATTTATGTTTTGCCAGCAGATTTTATTTCAATTATTTTCATACTGTATGCTTAGTATGTCTGAAAAGAAGTCAATCTTTCAGCAAGTCTTCATCCAGCAGATTGGATGATGGCAGGTGAAGAGTAGGTAATATAATTTGACATGTATATATTTGGTTAGAAAAATTTCTGAAATGCCAAGTAAGGTGGAATTACTCAACAAGCAAAGAAAATAAGTGCTGGGGTTGGCATGAGTTCTTTGGGAATATGCCAGTGTAGATATGATTGTGGTTTTTTCCTGAGAAGGTCAAATCAACTTGTTTAAAGCAATGTAGTTTCTTGAACTGAGACTTGTTTGTTTTTTTCTGTTTTCCCACCCTAGGTCATAAAAGAGCATGAAATTGAGATGAGATGGAGGAAGGTGACTTTATTAGCTCTGTAGCTTTATGGATTGCTAATTCTAATGGACCTGTTGGGAATACAGACTTTGCAGCTGAGCTGTTCCCTGGCCTTCCTGTGTCCAGCAATGTGGCCCCAGGAGGCAGAGCTCTGACTTGTCAGGCGTGAGACTTTGATTCCTGCAGTAAGCTCAAACCCCTCATTGCATCAATGCTTGTAAAGCAGTACTAATCCTCAAGAGCAGTGGCAAGCTTTCTGCCAATAGTTCTGCTCCTTCTAGTTCCTGAGCTGAGAAGTCACTATTTAATTTTTAGAATAATGGGATAGAACTACTCTTGAAGTATTGTGAGTACTCTTATTAATGTGAAATGTGGAGTCTGGAACTAGACTTGAAAACCAATGTAATGTGAAAAAGTTGAGAAGTTTTACATTGGAACAGCTTCAGTCCTCACAAAACTGTATTTTGGGTTATATAAAATGAGCTATTGAGAATTTGAAAGAATAGGGTTTGACCTATTTGGATAAAGTTGCCCCACATCTTTCTGAAATACTGATGTTGGCTGCAAGAGTGAAATTTTCTTTTTTGAAAGGTAAATGTGAGTCAAGACATTTTTAAGGGGCTTTCATTTATTTAATATTTATAGTCATAAGGAGCTGGGCTCTGTTTGGAGAGGAAAAACTTGGTGTAACACCACTGTTCTATCCCGCAGTACAGTGTAAGTGGCTTTCAGTGCTCAGCAGTGGAGAATGCTGCTGTTAGACAGCTTCCTTCTCCATGTTTGCATGCTCCAGGGAAAGCTGAGATGCCCACTAAACAGTTTGTCACTTCAGAGCTGCCTGGAGAAGGGAACTGCATGGAATAGCTTCCAGGATCAGAACTTTATCCTTTAAACTTACCTGGATATAAAATGCAAGAGCATGTTTTTTAAGCACTGTGTTTCCCAAGTTAAAGGGATAAGCATAGGTAAAGGGACTTGACAGCTGGTTCCCAAATGGGATTGGAATCTTCTCTTCCTTGAGAGCGGGTAAAGTAAAACTTACTTGTTTGCTATGTGGATAAAGAAGCGACAAGTAACATCATAATGTATGAAGGAATCAAAAACTGTACAGTATGATTGCACAGTTCTTAATTCTCATTATGTTACCTCTTCCCTCTTCTGTATTTGCCTTTTTTAATGAGGAATGCAATTTAAGTGGACATTGTTTCGGATGTTTTTCTTTTCAGCTTCATCAAATGAAATTCTTACGCATGCTCATTTTGTGAAACTTTCAATCCATACCAATCACTTACTAACTTTTTCTCACTGTGATCAGACTGTTCAGCTTTCTGCATGGTTTTTCTGTTGGTAGCTGAAGTTCATAATGTATTGTTTATATACTCTAATGTCGTAAGGCTCCTGTTGAGAGAAGTATGTTACTATTTTGATTCTCACTTGTCTCTGAATACCTTGTATTTGCTGAATGAATACTGTCTTTATTTTTGAAAAAGATACCTTCAATTATTTTTTAATCTGGTTTCCATCATATTAACTAAATCTCCATTTGCTGCTTTTTAGATTTGTGCTGACAAATATGATGTCGTAGTGGTTTAGTTTTATGTCTTTTCTCTATCTCAAAATTTTCTTCTGCTCCAGTGTTTCTCAATGCTTAACATGAAATGTTGCCATACCTCAGTGTTTTTTATGAGCACATGGCTCCTAAACTGACACTCATTTAGATGGTATGTTAGTTTTACCTGCAAGACAAAGTTTTTATATAAAATGTAATGTTAACATAAGTAAAGTTCTTGCAATGCAGTGTCAGGTAACTCAGAACATTAGCCAAGATAGAACAAACTGTACTGCTTTTTGAATTCCTGTATCTTTGGTCTGTTGTAAAAGTTACTAATCTCTAGAGAAAGATAATGGATCACATGTTTAGTGTAATAGATTTTTGGGTTTTCTGCTTTATCTGCTAATTTTAAAATCTTTTAAAGTAAGCTCATATAAACAGATTTTAATGTGAAATTTATTGGAAAGGAAACCAATATGTATTTATTCATTTCCTGACATATGCTCAGTACTACAGTAGCTGTTTAGTTATATTCCATGTGCTTCCTAACACAAGCAAGTTAAACCTGGAGTTACTCAGATCATTAGCTGGATACATAGAGTACTTAGATATGGAATGGATTGCAAATTCCTTGTGTTTCTTCACCTCTAATTTTCCTCTTTCATGTTTTTACAAATGTAAAATTCAACATACAGATGTAAAATTCAGGTGGCACCAAAGCACCACGAGTCACACGGAGCAGTAACTGTCTCTTTATAAATGATGTCACTTGACATGGAATAAGGGTGGGTTACAAAACACTTTTCAGAGCTACTTTAGTACCAAACTCATTTGTGTGCTGGGGCATTAAACAGAACTCTTGTTAAAAAGACAGATTTCTAACGTTGGCACTGCCGCTTCTGTTCTATGTGAAAACTTCCTGCTGGTTTTTTAAAATATGTTTTAAAGCTGTTGTGATTTCAGCTTTGTATAGCAGCTCACAAGGTTTTCTGGATAAAGAATATGCTAATATGCTAGTAGCCAATATTAACCCTGTGTACATCAGTCCTATTGTTTCTATTCTGGTGAAAATCAAGTATAGAACTTGCAACACCTGGCAGACAAAAAAAAAATTGCATTTGCAAACAGGATTACAGTTCCAATAACTGTAACTTTAAGATAGTGTGTTAAGTTTAAGGTGTAAACTATGAGGTGACCATTTCTTTAATCTCTACTCTGTCTGTGTTATATTGCAGAAAGAAGCAATATTTAGTTTTACTTCAGATTGGAGCAGCTTCTGCATGAAGACAAATGAATAAATAGATAAATCTCTTTGGTTTCCATCCTTAACTCTTCATACTTCAGGAGCTTTGGGAGTTAAATAATTTAAAATTCCAGGGGCAGGACTATGTAGTACTGCAAGTAATAAAAACTTTTATAAAAGTAACTGAATCAAAGGCAGCTGAGTGAAGGTACACAGCAATAATAGCACAGTACAGACAATAATTCAGGTTCAATAAATTCATTGCCTCAAACAAAAACAGTGAAGAAAATGATGTGCTCTGACTGAGAACAAAGGTGCAGGAAGGTTTTTATCAGTGGTTATGCTGCTGTGCCCTGCTGCTACCCACTGTGACTTAGACAGCAGAGGGAGACCCAGGATGACTTGTTACATCATACCTTGAGTTTTTTGATTTTGCTTGAGGTGTTTTCTGACAGCTGAATTACCATGGAAAAGGGTACAGGCCAAATCAGTGTTTCTGGCATTTAATTAATACACTTCATTCACATTTTGTTCAATTGTGATTATTTCCTTTAACTTTTCGGGGCACAGCAGGATAGAAATTGTAATCTACAATTTTTTGAAGTATAATCAAATCAGTCAAATTTTTTTTAATAAATAGTCAAAGTGCTTTGCTGCCCTAAAGTCTGAGAGAAAAGCTACCTCGTTGAAATAAGGAAATTTGCATCTAAAAGGCACCTTTGGCTCAGTCAGCTATGTTGATAGTTACTCAGTGTCACCTGTTCCCTGTTAAAGCTTAACCAGTTTGCTAAACTAACATCCATCTAAACCACTGAAATGTAAAGGCTTATATATTAAAAAGGTAATGCTAATTTTCTTTATTTATTGCATCTTAATTTTTTCCTAGGTAAATGGCAAAAGACTTTAAAACTTTGTCACTGTAGTTCTTACACTTAAAAGAATCTGACTTTTTTGTCTTGGTTTCCTGCAGTGCCCTAGTAAATTAACAGCTTCACTGCTTAGCTGGAATAGCTGTGAAAGAGAGTTTGACATTCATGCAGTTCTGCAAAGAAGTTGGTAGTTGTGTTCCTTCTGTGGCCACAACAAGGAGCAAGTGTGGGCAGTGAACCATCAGTGGTCTTTGTAATGGTGTTCACCAGTGTACAGAGACAGTTTGGCCCAAGTCTGAAGGTTATGTTTCCTTAAGGGAGCTTTATCTCTTAAAAAATCTTAAACCTTTCGACTTACAGGTAGAAGAGCAAATCCTTTTCACTTACAACTGAAGTGTATTCATGGGGTATGTGCAAAAGGGGAATATTAAAATAATTTTGAAAATCCTTTGCATTTCCAAGAACTGAAATTCCAGATTTAGATATAAAAGTCAGTAGTGTCATGTAGTTAACATCTCTCAAGAGTTTTGTTTAAATTACAATGCTCACATCCAAAGCACGTGTTTGGACTTTTCTCTTGAGACACTGGATCTATAGAAATGTGTAAAGCCAGCTTTCATCTTCCTGAGATGTGAAGGTACTGAGGAGATCAGCTATTGGTTGGATTGGATTGCCAGCTCCTTTGAACATCACAGAAATACACTAATGATACCACATAAAGGATGTAGCTGCACACTAGAGGAACAGATAAAATGTGCACAATGTGGCTTGGGGTGGGGAGGGAATAGGTCTGGCCCCATAGGTTCAATCCTGACAAAAAGTGCTTGCTGCCATTTATGTTTCCAGGAAGGTTAAATGTTTGCTCTTTTGGAGGGATCCTGTTTAAAAAGTGATGAAGTAAATGAAGTCATGATTGAGCTGTTGGTCTAAAGGTGTCATGTGGGCTGGTGTGCCACCTGCCTTTTTCTAGAGCTCCTTGTGTAGCTTGTGGTTTTGAACAGCTTTGGAACATGACTTGATCTGGTGATGACTTATGTGCTCCAGTATGACTTCTTGGAGTGAGTGACTGATTTTTTCACTTGGCAGACAGTGTACTAGAATTGTTTAGTGATGCTGACAAATAAGTATCCCACTTATCTTAAAGGCAAGAAGAAGTGCACCTTCTGTTAAGGTCTGTTGCTAACATAACCACTTGTGGTGGAGAGTGAAAGACATGTTCCTGTCACTAGTAGATTACTTACATGGTAATAAAACAGATGACTTTACATGGTAAACTTAAGAATTACACCTTTTCAACACCCTGTCTCCCACTGTACAAAAGCAAAAGGACAGTCTTACCTGTGACTGTTATCCAAAACAGTGATAATATCCCATTTTTGACTATGAGTGTGCAGTCAGCATCCAGGTTTTCATTATAAAACTTCATCTTTTTTGTAAAGAGGAGAAAATAATATTGGTGGGTT
>WAAE01015508.1:107021-123425 GCA_013400495.1 Nicator chloris
TCTATCTATCTATATTATTTATTTATTTATTTAGTTATCTATTTTCTGGTCCTAATAAGTCAAATCTACTGGCAGTTAATCTGATGGAAATCAGGCTGTTATGATGTTTCTTTGAGCAGTTACCTTGATTTCGTCTTAGGTCCTGTATTGTTTTATCCACCTCTGTTTTTCAGGTTTCAGTCCCAACATAGATTTTTATTGGTTGTGATACCTGTGGAAAATTTTCTGCAAACTAAATAGTTTTTCTAAAAAAAAGCCACAAGGATGCCATTTTAATATTGTGAGGTATTTAAATATGCTGAAATATATGGAATAGTATCTTTCTTGACAGAAGGTATAGCAATTTAGTTGTTTAAATAGTTCTCAAAAATAAGGGTTTGGGGAATGAGTGTTCTTCAATAAAACGTGCCTAGCACGTTTGTGTATCTTTGACCTTTTACCTTTATCTTTCTTTTCCACTCAAAAGGTCAGTGTTCTCTAGAACTTTTAACTTCTTTTGTTTGTAGCAGCCACTGGATGCTCATATCTCCTTAATTATATGTTTTTGTGTATTGCAAAACAAAAATCAATAAATAGCATTTACTTAAGGGGCCATCTCAAAAGGCACAAAGGCAGTGAGGAAAGAATTATCGAGTTAATCACAAAAGCCTACTACCTTTACTCCAATTTTCAGACATAATGAAGGCTATCTCAGTGGCTGAATTGAAAGTGTATTATCAGTGTTCAGATTTTTGCATCATTTGGTTCCAAAAAATAATAGTGGTAAAATAAAATGGCTGATGTAACTGCTCAGTAGATGCCTGTATATGATCCAAGGTTGTATATACAGAAGAAATATCTTCGTTTCAGATCCAGGGAAAGAAGTATTTTCCTTCAGGAGCACACCTTTAGAAATCACAGGCCCTGATCCAGCAGGCAAGTAGATACACATGAAATATTAGCAGTAGCAATGCCAATTGATTTCTTGCCTTTTTCTTGTATATTAGTAGTTTGGTAATAGTTATGAGGAACAACTTGCCTCTTCTTACTCAGTATTTTGATTGAACATTTTTTACAGTGTCAGGCTATGGAACTGCTTAGAACACCGATTTCTGTTGTAAATTATTTCCATGCTTCTGTAGGAGTATTTAGGGAGGTTTCCATTGTGATACCTAAACCATAGGTGTTCCGTATTCTAAAAATCATCTTGTTACTGAAAGTGCTCCAAATAAGGAAAAAAAAAAAAGGATTCCTCGTGTTTTATGGCTACAGATTGCAGAATACAGGTTTTATGTTCTTGTAAAGCAGGTGTACCTATATCTTGAGTCCAAATGGTATTGTAGTCCTCTGGTAATAGCCAGCGAGAAGAAGACTGAATGGATTAGTATTGCTGATATTTAACTTCAATAGTAAGTACTAATAGAAATTATTTTATGGTCAGTAATAACCTAAGTACCTCATTTAGAAGTAACTTTATACTAGTTACAGATACTGCTGTAGGCAAACGAAGGCTTGTGGTTTTCATCAGTTTTGATGTCAGCTAGCAGGGTTCTTGCTATACCACAGTTCTGGTTGACAGCAGCCTCTGTGCACAATATTCCATGTGCTAACACGGTGTGGTTATGTGAGCCAAATAACCATCCTGGTGTAAAATGGCATTTGTATAAACAGGCCAGTTATGGACAGGACTACAGTCTTTGCCTGAAACCTTGTATTAAAATTCAGATAAAAGGGGTTTGGTGATTGTAACAATCACCAAACAACAGATGACAGAAATAAGACCTGTCCTATTCATTCCCCAGTTGCCCACATGTATGGGTATGTTCTCTCACATCTGTGTTCCCTTGATTTCTTGTTAGTTCCCACCAGCCTTGGCTAATGCAATCCATGTAAATCTCCTTGAGCTGCCATTCACATACACATATAATCTTCTTTTAAGCCCACGTGATACATCCCTCACTTATGTACAGTAAGTTTGCTTCAGCTACAAGTTGCTTAGCTTGATTTCATCTGTCAGTTTTTATTTTCCATTGTGTTCCTCTTAATCTGTGTTTGGACCAAGCTTATTGATTTAGTAGATGGGTGCTGTTGCTGGTGTATTGATTGACTTGCAGTGCCAGCAGGAGTTGTTGGCAGAAGGATCACCCTTCTTTTTCTTGCACAAGTTGCAACCAAATGGGTAATGCGTTCAGCACTTCATCCCAGAGTTGTTTCAGTTTCTAAGTCTATGAAACTCTTACTACACTGCTTGCTGTTTCTTCTTTCAAAGTTTTTGTAAAGCTGCAGTACCTGGCTTTTTAAAAAGATCAGGTTGAATTTTGGAGGGAGATTTGAGCAGCATGGTGAAAGTGCCAGAAGAGTTTCCTGTGATGTAATCAGGATTCTGCATCAAGAAGTTTTTCTGGTTTTCCTTTGATTGGCAACTGTCTTAGTAGATTTTCTACTCCACAGTCAGATGGGTTGAGTTGTTGAAAAAAGAAAAGCCCAGCCAAACAACCCTACAGCTTGAATTGAACTGAAATGAAATACTCTGAAGATGGCTATGAATAATTCAGTTTCCTCTGTTGTAAGGTAGATGAATCAATCCTTTAATTTTTTATACTACAGGTAGGAGTATAAAGTCAAGTATGCGAATAAGGGAGGGTAAAGTTCACAATAGAGGTTAAAATTTAGAATTTAAGGAATATCCTACTTTATGTATTTATTACTTACTGGGTCAGCTTTTCAGCAGGTAAAGGACAATATAATGTTTTCTTGCATATTTTAGGGATCAAGTCATTAACCACTTATCATTTAGGATGTTCATCATCAAGCTGCAGCAAATCAAAGTAGGAAGTTAAAAGAATGCACTGTTCACCTCCTAAAACTAGTGTTTCTAGAGGGGAGAGTACACTTTTGTATTATATTGCTATAGTCCTTTGTCTTCTGATACGTTGCTGTCTTTTATTTCTGTAATTTTATTTGTAGCCTGAAACTTTGTAGTGTGTAACAGACATAAAGAAACTCTTAACTGGAGGTTGAATTAGTGTGGTTTACTTTCAGTGTACAGGGCTTAAGGAAAGACTTGATGAGACTATTTGTGTGTAACTTCTCAAACCAGAGATTTACATTTACACATGTGGGTACTGTGAATATTCAGGACTTTCAGGAGGCTGAAGCTGTGTCACCCTCTTAAATTACCTTGGCATGATGCTTAATGATTATCATGGTGAGTGAATACTATTAATGAGTAGAAAAATATGGAATGAAATTAATGAGTATTTCTAGGGTACTTTAAGGTCATGTATGTAGCATCAGAACATTTCTAGAGTAACTGTGGGAAGAGGATTTTTAAAGCTATTTTAAATTTTGTTCTATGTGCAGCAAATCACTAGAGATTAACAATCTGTTAAGGACACTTCGTTTTGAAAACCTTTAAATTTAGAATTCCTGTCTTACTGTTCAGATTGGAGGAAATACACTGTGTAGCATAATATATTTCTGTATATTAAACTTCAGTTGCAGTGTCCTGCAAATGTAAAACTTGCTGATGTAGTTGCTGTTTTTTAATAGATCATTGACCCGTCAATCAGACTCTGACCATTTCAGAGATAAAAAGCTTGGCTTTCATTGGCTGTTAGGAAAAGAGCACCTTTCCACAAATTAGGAAATGGTGTAATAATTAACAGGTATAATGGATATGTGCATTCAGGTTTCAGTTGTATCTTTATGAGTTTTAGCTCCTCTTATCTTTGGTGTAGTTAGTTAACCCACTGTCTGCCCACAGATAATTTAACTACAGTATAAAATGGAATTTTTTTTGTGGCAGTAAAAATTTACTAAAATGATTGATAGTTTTTTTGCTCACCTTTTAAAATCTGTAGTGAATTGTTCTTTAAGACTTGTATTTATAACAGGGAACAGAACTTCACTAACAAAACTCATTAATAGTGAGTAATAATTCTGTTCTAAAGCAGCAAAGCGAAGGTTCTTTAAACAGTTTTGCATACAGAGAATTTAGGCGAACTTTTTTTTTTCTTTCTTTCTGATTTATAGACTTAAGTGATTTTAAGTACTGATGATTCCTAGTACAGGAAGGATTTTGACATCTTTGACCCAAAAAGTCGCTTGGAAATTGCCAAAGCAGCTCACTTAATAGTGGACATACTACACGAATCAGAAAGTTGGCAGAGGTCACTTACCCTTCCTAAGGTAATTTTTGTTCTGAAAATATAAATTCTATTTTAATTGCAAGCATTTATTAAATAACATCAACATTCAATTCCTTTGGTGTGATCACAGAATCATAGAACAGCTCAGGTTGGAAAGGTTCTTTAAATCATCCCAACCCCCCTGCCATGGGCACGTTTCGCTAGACCAGGTTGCTCAGGGCTCCATCCAATCTGGCCTTGAATGTACTGGCACTGCAAAATGTGAATAAGGAAAGCAAATCCTGCGTTTAGAGAAGTTACAGAACTGGAAAGTTCAGGAAAACTCTGAATTTTTGTGTAACTTGTTGTAGTGGTTTGACCAGGAAGTTTTTCCAAGAAGTTCTGAATACATCTGCGTGAATGCACAGGAAGGGTTAAATATCAGTGTTTTCTACAACTAAATTTAAATGTACAACTGCAGAAGTTTGGACACCCCAGTGTTTTAAGTGGTATTTATTTTGTTATGAGCATGAAAGTGAGCAATACCAGTCACTGGGTTTTGTAGCTTCTTTGTGTTTTGCCCTATCTAATTTTAGTGAGTGTATCTTGCTTTTCCAGTGACAGCAGTGATATACCAGAGATCAGTGTTCCGGGATGTTTATGGTTTTTCCATGTTACAGCGAGCCTTATGAATGTGCAGATTGATCGACCCCTAGTGGGGTTGTGAGGAAAATGGTTGCTAATTTAATTAGTGCTAAATGAAAACTTTGCATATTTTTCAAAGCTGCATTTGTTTCAATGGTCTTTTCCTTCTATTTACAGCTGGATTAGCTCTCGAATTTTTTTCTGGTGTTCTCTACATCTGCAGAATTGCCTATTGAAGCAACTTCTATTAGCAACAGCATTCCCAAAAGAAATAGCTGTAATCAGCATTTTAATGAACAGTTATAGCTGTTTCTGCATATTTGAAAATTATAGAGCAGAAATTGTAAAAAACAAAAGGTCGTCTTTTTGTGTGCTGTGTAAGTGGGCTTATTTTTAATTAGCTAGAAAAGCTAGTAATTTCTTGAGTAGTTTGATACTACATAAATGAATTAAAGCAAATCCTAAATCGCCTGCTCAAGCTTTACTGACCTCTTAGTAGTTATTAAATAATTATAATTTATCAGCAATAGCCTGAAACAGTAGTTTCATGCTAAAACAGCATGTAAAATATTGCATTTCTAGCAAACTTTAATTTTAAATAGCTCTAGTGTTTTCATCATTTAGTTGAAACTCTAATTTTCTGGGAGATTAAATGATCATGCTGTGAAGATTTCTTACATTTATTTCAGATGAGTTAAAATCAAGTACTGAATAATGAAGTCACATTTGACTGTTTAATTAACAATAATAAATGAAGACAAATAGGTCAATAATTAAACTTAATTTTCACTTCACTATAATTTGTTTCCATGTATCAGAATCTAGGTGTTGATGTAAATTTATTTTTCTATGCAAGTTTGACACTAATAAATGTTAAATATTTTAAATAATAAAATATTTATCTAAAATAATTTCCCCTTTTTAGGTTTTGCACGTCTATTTTTTTAAGGTTTAAGTAATCAAGTAGTGTTTTTCCCAGTTAAACTAGGAAATACTCCCATGAATTTTAGGTGTTTTTAAAATCGTAAAGAAAAAGTAAAACCCTTTTTTTTTTTTTTGTATTTGCTCGTATTTATTATTGTGCTTATTGCATAAACCACGTTATTTAAAGTCAAACTTACACAGCAGTCAAAAATGTCAAAAAGACCTCGAATCCATATTTTTGTGGGAGCACCCAGTATTCGGAGCCCAGTGGAGGGGTTAGAGCCAAGGACAGCCCCTACTGGTGAGAAGTGGAGAGAACTGCGCTGTTGGGGTGATACACGTGGCTTTGTTTGGGCAGAGGTCCGGGGTGCTGCTGCCCCCTCAGCGCCCCAGGCACAAAGCTCCACACTCACAGCAGTCCCTACAGGAGGGGACAGCGCTCAGCAGGGCAGCTTCATGGCAAAAGAAGGAAAAGATCCGACATCTCCTGCCCCTGAGGCAGTAACTTGGACCTCCACACCTAAAAAGAGCACAGGAGTAACTTGCTCTGATTGTGCAGTATCCAAAGATGGATGCACACCTGCAGATGTAAGTCAGGCTGCAGATCAACACCTGCCCCAGAGCTGTGCAGAATCAGCTGGACAAGAGAAACCATCACGTGCCTGCTGCCCAGAGCTCACTGAGAGACAAGGCAGCCCTTCAGAAGTTAACAGCTCTGACATTTCTGCTTTGCTTGCCAGTACTCAGCAGCTCAGCATCCATCTACGGGCTGTGGGACTTCAGGCAGGTCACAGAAGTGAGCATCATGAACATCTAAGACAATATGGGGATATGTTTTTCCAAACAAGTCAGGAGTCCAAACCAAACGAACCAAATGACTGTGCAGTCTGCGCAGTGTCGGCAGACACTGAATTTTTACTACCAGTGACTTCGAGTCAGGTGGCTGTTTTTGCACGGGATGATATGCAAGAAAGAACTGTAGAACTGTCAGAAATAGAAGCAGGCAAAAAAGCTGAAGAACAACAGTATGATCACTTCCAGTGTGATTCTGGTGTTGGTACATGTACTACTAATGTGACTGAAAATGAATATAAGGAAGAGGATGCAAGTTCTCTTGAACTGTTCAGTTCTGAGGATGATGGGGAAAATGTTTGGATTAAAGCTACAAAACAGGAAGAAAGTGCTCAGGAAAATGCAGAAAAGTTTCAAGAACTTAATGTTCCTGCGGAGCAATTTATAAATGAAATCCGTATTGAGCCGTTGAGCTCTGGAATACTGTGCTCTCAAGGGAACTGTTCTCACAAGAACTCTTCTAAAAGACCCCGCAAGTATGAAGATTCCTTTCATCTTTTTCACTCAGCATTTCAAAGACAGCTGAAATCCAAGAGAGCTAAACTGAACTCTTCTCCACCTGGTTCTGGCGTGAGAGTGGATCCAGACAGGATGTCAGAGTTGAAGAAACTCCAGAAGAAACTATCACTACTTAAGAATTGCTGCAGCAAAAATCAAAAGTACAATATTTTGGTTGCAGTTGTACATCCTTGTCATATCAAAGAAATACAGATGAAGACCAAACTAAAATCTTCATGTAAAGTTCCTGTAGCAACAATTGTTGTTATGGACCAGTCAGAAATTGAGAGAAAGGTGGTGCTGTGGCGTGGTGCTGCATTTTGGTCCCTCACTGTGTTTCCTGGGGATATTGTACTGCTTACAGGTGAGAGTTGTTTGCCTTTTAAAAATACGGATCTTTAAAATGCCTGTGTAAAGTAGAAGAATGTAACAAGTAATTTGGAACTGTGCCTCAGCATTTTTAAGTTGCTTTCTTACATCACTTACATCATTTGAGTTCTCAGTCATCCTGCCAGTGGAACATTGACTATTCCATGGAAGTTTGCCCTCAGACACAGCCCTGGAGAGTCAGGGCTATTTATTCTGTAAGGTGTCAGTGTTTTAAAACAGTTGTTCCTGAAATGTACAAGTGCTACTGTGAACCAGACCTAAGCAGTGTCTGCTAGGAGGCTGATGAATTTAAGAATTACATCAAACTAATGAGAAAATTCTATTAACTCATTGTAAATGGTTTTGGTAGATTACAAAAATAATCACTGTGTTTCCAAGTGATCTCTTTCAAACCCTGTGCCTTACACATCTGTATGTAAGATGGTTATATAGTCAAGAAAAATATGATACACTTCAATATTGTTGACACATGAGTTGATAAGGTTGCTTTTTTCTTGCAGATATAATAATGTATGAGAATCATTGGTGTGGAGAGGTCATGCTTCAGTCTACATTTACCAGTCAGCTGCTGAATCTGGGCAACTGCTCAGCTCTCAGTGCAGAAGAATGTAAGATTGTAGTGCATAAGTTGCCATGAAAATGACAGTAAAAGAGCTACTTCAAGTACTCCATTTTGTTAGCAATGCCTCACACACAGGATAAAATAGAAATGTGTGCAACTGACAGGTATAAAACACAATAGAAAAGTATGACAGGAACACCTGAGCACAAGATGTGGACATGAAATTGGATAGGCATGTGGAGATGATGGTAAAGTTTGGTGGCTACCACTCTGAACTCTAAAAAAAAAAAGTTTAGTTTAGGAAAGAGCAGTTATCCCAGGACCTGGATGTGTGATGTCTGAGATTTCATGAGGATTAAATTTTTTGCAAAATAGAATGAGTAGATCCATTCAGGGAAAGTGATTAATTGCAGGCCATGGAGGATTGGAGATGGAGGGGAAAATACTGTGGAAGTATCACCATTGTTCTTTCTTACTGTCTTTGTGATGCCCACTATTGTAATGCCAGCTCTTTAAGGCAGATTCTGAGGTCAGTGATCAAAAACAGCTTTCTTCTTACCAAGCTGCGATACAAAATTTTTTTCTTGTGTATTTTAAAGTATTGCACTTAGCGTAACTTCATCTGCCTCCTCTTGATAGTACCCTGAAGTACAGTTGAATTTCAGATCAAGAGTTACATATCTCAGGAATTTCTTACCTTAAAGTTATTCTTAAACTAAACATGTTCCAAGTCATAAGTTTTAGACTTCTAAGTGTAAAAAACAGTACGTGGCTTTGCCTTTTTTCCATGTAAGTTTATCCTCTGGTGGATGGTGATGTTCTCCATGGCTTATTGGCATACATATCATCAGAATTTCCACACTTCAGAGACATTCCACAAAGACAAGTTCAGAGACTGGATGATGTTCGGTATGTGCAGCTAGATCAGCTCCAGCCAAATACTTTGGTGCACTCAATCCTGAAAATCATCAATATTTCTGTGTTAACAGGTAAGTTCATACACTGGACTTTAACTTCTGCAGTAGGTGGAACTTAAATAGTCATTTTGCAAGGCAAAATGTTTCTCACTGCTTGACTTCAAGCTTTGCACAAAAATTTGATCACATTGCACTATCATCTTGAATTAGTAAGATACAAATTTCTACCTGCATTGTCAATATCATGTTTATTAGTTTTAAATGCAGAATTTTGAAGATAGAAATCTTCATAATTTGCTCTAGTATGTAAATCTTGGAACTAGACATTAGTTAGGTATTTCATCCAGGTGTTTTTGTTCAAAAATTATTTATGAAAAATGCTGTAGTTTTAGTGTGGAACTGAAACAAACATGCAGTGGCTTGGATAAGAGAGGTGTAGAGATATTAATTGTTGCAATTTGTGTGTACTGTTACTAATAGTTTTAGTATGCCTTGTACATGACTATAGTTTTCTTTTATGTGAAAACTTTCAGAGAAATGTTTCTTCCACTGCATTCTACAGAAGTTATGGGAACATCCAATTACAACAGTTGCTGAGAGATTGAGTACAATTTCTTTCTACTCAATACAAGTCAGGATGATTGGAAGCTGAAGGATGCTCCGATACCTCCTGCCTCAAAGGGAGTTGTCCAATTACTGAGTACTTAGATGGATAAAAGTAAATTAATATATTTTATGCACTCCCTCAAACTAGATTCCTGTTGCAGAAGAAATCAGATTATATTGTGTCCAGAAGAAATTGTGGGTTTATTCTTTTTTGCTTTTAATTGTAGCATAAAATGTGATGACACCATGATTTCACTGTAATACTGAGGCACATGGGGTTTGTGTGCTTGTATGCTTTTTACTGTAGAAGTAATGTAATTTCAACTCTTTTCAGAACCCGTGTACAGCTACAGAGGTGGCAACCAAAGAAAAATTATTCTAACAGTAGAACAGAACAGAGATCAACACTATAGGATGGTTCTGTGGGGAGCAGGGGCTGCCTGGTGCCCCCAGCTTCAGAGGAAAAAAGGTAAGGTCCTTGTACCTATTGGTAAGTGTAAAAGGATTTTTGTGATGCTGTTAGTGCCTTTTAAATGGTCAGCTGGTAACCTTTATCCATTCAACCTTTAAATACTCCCCTTGAGGGGGTAACATATTTTGTGCTAATTCTAACATGCCTCCTCTGTTTAGAAGCAGTGCCATCAACAACAGAATTTGAATGCACTTTAGATGACTGCGAAGGCATAAATATTTAAAAACTTGAATCTGTATACAAGATGCACTTGTTTGCATAGTGCCTGGTTATGTAACTAGAAAAAAATCTGTGAGTGTTAACTGTGTTATCAGTTTTGCTGGTCTTCCTTATCATTGTCTGGTTTAGGATGAATTGCTGGGTTTTTTCTACTCCTTTTTTCATTTTCTGCTTTCCACCTTACTCATGTCAGGCTTTGTATCGTGATGGTCTTGAGATCAAGTCCAGCAGTAACTAAGTAAAAGCACCTTTTGCAAGAATTGCATAGGCTGTGTTTCAGCAGTTACTACCAAATTTTGATTTATTCCATTTATTCCTAGTCTTGCTCTTTTAAGATGAGTTAAATTAGGTTTATATTAAATTGATAATTGTGGAGAGAGAAGATTAAAAAACAGGGACATACCAAAAAATGGAAGTTGATTAATAGCATGAAGATTTTTTCTCTGAGACATTGGCAGCATTAGAGCTGATAACAGATTTCAGAGCTTGTTTCTATTTCAAAAGGTTGAGTTGTCTTGACAGCTGAATTTGGTAGAGGTAAAATGAAATTTCTGTTTTGGGACAACTCGTGCAAAGTTTATAGGGAAAGGAAAAACCTTACATGTCATCACACTTAAAATGAAGTTGCCAGAGCTGACCATATGAGAATGTCTTCTCATTTGTTTCTCATCTTGTAAGTAGCTTGGCTTCCTGTAAATTAACCACAGTATAGAAAGTAAACCCTTCTGTTTGGTTCTTTGTTCTGTAGACCACATTTGGGACTTCAAATACCTTTTGGTCCAACGTAGTTCTGTCTCAGGTGACTTGGAACTGCACACAACTCCGTGGTCATCCTATGAGTGCTTGTTTGATGATGACAAAAGGGCAGTTGAATTTAAAGAAAAGTTTCAGAGAAGTCAAACATCCCTCATGGAGCTGACAAGGCTCTCGGCACACCTGGAAGGAAAATGCTCAGGTAAATGTTATCCACAGCTCTTTAATGTCTGCTGTGCCATGCATAAGTAGGCAAAATAGATGCTCTGTTGATGAAGTAAGATGGTTGTTTTTTTAAGATAGCCTGGGTCTGGTTGTGAATTTATTGTGGAGGCTGCTGCTCTGTACTTGGGCAAACTGAATGCAGCCTTCATCCCATGAGCCCAGGAGAGAGAGAGGTGTGGTGTGTGGTGCCATGTAAAGACAGCTTTGGAACACAGAGGGAAATGCTGACTTTTGTTGTCCACACCAACCAGTCCAGTAATGATGTGACTGATTACTGAAAGTTTATCACTGTTTCTCAAAAACTGGAATTCTCTAAAGCAAAATAGCTACTGCTATTGAAAACCTTTTACAAAAGGACAAAGAAGACATTTTACACAGTCATACTCTCCCAGATAAACCTAGAAGATTGCTATGGTTGGTGTTAAATTCTAGCAAGTGATTAAAGTTGTTCTTGCAGCATTTAACTCTACTTTATGTATTAATAATGAAAAGCTAAGTTTAAGCTATGCTTTTCAGTGTCTTTGAAACAGTGGGGAGAAAATCACTTGGAAATTCTTTGCACAATTTTGATCTCTTATTCAGGCACTGTCTATAGTGGCATCTACAGATATAGTACCTGAAAATTTAGTACTTTTATACATTTTAAAATAATATTTAACCACCAGGATTTTTCACCAAATAAAATATCTCTAAAATTTTGAGCATTTGTTAACAAAGGGGGAAAAACAGAAAGTTTTTGATAGCAATTTTGGTTTTGAATCATCTGTAGCCATTGATTTTGCTTTCAGTTCTAAATAAAACAATTCAGGTTTGTATTGTTTTTTGTAGGAGTGATTCAAGTGAAAGCTCATATCTTGGAACTGAAGTTTACCATTTCCACTGATCAGTACAAGCAACTCATCTTCTCTGCTGACACTTCACTGGAATGTGTTTTGGCTTCTCTGCCTATGATTACATATTCAGGTTGTGCCAAATGTGGTTTGGAGCTACAGGCAGATGAGAACATGATCTACAAGCAATGTATTAGATGCTTGCCATACAGTGAAGTAAAAACATTCTACAGGTAAACAAAATAGAGCTAAAGTAATGTGTATTGTTAGGGAGGTAAACTTTCTCCATTTTAATTTCCCCCATATCTAAAATTCTTTATTTGAAGTGTGGTTAACAATCCCTGTCTCTCTAATGAATTTTCAAGTTGTTGTTCTTGAATTGCTAATATTGTCATTATTTATACATGATGTTCTTAGATTAAATCTAGCTTTGTAATTTCTTTGAAAACTATATCATGCAGGAATGTTTACCCAGTACTGTGTGAGATAAAGCTAAGATGGAGTAGCAGCTTGAGGACCAAAGGAAAATTCCTTGAGAATCTTGCTCCAGCCTAAATCTGAAATCATGTGAATGCAGAACCATGTTCTTAAACTGATCAGTCAGTTTCAGCCGTGCAGAAATAATATTGACAAATGTTTTCAATAAACATTCTGGGAGAGCAGAGATAGTGAGTAAGCACCAGATGGCACTGTGAGCCACCTATATTCACACTTAGAGAAAAAAAACTAAGTGGATCCAGTTGATGTAGGTACATCTTTATTAACTAATTGTTCAATTCTCACACTTCTCTTGGGCTTTTGAAATGTAATTATCATAGTGACTAGAAGGACATGTAGCTAGAGATTGTTTATTGAGACAACCATGGATGTAATAGAATTCTAGAATATGTACATTTTCTATCTAATTTTTTTCTCAAATTCTTTCTCAACCCTTTCATAATGAGCTTAATGAATCATTGACTTAAATTTTATTACTTGATGAACTATGACTTAAACATCCTATTTCTCTAACCAGGTAATGACTTAGTATTTTTTCCTCTAAGCAAAATAGTCTTGCATCTTTATGTGCTATTTGTTTTCCTGTAAGGGGTTAAGTGCAAAGAGGATTTTTTCTTAACTGGAAAGGTTCTGCCAGTCTTTCATAAGACTATAAAATCTCAGTGGGCATGAAGGATATTCCTCAATTCGCTCCTGCACAAAAGGTGGTAGAAAAGTGATAAGGATTTCCAGTGTTTGTATTCTCAGCACGGGAACACATCGAGATGAAAAATTTACATGTCCATTTTTTTGCACTGAATTTTTCTTCTGATCAGTTTAGTAAGAAGTAAAGGAGTATTTCCAAGGAGGGATTTTTATTTGTTCAGTGCTTTGTGAAAACATTTGGTATGTGTTACAGTTCAAGAGATATACCTTGGTATTATGTGGCTATAAAGTGATGTATTAAGGCAGGTAATACTGCGTGATGTTGATACAGATGGTACAATTCCATGTGTACACCTAAGCTTATCTCCCTACTTTGCATTTCTGCCACCTCTGTGGGCAATCCTGACCATCCTAACAGTGAAAAATTTCCTTCTGATGTCTAATCTGAGTCTCCTGTCTCAGTTTAAGGCCATTTCCTCATATATTCCTCAAACTGATTCCAGTGCTACAGATTTGACAGATGAATACACAGAGGTTTTCTCATTTTTCTATTTCTTGGTATTATGTTGCAGAGTAAGATTAAATTGTAGTGCTTTCTAAAATTTTGCCTCAATAAAAAACAAACCATAGCAGCTAACTTTCATGAAACTTTGTTTTCTGATCTAGATCTGCTTTGATGACAGTAGAAGATGAAGGATATGAAATTTATGTTCATGTGGTGTCTGAGTTGGTGGAAAAAATCTTCCTGAATATTCCTGCAGACTGGCTGAAGAGATTAGTAGGTACTGATTCATGATTTACTTGTGATAGAAACAGGCAGCAAAGTTCACAATGGAAGCAAAATTTTTAATCACTGACAGTTTAAAAAAACCCTAAACAACCAACACCAAAGAATGTTTCAGTGGCTGTCTGACAAACTCAGAATTTCAGAGGAGAGGTTGCAACAGCAGGAGGTGAGATGGTGTGAATACCTATTATATAACTACATAGTTGTACTTATATGCCTAAATATTCAATAGCTAAATGGATTCCTTCTGTGAAAAATGGAATCTCTTAGGACTTTTTAGAAGTAGCTGGCATGTTTTCATGATGTGAAACACTGAGCTGTGTTTTAGACAAGCTTCACTTGATACATCTTGTTTGACTTGAGAGGTGTTTTATGTGATTCATAGGTGTTAACAGTTTAATGAGAAACAGGCTCAGCTCATTGTTTTTAAAAAGTAATTAAAAATAAAAGGTAATTTTCTATTCAGATGTTGAACTTCACTTCCAGTAATAAATGGAGCTTCATGGAGGTAGAACTTGAATGTTGGGTGCTATTGTGAAAAGCAAGTGTAAATGGAATTGTTTTGTGTTTTGCAGTGCCCTCTTCAGATCTGACCTACAGCGCAATAGTGGCCGATCTGTGTCATTCGCTGCTGGCAGATACAGAAGCGTCCTATTTGTTGGAAATCAGAAGCCACTTCGTGCTAGATGAGAACAGCTATCCTTTGCAGAAGGATTTCCATCTGCTAAATTTTCATCCTGATCTTTGACCTCTGCACTAACTGAGTAAAAAAGACCATAAGGACACACAGATGGGAAGCAGAAGAAAAATGACTTAGCTGAAGGAAGCAAATCTCTTAAAAAATTGTAATCAAGGAATTCGGTTTTAACTTATGGAAAAAGCAAAACCCTCAAAAGGACTGGTATGGAATATCTGCTAGTAGTATATACTGCTGGAGTAATAATGATGAATTTTCATAAAGTATATTTTATACATGTATTTTTATGTTAATAATTATGTTAATAAACTCCAACAATTTCTTCAGTATCTGTTTTCCATTTTCTCCTCAGAAAAGTTCACTGCTATTGAGAGACTGAATTTTCCTTAGACCTGGCATGTTAGAGAAAGACAGACAGAATTCAGTAATATTTTGGTTACACAATTTTTGTTTGTCTTACCCATATGCTAGCTGTAACTCGGTGTTTTTGTTTTGCTGTTGTGGTTGCTTTTCTTCTTTTAACAGCAGAATTTTTGCCATTTACCCTCAGCAATTTCACTGCTGCTCTTTTCTCTTGTAAAACAGAACCGTCTTGTAATCATTCCACCTCCTTCAGTTCAAGGTAAGTCTCAAGCACAAGACCAGATGGATGTTATATAAAAGGCAGTAGGTAAAAAAAATTCTCATCATGTGACAGTTAAAAACACTGTATTAGATCTCCTTATTTAATGATTCTCACTTTGAAATCGCTGTTCTTCAGGAAGAGTCAAAAAGGGCCTTTCTCATTTGCTTCGCTTGGATGACCATGAGTACAAGTACATTGGTAAGTGCATTAGAATTTGTTTCTTCACAATTTAGCTGAAATTACTGAAGTATTGTTACTTTGATGTGTAAGAAGAGAGGACCATACTGTACATCAAGTCAGGTGACTTCCCACCTTTGAGGTATTTGTTAACAGACACTGTACCTTGCA
This sequence comes from Nicator chloris, assembly GCA_013400495.1. Lineage (NCBI taxonomy): Eukaryota > Metazoa > Chordata > Aves > Passeriformes > Pycnonotidae > Nicator > Nicator chloris. The sequence continues at coordinate 122,624 of WAAE01015508.1, forward strand.
TGCGTCTTCCTGCACAAGCTCATAAAAAACTGTCTGAAACACTACTAACAACTTACTTTTATGATCTTTATTGGTATGATTGCAATAATAAAAGACAAAATTTATTTTGTAAAATCATGTTATTCTAGTAATATGTAAACTGTATGATAACTGTGTAGTTTTTTCTTCCCAGAACAAACACAATAACTTTGCTTATCAGATCAGTTTGCAGTAGTTTTGTGGGGCTGAAGTTTGAATATAACTCTTTGGGGTTGAGTTGCTGGTATTACTCCTTTAGCAAAGATATAATGAGGGTTGAGCACTTTGCCAAGGCAGTTTAATGTAATGGGTTTAGGCTCATTTTGTATCCAGTGGTGTAATTAGCAAGACAGACTGAGAGTACCATGTAACATATCAGATGGTGGATCAGGGTAGTCTGGTGCCTTACAATTCCTCTGTGGTATCTTCTCATTCATAACATTTCCTTTAGATAATAACAATATTATCAAAATGAAAAGTGATTTCATCTCCCCAGAGAAGACTAATTTTTTTAAGATTTTGAATTAATTAATATTGTATCCTGTTTGAAAGGAAGTTGGTTTGATTTCAGCTGTAGAGGTTATGGAACACGATTGTGCAAAATGTTTTGCTGCAGTAGTCTGTGCATCTGGTTTATGACTGTACAGTGAGAAGGGTACAGAGCTCAGGTCCCCACTGAACAGTCAAGAAGAGAAAAATGTCCTATTTTATTTTGATGAGAAATAATTGCTCTGAATTACTTTATAGAGCGGTAATTTACATAATGAAGAAGACTACTACTAAA
>WAAE01015509.1:0-28057 GCA_013400495.1 Nicator chloris
GCTTTTCTGCAAAGCTGCTTACAAATAGGAAGTCAGACTATTCCAAATTAAACTGCATTTTCTATTATGTGATGTACTGGCTATTACTTTAAAGAGAAAGTAATTATAGGAAGGTAGAAAATGTCTCATATTACTGCCAATATTTTCTATGAGTAAAAAAAAAAAGAACACAAACAAAAAATCTAAAATGCAGCCTATGAAGTTTGAATTTCAAAATAATGGTTTAACACTGTCTTAGTTGGGAAACAAATAAGATAGGATTCAATGTAGTTTTGTATTTTTGATTCTAACTTGTCTCTTTTTGGGGTTGCAATATTTTTTTCTTTTCTTTCTTAAGACAAGTTAAGAAAAAGTTTCATTATTAAGCATTTCATTACCCTGACCTTTTTAGTACAAACATTTGGGTACTAGTCTCCTACAAATGGGTTGGAAGGAGATTAATCACTCTCCTTGTCACTTCCCGTGGTCTGCCAGCTTGGTAAGCCAAGTTCTGCAGATGCCCTTCCTGACATCAAAACACAGGGGCCTGAAGGAAATAAAAAAATGCCAGATATCTCCTGATGGCCAGGAAAGTTCTGTGCTGTAGTAGAATTCTGTGTGCTTTGATAAGTGCCACTGTGCTGAATCAGGATGGTGGGCAGGTTAACTTTGTGACCTTGAAGTCGATTTCTTCCCCCACAGACTGTTTTTGACACAGCCTATAACACAGACTGTCAAAACTACTAAAGTAAAAGACAGCAATATTTATTTTACTGTTAAGTCATCCTTCCTCTGTGCAGATCTCAGGTGTCTTGGCAATCTCCTGGACAATTTCATATGCTTTATTGTTTCCATCAGCGGCGTGCAGGGTTTTTTGTGTGAGGGAGTGCATCCTTTGCACAGCCTCATTCTGTCACCCTGACATTTCACATGTGCTTTGAGTGTCTGGGCCTGTTTTCCAGAAATAATTCAGAACATTTTTGTAGTCTCCTGCAGTTTGAATATCATTACTGTTACATATACCATATTTGGAGACACAGCAGCTTTTGTTTTGTGGACTAGTTTTGAAAGCAGTATTATTCACATTAAAAACTAAAAGGAAATGCAATTTACCTGAATTTGAGGGGTACAAAAAAACCAAAACAATCAAACCTAAGCCCTATCACACCAACACCACCAAAAAAAAAAAAAACAAAACCAAAAAAACCAAACAATAATAAACCAACCAAAAAAAAAAAAAAACCCGCCTCAAAAAAACCCTCTAGGCCAAACCAAGAAACTAAACCTAATCAGTCTTTTCTTAATACTCCAGATGCAAATTCTAAGGACAACTTTTAGAGGGCTTTAAATCTTGTGTGTAGGTTTCTAAGCTTGAAAGCTGTCTCAGACAGGATAGGCAGAAACAAAGCTTTACCTAAGGATAAGGGCACCAATCCCTAGGACAACAGCATGCCATTTTTTTGAGACAAAGAGGTTTACAGAAGGCTGTGGCTAGTTAAGTGACTTTTTCATTCCTTCCATCTCAGTCCCTAATACATTCTGAATCCTTTCTCACTAGCAGATGAAGTATTCAGGGTAAACATTTTTACATTAGCTATTGCTACTTGTTCCCAGGGGCATTGGCTCAAAAGGCCTTTTGCTGCTCCCAGCAGCCTTCTGACTCAAGTAGCTGTCTACTTTCTAGTGCCTAAGGCCAGCCCTAAGACATCCTGTTTCCCTCAGTCAGACACTGTGTGTAGAGTGGATAATGATAAATCAAACAGTGAACTGAGATCATCTGAACTGAGAGGATGCAAAAAAAAAAAAAAAAGATCTTGAGGCACTGTGTTCTGATCACTGTCACTATCTGAAGCAGTGGATGATCAGACAAACTATGAGATGTGCCTTTAAAAGGGAACATACTTTTATAGTTTTGTTCTTTCATTGTCTAATATATAAAATCCTTTTCAAGAAAAAGGGAAACATATTTAAGTTTAAATAAGCACCTTTTCATGTATTGATTTCCTTGTCCCATATCAAAAAACACAGAGTTCAAAATTTTAAAGGATATAAAGGTTATAAATATACCTGATTAAATAGATATAGTAGAGACTATCCTGTGCTCAGCATCTTCAGGCATCAGGCCTACAAGGATTGTGTAAATTTTCCACAGAGTATTGTTCAGGATCTCTGTGTTTACACAGATTTAACACCCCAAAATGTCTTTTGTACTCATTGTAAGTGCATAATCTCATAATCTGTATGTCACTATAAAATTAATGAGTACCCTTGCTTTACCTTTTGGGTTTCTCCTTTCTTTTTCCTCCCAGCATACAGTAGTTTATTACATCTTAAATTGATTAAACACTTAACATATCCCAGATATATTTTTGTCTTGGTAATATTCATCTCCTAGGTATTATATCATGATTTTTTTTATTTCCCAGCACAAAGATAAAGGGAGATAATATATAAACTTTTCAAGCCATTTTAAAAGATTTTTAAAAAATATAAATAACATCAGCAGAAAATATCAGAGAATGGGCTAAAAATCCACTTTTTTACTACAGGTTCTGGTGCACAGGGTAGTTTGTTGTACAATGTTAGCCAAAGTGTTATCACCCCAATGCCATGAAGATTGTCTGCCAAGGAAAGGATTTTTGAAATCCAGAAAGAATCTCACCAACATTCAAAAATATGAAATCCATCTGCAGCTTAAGAATTGTCATTTGAACCCACAATAAAACCTAGTTTGATCCTGCTGAAGGGAAATCACACACAGATGCTCTGCCATGATTCAAGGTCATTCTAATTTGTAGTGGAGTAATATGTCAAATGTAGGACTAGTGGTCTTACTACAGTGTACCCATGTCTTTATTTTTGCACATACTCTGCCTGTCTGTGCACTAGAATGTACATATATAGAGTAGATAGTACTTTGCACTAGTCTGATAAATAGCAAACAACCTTATAATCAAACACTTCTGTTCTTGAGTTTGTGTCATCTAAAGTTATATACTTAAGTCTGCGTGCATAAGAATTACTGTATGTGCCCCCAACAAGTACTCACCAGAATGCTCCCATTGTGAAGAGAGTTAAAAATACTGTGACACTAATAGCATTTTACAAATCCTACCTTAGCTGTGTCTGTGTGACAGCTTTTGGTAGGTCCATCACACAGGTGAAAAGACCCAGAAAAGAAAGCACAATGGCTTCACATGCTGCATTGACCCTCCGGTAGTGGAGGGATCCCAGTAACTGTCCTTTAGTGCTTGTTGCTGCACATCCCACAGCAGGGCAGCACTGCGGCCTCCACTACTTAGTGTTAGCTGTGGCATTCTCCACTTTGCCTGGCTCACTGCAGAGTAAGAAAGGTACTTTATCAAGCAAAAAGTAACTTCAGCCAACCATGTGAAATTTTTCACAAAGAATAGAAGTCTGATTCACATTCATACAACAAATCCTGGGGTAGCAGAATTACATTTAAGTGTAAAGAAATGAAATACTTTACAATAAAGAACATGAAGGAACCCAAATAGTTTTAACTCTAGTTCTACTTCTCATAGAAAATTAATCTTTGAAAATCAGAGGCCTTGGAATTATAGAATCATTGAAATGATAGTCATAATCAGATGTCATTTAGTGTTTCCTATCCAGTATATTGTGGCAAGAAGATGTACTATGTGAGGGGAGGATATGAAGCATATTAACATGCCTGGAAGATTGCACAGATAGGCTCAGGCACAATGCAAATAGGAGAGCAAAAAGAAAAAGATGAGAAAAAACCCCACAGCATTCTGTCATTTACTAGCCCAGAATGTGCAACACATGTGCTCTTGTGTAGCAATGCAGGACTCTGGTCAAGTTTTAGATATCTTTGTTTTCACCTTTTGTATAGGAATACAGGGTGAATATAGAAAAATACATGTATGTATAAAGACAAACAACTTTGAATATCAAAATTATTAGATATCTTCACTAGGTTTTCTTGTTTTACAGTTTTGTGATCTTTGTACCTTTCTACTTTTTATTCATCTTACCGAGTTTCTTGTAGTAAGGGATGCTATGTGTCTACTGCAGTACGTGGGCTAACAGCCTGATCTGACTGCATTGTCCTATAGCTTGCTGTTGAGTGCTATGAGATAGGAACACTCTGAAAACTTTTTTCAGTTCCTGAATACTAAAAATGCTCTTTAACACATGAGTGGCACACTGTACCTTCAGGAACAAAATATTTTTCAATACTTTTCTAAAAGTGAGAAAAACTGCCTAGTGTGTTGTAGAGCTACAGTAGGCTGGCACAACAAAGATGGGCTCCAGCATATTTCATGTGGGAAAATATTTTTTTACTACCATAGCTTCCTTAGTCCTACACCATTGCAGTCTTTTATTACAAGTGACTAATATTTTTATTTTTTGGGAGAAAGCAGGGTAGTTTTGTTCTTTTTTTGCTCACCTGCGAGCCTGCACGTGCAGCTAACATTTCCAAAAACAAAACAGATGCATCACTTGACAGAGAAAATAACCAAAGAATTTCACTATACACACTTTGTTCTCCCTTGCATTTAAGCACTAATAGATGTAAAAATCAAAATTATTAAGGGCATAATAACTGAATCAATTTTGCTTTCACACATGAAGCTGACAATAGCATGTAATATGTAATTTCATATAGTAACCTCATATAAAAAAAAAAACAACAACTTTACAGATGGAAACATTTCCTTCTTCTGGGTCAGTGATAGCCATAGTGAATGGTCTGTCTGATAAACCCAGTAATTTGGTGACTGCCTTTTTAGAGAAAAGAAAATGCCTTTCTTTCATTTTTTTTTTCCTCTAAATGTCCATTCTCATGTAACAGCCACTGATCATTATGCAATCATTATGCACTGATCATCATGCAATCATTGAGTGATTACTCAGTAAATTTTAGTAAATTTTAGTTACCACTGTTGTTACCTGCAGCTTCACTATTTGCATATAATGCATAATTGATTAATAGAGGTAAATTGTCTGAAGAACAAGCACTAGTTGCACTATCAGCTATTTGTTTTCTCAGCATCACATGCAGAGAATTGGTGATGTGGGTGTTCTCCAGACACACCCCTATGTAGTGCATCTCAAGATTTTTCAGATAAAGTCACTTACAGAAGGAAAAATACATTTGCTTTTAGAAGACACTTGGTGAAATCTTGACTTCTCCTTCATAGATCCATTCCCGGCATTTGGTCAGAATTTCATGGATTCATAACCTTTCGCCTGGGTAGAAATACATATTTGTGATTTGATACAGTAGATGGGATATGGAGTCAAGAAGATACAATAATAAAAGACACCCAAGCCACAACTATTTACTTGTTCAGACACTGGTTTGAGAAAGCAGACAAAGGGCCTAGTAGGCATCATGCTTGAGGAGAATGTGAGCGGTTCAGAATATATTAGATCAACTGTGTTGTGCTGAAGTAATTTAGAGTAAAATACGTCAAAGTACAGAAACTTTGTGGCCTTTAAAGACTGGTGCCACAGTAAATTTGCATTCTATTATTTCCATATTATATCCTCTAGGCCTTAGTAATGACTACAGAAACCAATTCCAGATGAATAATGCTTGTGAAAGTATGCATACGTGGTTGCTGCTAGCAGCAACAGCCTTATACCTGTCCAGCGAAACTATAGTGACAAATACCAAGTACTTCAACATGATATTAAATTGCTTATGTCTCTAACAAATGTCAAAAATTGGACACTATCAGGCTGAAACACCAGACTTTGTTTTTGTAAAGACCTGATACGACAAACATCACCAAGATCCCACTGAGCTCCCCTACCAAATAAGGAACTGCACTTAATCTTGTCCACTGGCAGAGCAGACAAGTACAGCTCTGGAGGTGCACAGCGTGCTGCTGCTGCCCCCTTAAGACAAGTAAACATAAATAATTGTGTATGTGCTGTAGTTTCTCTGCATTTTCTCAAAGATCTTTCTCTATAAGCTACTAAAGGCTGGTTATAATAAGAGGCTTGTATAGTGTAAGCTGATGCAATAAGAAATCCAGTCTATTACAAGACCTATGAAAGAGAAAGGTTTAGTTTAAGGATATAAGAGAATAAGAAAACCAGAATTTTTTTCAGTAACCAATTGTATTGGAACTTGTAAGATAGAAAGGCATAAAGTATGAAAACAAGGATACAATTAACACTTGTAAAACTTGAAGAGACATTATCACGGAGAAAAAAGGTTCCGTCTCCACCCATGAACTTTAGGATGATATACAACTCAGTAACCCTGGTAGCCATGAGGTGATTGTATGAAAACTGCAGCAAGGATAAGTTATCACCACTTTCCATTCCTTTAACCTTTGTCAAGAGATGTGATTAATATTTGGTCATTAACTCCTTTCTTTAAATTTTGTCTAAGACTCTGGTATTAGAATTTTAATGGCTGCTGATAGACGTCCTTTGAAACTGAATTTCATAGAGTTTTATTTTGACCTAGATGAATGTTCTCCATTTTCACTTGGCTATTCCCCTCTGCATCTTTGAATTGAGCTCAGTCAGACGCAACAGGGAAAGCAAAACAGTTAGGTCACTACGTATAAAAGGATGAGGCCTCTTGCTCTATATTCAAGAAAATACCACAAGGCCACAGAGGCACAGTGGGGTCTAAATAACTGCAATTACTGAATACACAAAAGCTGTAAGGCCTGCTGCTTTCAATGGTTTCTGATGACTTCTAAATTGTAGAACAAAATCATAGAATCATGCAATCATTTACTTTGGAAAAGACCTCTAAAATCATCAAGTACAACCACTAACCCAGCATTGCCAAGTCCACCACTAAACATGTCCCTGAGTGATGCATTTACACATCCTTTAAATACCTCCAGTGCATGGTCCAACTGATAAAGGAATCCAGCCAATTCATCTACAGTGTAGTAAGGTACTAACCCCACATAAAAGGGTTTGAAGAATTTTCCAGGTGTAAGTCCTTACTGCATCACCCTTAACTGTGTATGCAGATGTCATGCTAGGAAGGGCAATCTATCCCTGATCATGAAAGTATTCAAGGACAAATGGACATTTTAAGTAGAGACAGAGAAAATGAGATCATATGCTTTCATAGTAAAAAGACATAGTGTGGTATAGCCCCATAATCCTCGCATGAAAAGATTCTGCTTAGCGAGAAGTAGCCTTGGCAATTACACCTATTTATTCTTGGTAGGTACATATCACATGTACTTTAAATTCAGACTGCCAAGGAAAGCTGATTGAGCTCCAGAAACTTATTAAAATAATTGAAGTAGTGTGGTTTCTTTTACTACTCTACTGCAGTTTCTTTTACTACTCTCTACTGTAGTTTCTTTTACTACTAAAATACAAGCCTTCTGGAGACTTTTGCCTTAAAATTAAAAGTCATAAAATATCTGACTAAACATTTCCCAGCTTGTTCAAAGTATTAAAGTATCTGAAATCTACTGTGTATTGATTGGACATACCCAAATTAAGGAAAATATCTCCATGAAAAATAGCTAAGATTCAAAAGGAATGTCACTTTCAGAATGGCTCCCATGTTTTCTGGAAAAAGAACTGGAGTAATGACCTGAAAACTTACCTGTGTTTCTCTATATAACTTGTCTATTTCATAAAATATATAGTGTTGCAGTGTGTAATTTGATTTATTCTGTGTAATTTGGTTTATTCTGTTCTTCCCCTGAATGGTTTGTCCCTAGTTGTCAATCCCCAGTTCTCCTTCCCTGTTTCTAGTGTGTTCCCTGTCCATCCTGTTCCCCCCTCCCCTGCGCCCCTGCCTGTCACTCGGCTGCCTCTCCCCTTCTCCTAGAAGGTTCCAGGGAGGGCGTCGAGTGGTTGGCTGAGGGCTGGCAGTCCCCTCCCTTATCTCTCCCCACTGGAGCCTTAGGATGCCTATCATCCCTGGATCCCCCACCCCCTGTTCCCCATTGGTGGGTGGCTGGGTCCTTCCCTGGGTTCCTCCCCCTGTTTATAAGTTACTGTTCTCCCTTGTAGAGAGGTCTTTTGTTAGCTGTATCCCCTGAGTTGAGGAGCTCCTCGGAGCGTCCAATAAACTTGGATTTCTACCCTAACACTAGACTGCCTCTGTCTCCTGCCATCGTCTGCAGCCTGTCAGCTGCTTGGGGGCCCTGGAAAAGGGCAGAAGGACCCAAAGCGCCGCCTGGCACTCCTGAGCAGGAACAGCTGGGAGTGCTGGGGGTGCTCCATTGCTGCTGCTGTGCCACCAGAGCTAGCCAGGGACAGCTGGACGGAGTCCAGCGACAGGCACCACGACAATATAGAGAGTCCTTTCTATCCTTATGCAAAAATCTTTAGATTATCACCAAAACAGTACTATTGCTGAGATTATTTAAAACTGCAAACTAAAGAGCAAATAAAAATCTACATGTGTTCTTTGTTTATTGAGTTTAAAAAATATTTGTTCACTTAATACTCTTTCTCTCCAAACTCAGGGTATTTGTTAGAGGCACAACTCCACAACTCCAAATTCAAATCCTGTGGTCAGAGTGGAATTCTTCACGTGCTGGAGTATTTTAAATGTTTTTGTTGGAACAAAATCACAGCAGATAAATTAGTTCTTGAGGATCCCAAAGACGTAACAGTACAACAAACTGAAAACTTTGTTTACAAGAATGTGCAAGATCTTGAATTATTATTTGGGAAACTATTAAAAATTTTCAATGACACTCTCTAGAATTTTACAATGCAGCTGTGAAAAGAACAAAAGTAGAGAAAAAGGAAAAAAATGAATTGGACTGTTTGCTCAGGAATATTTATGAATTTCCAACTTTTTTCTGGGCGATATAGAAGAAAACACCATGTCAGAAGCAGAGCATGCTGAGTGCTTGTCACTAAGCAGAACTCAGAATGGCTGCTGCACTGTCACAAGAAAAGAGCAGTCCTTTCTACAACATCACACTTGAATTCAAACAAAGCAATGCAATATGTCTAGTGTCATTTTGTCAAAAAGAATGTACTCTTCTTAAAAAGATGCAAAAAACAGCTTTTGAAGATTATTTACAATATTTTTCTCTTGCCTTTCTAGACATGCTTTTTCTCTCCCTTTTCTTGTTAGCATTCATTTGGTTTTGATGTTTATTTTCACTTGTCCAGTTAAGGTGTCTGGGCTACATTTTATACTTTTCTATGTATTTATAAAATTCTATACGTTCTGAGAATGTTTATTTATCATAGTGAAGAATTCAACTGCTTTTGGGGTTGCATTTTGGGCAGAGCAGATTTTCAATGCTTTCTTTGATACTACACAGCCCTTTGTTTGACAGCTTCACCCAAATCACTTTCTAAAATATCACTTGTATTTTCCCTTGTGGTGGTAGTACTAATTTATGCAGAAAACTCCCATATGAAGCTTCTTTTAGAGCTCCACAAATCTTTCATATACTGCTATTTAAATTTCATAAAAGAATGCACAATGTTCACATTACATTCTGCTGGTGAAATTTCAGCCTTTCAACTATTACAAGCATCTTCTGATTTTAACATACTTGAACAAAGCATTGATTTTATCGTTATGCATTTGTTCTGCAAAGTTTTATGTATGTGAGTGCTTAAAACCACTGGTTCAATATTAACCATAAAGAAAAAGCTTTATTGTATCAGAATCTTGCTCAGAATATGAATCAGATTTCCACAACTGTGCAGCATAAATAACTGCTTTCAATGCATCCAACTGCCACAGCTTCATGGCATGTGTATATTACCAGTCACTGGTCAAAGTATAAGACAAAGTATTTTTATTACATCATTGGGATTCTGATCTTCCTCCCTTTATTGTAAATAAATTGAATTTAATCAAATAATTGTAGCACAAATCTGAACCATGTTTTATGTATCAGAAACAGACTTACTTCTACAACAGGATGACACTATCCTTTGCAGATTGTTTCATATTATTTGCTTCAAAGGCTTGGGCTAGTCATTTCTCATGCACTCCCCAATCTTGCACTGCAGTGTAATCTTCCTTTTCCCCTTAACCTGTCATATTAGATTTTTTTTTTCTATTTATCTGTACAATAGAAAATCAGCTAGACCATATGCTGTGACTATTTCTTAACAGGGAAATATATATCAGTGTCTTCCTGGCTTTTGAACTCACACAAGTGGAGAAATCCAACTTACTGAACTTAAAATGTCACACAAACTCGTTTCCTGACTTATTGAACTGCTTATGGTCTATTACTAATGTCAGCCAAAAGCAGGCTTTCCTTCTAATGTTTAATTTTCTGTCTACTTTTTGATTTTGTGGGCGTGTTTAAATTTTATATTCATCATCATTGTGCATATAGAAGTACAGCTGTCTGAGGAAATCAAATTTCGCAAGCTCTTTGAAGATTTGTATGCATCACAGACTTTTATCTAGCCAAAAAATTGCAATGCTAGATACTGATTTTGAAATAAAATTTATAGATTGTATTTTAGTTTAGCCATTTTAAGATATCTCATTTGCTGATGCAAGTAATTATAGGCCCAATTTAAATAATTTGACATACAAGTATCCCCTTAGTTTGGAAAAACAACTATTTGGATGTCAAGCAACTGTGTACATCAGCTATTTAAGCTCATAAGTTTAAACTTACAAGGAAAAGGTAATTTGAATAATTCTGTCACTATTTTCTCTAGGTTGATTTTGCATTTGCTTCTGATCCACCTTTCGTTGTCATGCTTCATTTGCAAGTATTTGTTCTACATCCCTTTGTTAGCTGGGTTACCATTAGATATCAGTGCTATTTCCCAATTGGTTTTACTAAAATTCCTGAGGGTTGTTTAGAGTTTCTGGTGTCAGACATGCTGGAGCCTGACTGTTTAACACACAGCTTAAATGAGTGTTAGTGTTCTATTGACAAACAGGAGAAAATAGATTGGAGAAGTTGAGGAGGAGGAGGGGCCGAAGTACCCTCACTGTTTTCTTGATCAGTAAAAGAAAAAAAAATGTGTACACCAGGTATACATACTTCTGCTTTAACAGCATATAGACTAAATGCTGTGACTTTTTCTTAAAAAGGAAAAATAAATCAGTGTCTTCCTGCCTTAGATGACACCTATATCAAACATTTGGTTGTGATGGCTGATGAATGAATTAAAGCCATTAGCATCTGTTCCTTCATATTGTTTCATTATCAGTCTATTTCTTGGCATAGTTTTGGTCCATAGCAGCTAGTATGTTTGAAAGACAGGCAACACAAAACAGGGAGGAGTGGTTGGTAGACAAGTTGTTTGTGCTGTGATTCAGAGGGATCAGGAAGGGCTGGAGAAAGGGGCTAACAGAAAGCTCATAAAATTCAGAAAGGGGAAGTGAAAAGCCTTGCACCTGAGGAGAAATAACCCCAGGCATCAGAAAACATTGGGGGCTGACCTGTTCTTTGCAGGGCTGCTAAGAAAGCACTGGCAGGCCGTCTTGGCAGGCAAAAAGTTGACCATGAGCCAGTGAAATGTTGTCATGGTAAAGGTGGCCATCAGTGTGCTGTCAAATCATCACCAGCAATGTGAGAGAGGTAATTTTTCCTTTCTACTCAGCAAAGGAGGGCTATGAAGCTGATTAATGAACAGGAGCATGTCTCATGAGGAAAACCTGAAGGATGTGGGGCCTTTTGGATAAAAGAAAGCTTGGCAGGAGATTTTAATATTCCCCAGAGGGTATAAAGATGATGGCATAACACTTCTCTCATTGACAAGATGAGGCAATAAGCATGAAGACATCATTAAATTCCATTTGAAGACAAGAAATCTTATGTTGTTGCTTCTGTTGTTGTTGTTTTTGTTGCAAGCTTCATTAAATTCTGACACAAGTTCCCCAGAGAGGTTTTAGAATCTCACTTCTTCGAGATATTCAAAATTTGTCTAGACAAAGCCTGATGAACCTGCTCTTCCTGACCCTGCTTTAGCAGGGTGTTTAGACTAGATAACATGTCATAAGATCTACTTTCAACAATTTGATTCTCTGAAGTACAGTTTAGGGAAGTATAACTGATTCTCCCAATGGGCTGTTTGTATGAAACCACACTACATTAGGCTCTTTCACCTCTCCATAGTCCTTTGCCAGTACATGTTTGCTATTTCCAATACATCCCTATGCATGGGAATGCAACATCCCAGGCCAGGAAATTAATGCAATAAAATGATCACCCTGGAGAGCAGTGCTGCAGTAAAAAGCACTTATCAGTAACAAATGCCTTGGCCTCTCTCCAGAATCCCTGGAAAACTGCTTGGCAGAAAAGGACCTGGGGGTGCTGGCCAGGTTGCCAAGAAGCCCAAGTGTGTCATGGCTGGAATCAGAAATATTTTGTCCATCAGGATCAGGGCGATGACCATCCCTCGTACTCAGCACTGGTGAGGCCACACCTTGAATTCCATGTTCAGCTTTGGGCGTCTCATGACACAGAGGACCTTGAGGTGCTGGAAGGAGTCCAGGGAATGACAGTGGAGTTGGTGAAGGGAGCACAAGTCTGATGAGGAGGAGCTGAGGAACCTGAGAGTGGAACAAAGAAGAATCCGGGGGGACCTTGTCACTCTCAACAACTGCCTGAGAGGAGGTTGTAGCCAGCTGAGTGTCAGTCTCTTCTCTGAGGTAACAAGTGCTGGAACAATAGGAAATGGTCTCAGACTGGTTTCTTCATGGAAAGGGTTGTCAAGCACAAACAGGCTGTTGTATGGTTGGCTCACCATTCCCGGGTATATTTCACAGACATGCAGATGTGGCTCTGAGGAACATGGGTTAGTGGAAGACTGGACAATGCTGTGTCAAACTCTGTCTTAAAGGTCTTTTCAAACCAAAACAATTTTATGATTTAATGATTCAATATAGGGGGGTTTTGTTGTGGGGTTTTTTTTCCCCAACCTACTTTTGCGTGTTATAATTTAGAATACATAATGATACTACTGCTACAGTTGGGTAGTAAAGAAACTTTCAGAGTGCAAAAATCTTTCTTACTTTCTTCACATGAGTCTGTGAGACACAATGGGGTGCATCCCAGAGTCCTGAGGGAATTGGCTGTTGTAGTTGCCAAGCCACCCTCCGTGGTATTTGAAAAGTCTTGGCAGTCAGGTGAAGCCCCAGGAAAAGAGAAACATTTGTACCCATTATTGAAAAGGGTAGAAAGGAGGATCCTGGGAACTCTGATCTGTCAGTCTCTGTGCCCGGGGATGACCATAAACAGAACCTCCTAGAAACTCTGCTAAGGCACACCGAGGACAAGCAGGCGATTCCAGACAGCCAGTATGGTTTCACTGGGGGCAAGTCCTGCCTTACCAACCCGGCTGACTCCTATAACAGGGTCACTCAGTAAGTGGACAAGGGAAGCACTACAAATATCATTTATCTGAACTTCTTTAAGGTTTTTAACACAGTTCCCCACAACACCCTTCTCTGTAAATTGGAGAGATATGAATTTGAAGAGTGGTTTGTTGGGTGGATAAGAAAGGGGTTGGACGATCTCATCCAAAAAGTGGTCATCGATGGCTTAGAATCCTGATGCACATCAGGGACAAGTGGTGTTCCTCAGGAACCAGTGTTATTTAATAACGTCATCAGTTGCACAGATTAAGAGGTTGAGTGCACCCCCAGCAGGTTTGCAGGTGACACCAAGCTGAGTGGTGCAGTTGACACTCCTGAGGGACAGAATGCCATCCACAGGGCCTTGGACAAGCTCAAGCAGTGGCCCATGGGAATCTCATGAGGTTTAACAAGGCCAAGTGCTGGTGCTCAACCTGGGTCAGAGCAATCCCTGGTACCAGCCCAGGCTGGGGATGAACAGATGGAGAGCAGCCCTGCCCAGAAGGACTTGGGTTTGCTGTGAGTGAGAGCTGGACATGAGCCAGCCATGGGCACTCCCAGCCCAGAAAGCCAAGTGTGTCCTGGGCTGCACCCAAAGCCCCATGGGCAGCAGGGGAGGGAGGGGATTCTGCCCCTCTGTCCTGCTCTGGTGAGACCCCACCTGCAGAGCTGCCTCCAGCCCTGGGGTCCCAGCACAGGAAGGGCATGGAGCTGTTGGAGAGTCCAGAGGAGGCACCAAGATGATCAGAGAGATGGTGCTCCTTTCCTATGGGGAAAGGCTGAGAGAATCAGGATTGTTCAGCCTGAGAAGGATTAGTGGAGACCTAATTGTGGCCTTCCAGTACTGAAGGGAGCTCACATTAAAGATGAGAGGGACTATTTGCAAGGGCATAGAGTGACAAGACAAGGGGGAATGGCTTCAAATCAAAACATGCTAGGTTTAGATTAGATATTAGGAAGAAATTCCTTACCCTGAGGCTGGTGAGACATGGGAATAGATTGTCCAGAGAAGTTGTAAAAGTCCCATCTCTGGAAGTTTTCAAGGCCAAGTTGGATGGAACTCTAAGCATCCTGATCTAGTGGAAGGTGCCCCTGCCCATGGCAATGGGGTTGGAACTAGATGATCTTTAAGGTCCCTTCTGACCCAAATCATTCTATGATTCTATGATTCTAATTGGATAAAACCAGAAAAGGATAATTCGGCCATTCTCTAGCATTATAGATTTTTAAAACCCAGTGTGCTGGTTTGAAAGCAAAACCAGTGAGAGACTCCAAGTCAGAAGTACAATTTAATAGAGTGAAAAAGAAACAAACAACAAAACAAGTAAAAACAAAATAAAAAGATAAATGCAATAGTACAAAGGACCACTGACAGAGTCAGAATACAAACCCAACACCCTGTTAGTTAGGGTGGTAGTAGCAGTCCAGATGAAGTAGTCCTGTTGAAGCAGTGATCCTGTAGAAAAGGTCTGGTAGGCAGCTCTTGTCCTCTGGGAATCCAGTGGCTAAGGCTGCCTGTGCTGTCCCAAATCCCAGATTATATCCAGGTGGGTATGCTTGGCTCCTCCCCCTGGGTGGAGCATCTCACAATGGATTGATATCATTTCGTGAGTCGTGCATTGTTTCCTTGATGGCCCATTAACCAGAGATAAGATAACCGGAGACAGTTCATGAGCCCATTAATCAGAAGATAGAGTGAGCAAGGCAAAGACTGTCCACCCGGTTTCAACAGCTCATGGAGGTGGTGAAAGAATACATACTTTGGGCACATCTTACATTGTAACCTATGACATCCAGCAAAAGTAGGAAAATAATATTTATATGGTTTTTCTAAGAATTATCATCTTTAATTCCATTTTATAATTTTTAATCCTAATGGTAAGTAATACAGAAACCACTTCCTGTGTCCAGCAACTATAGGGTGAAGTTCCTGTGAACTGTTTGAGGATAGATGCTGATGTTCACAAGTTCACACCACTGTTCACAAGTTAGGGACACAGACTCTTTTGTTTCCTCTGTAGTACTCAGTGAATGCAGATAATGTTCTGGATTGTGTTCATCTTAACCTACAAAAAAAAAATTAGAATCCATTCAGAAAGCAGTAAAAATTTCTATTTTCATTTTAGAAAATATTTTTTGTTGTTGTCAATAATAGGAATGAGAGTTGATTGAGTGCTAAGTAGGTAACTTAGATTTGGAGCATTTTTTGCCATGAGCACAAACCTCAATTAACTAGAAAACAAAGTAATACAAGATACCTAAAAATTCTACTTATGCTGTACTTGAAAATCAATAGAGGATAAGCACTACTCATGAGTCTTGACTGAATGAATTTTAGCTCAGCTAGCATGTTCACTCGAGAGAAATATATATGTATTTTACTATGTTTTTCTGAAGCATATAAAGCAATATGGCCATTAGGGGCTAGACTGGGTAGTATTTACTCCAATTTTTTATTTGACTACTAACTGACAATTTATTGGTTGTTATTATTATAACTATCTTTTTACTTTTGGCATACAGAGAAAATCAAAGAAAACTAGAAAGACCAGGTTTCAGATTATCTCCTTGATATGAATGCTTGTTTGTTCTATGTTGTTCTGATTTGCTTAAATGACATTCATTTTTCTCTGTTGTTTTTTGTTTTGTCTTTTCTTTTCTTTTCTTTTCTTTTCTTTTCTTTTCTTTTCTTTTCTTTTCTTTTCTTTTCTTTTCTTTTCTTTTCTTTCTTTTCTTTTTGTGTTGACACAGCTAAATTTGAAAGAATTTAAATATATTCCATTTCTTGGTTTAGATTTATTCAGATATGTAATTAGGTTGTGTTATTCTTTCCTGCATTTCTTATCTGAATCCTGAAGCCTTTTATTTGTTTTTCATTCCCATTCTTCCATGTTTTTTTAATCCATCTTATTAACTAAGAAACATGCAAGATAAAACTTTCTCGAAAAACAAATTTTAGTAATACAAAGTAAAGCAACTGGTTTTCAGCACCTTTCCACTTTCTTCCATTCATAAATTCTCAGTTTTAACCAACACTCTGAAGAAAATATATTTGCTTTTTAAATCTAATCATAAGACACCACACAGGTAGTTAGCATAATACTTGAAATAGCAAGTTATATGTGATTATATCAGTGTCAGTTCTCAATAGCATTAATTTACTGCTGTGACACCAAGAATCGCTGGAGCTTCACATCCTAAACATTTTCCCTAGTCTCTGATAGTTAATACACTCCATAAGGATGTGCACTTAAGATTTATGAAATCAAGCTGATATCTCCAATAAACCTTTCCGAATTTTTCCTTTTACAGGAATTAAAGAGATATCTTTTATTTTGTCTCCAATAATAACTAGGATTTATTTGGTCTTAAGGCAATTATATTCAGCCAAATCACTTCAGTGGTGATAAAGAGTTACCTGCCTTTCTCATGTAACCAATGGAAATTGGTTTTCTTTTTACTGGACTAGGAGAAGTCCATTCTCTTTAAGGAGTAAAGTGTAACCCAGCAAAAACACACTAAGAGATCAAAGTACTTCTGATTATTGTTTTTTCTTTAATGAACCTCAAATATGTTAAGCATTTTCCTAATGCAGAAACAAATACAAAAGTCCAGCAGATTTTCTGAAGGAGAATTGATTTCAAATACTGAAAAAATTATAATGTAAAATATAGAAGTTGCAGCACTGTGAGATATGCTATCTTAATACAACTGAATTGCTATATTGTATAGGTTATCTTAATATAATTGGTATTATCTGATCACCAGTCCATTCTGCATTCCCTTTTTAGTAAGGTTCTGCATAAATGAGGCAACGAAACAGGGACACAACTATAATGACACACTACAGAACAGGCAATAATTAGAGGGGTAGGGAAAAGAGAAAAAAAATATACAATCACTATTACTTTTTCTCCTAATTTTTCTACTCCTGAGGTCCTGAAGGTATTCTCCATTTTTGTTTACCTTAAAATGCTTATTGATTTGTTATTCATTTATTAATGGATGCTAATTGATATTGATCTCCATGCCTTGTTTATTATCAACTTCTAGTGAAAAAGTTATTCTGTGGTGGTATAACTGGAGTGAATTGTGAGCCCAAAAGCAGAATCAATATACATAGCAAAGTTTAAGAAACATTTCTGCTTTTTGAAGCACATTGCAGTTAAGAAAGATTTGTTTAGAAGGCATGGGTAAAGACAAAGGAACAGGACACTTTCAAAAAGATGGTAGGAAAAGGAGCTATGACAGATATCAGGAAAGAACAAGAGAAGGTTGCTGACACCACAGACAGGTTTAATTGGAAATCAACTCCTATCCTTCCCTGTCTGCAGTGCTGGATCTGTCTAGGATCAAAGAGTCATATAGAGCAAAGATGAGATACTTTCCTACTCTTGTCGTAGCTTTGCAATTACTTGGCAAAACCAATAGTGTTAGAAATAAAAACAGCAGTCAAAGCTGCACCTTACACTGAAGTAGAAAAACCCCTCTTATGTCCTGGTTTCAGCAGGGATGGAGTTGGTTCTCTTCCCAGTAGCTTGTCCAGTGCTGTGCTTTGTACTCTGTGTGAGAATCATGTTGAGAACACACTGATGGTTTGGCTTTTGCTAAGCAGTGTTTTCCCTGAGTCAGGGACTTGTCAGTGTCTCATGCTCTGCCAGGGCCTGCACAAGAACCTAGGAGGAATCACAGCTGGGACAGGTGACCTGAGTGAGTCAAAGGGATATTCCAACACCATAAAATGTCATGGCCTGCGTATAAACTGGTTTATATGGTAAACTATAGCAGCTGGTAGGGAGAGGACGAGTCCTGCTTGGACACTTGCTGGGCAATGGTCAGTGCATGGTGAGCAACCAGACTGTGCATTTCTCTGGGTTTTATTAATGTCTTTCTCCTTTTCATTAAACTTGCTATTTTTATTATTATTTTGTTATCATTACTATTGTCAAAATTATATTTGATTTATTTTGTCTAGCTTCAATTATCAAACTATTCTTATCTCAACCCATGAGTTTGATTTATGTTTTTCAATCTCCTTCCCACCTCACCAAGGGGGTTGGAGGGGAGTCACTGAGCAACTGCCTGGTACTTAGTTGCTGATTGGGACTAAAGCACTACAATATGAAAAAGTGTGTAAAGACTATGAGCTCCTCTGTCATTCTGATTTGCTACATCATTGCTGGTATCTGTGTCCTGCAGGTCGTTCTCATTGCAAGTTTCCATTCCTCCACGTTGTCTGTCCTCCTTTCCATGTATGTTCTGTTCCTCCCCCTCCCTCCTGTGTGTGTCACAGAAGGAATCTCTTGCTGTTTAGCACAGGCTGTGGGTCCCCTACAGACTGCACTTGGAAACATAAACTCTAACTTATTCTCAGCTATGCAATTTATATTATAAGCAAAATCTCGGAAAACTGAACACTGAATAAATTGTCTGGAGGCTTTGTTGTCTAGTCACAACTGAGAAGAGACTACATTCAGACAACATAGCATATTCATTTGTACCATATAAATTCGGGGAGTTTTACAATTATAGCAACTTGAATAATATCATATTAGAAATATAGTTATATACCTGTTCTATTTTGATCATATTGAGGAGTTCTAGGACTGACTAGTGAAAACAATTCTGTGAGCACTGCCACTGCAATGTCATTGGTATGTGAGAGGTGTTTCAATGAAAAGCCACTTATTTTTGTGGATGGACAGATTCTGAAGTAGGCTGCTCCTGTGCCAAAGATGATCAGGGAATAAAAGCAAATCCTTCTTTGGAGATTTGTAACTATAATGGAAAAGAAAATAATATATTTACTGAGCAGTAATAGAATGCTTTCTAATAACACTCAGATTGAAATATTGCCAAGTCTTAAGCAGTAGGGAAAATCATACATCTGTATGAATAGGAAAAGATTATTTTCTCCAGCAATAAAATGAATGATAGAATGGTTTATTACTGTTGCCAGAGAACTTATACTGACAAGTATACCCATATTTATACTGACAAGTATACATATAATTCATTGCATGACAAAGAACATTGCATTGTCTTGTCGAAGAAAATCATCATTTTAATTTAAGATTAATTGTATTTTAGTAGCTGGTACAGTCTTCATAGATCACATATCTGAGTAATGAAATTGATTTAAAGAAAACAGCTAAGATATGATTTTAACAATTACCTGAGTAGAACAACTTAGCCCTTTGTCAGGGTTGCTGGCATTTTGAGGAAGTCATTCTGCATGAACCAACTCATTTTATTAAATAATTTACCTTCTATAATATCAAGATTAAAAGTTTAAATATACTTCAAGGTATCCCAGTTGTTTCACATACTGAAGGGGAAAAAATAATTCTGTTATCCTGTGCTCTCATAGAATTATTTTAGAAAATTATGTTCCTTCAGGAGACATTTTAATCTCTCATTTTATTTGAATCATACAAAGCATGTTATTATTAGAAAAAAATCCTCAAATGGTCTCACTTTGTTAAATAGAAAAGGGCTGAGACATAACACATTAGTGTTATGACATGATATGCAAAAAAGGAACTTTCTTAATCTGTTTCACCTAGGCAAAAGTGTGGTGTGAAGTCTTTTCCACAGATACTAAGAAGTTTTTTCAAACACATTAATGTTAAAAGGCTGTGCAGAAATAACAGGATGTTATTTCAGGATGAGGATGGTCACCTCGCAAACAGGGACAGGCACAAGGCACAGATGTTTAATGTATTTTTAGTCTCTGTCTTCAAGACAGATGATGGACCAAGGGAGTCTTAGTGCTCTGAACTGGAGGACCATGACTGTGAGAATGATCAACTCCCAGTGGACCTTGAACTTCTGCAGGATCTGCTGTTGCAGCCCAATCCCTACAGATCCATGGGGTCTGACGGGATTCATTCAAATATCCTCAAATAGCTGGCTGTTGTTATGGCATTTCTAGATGACTTTTGAGCAGTCTTGGGAATCTGGAGAGGTTCCAGGTAGTTGGAACCTGGTGAACATTGTCCCAATTTTCAACAAGGGCAAGAAGGAAGACCCTGAAAACTACAGGCTTGTCAGTCTGTTGTCATTCAGGAATGGTACTCCCCAATTCAGTGCCCCCTAAACCTGAGACTCCTAAAGCACACATTTCTCTCCCACTCTCCCTTCTCCTTCCCATTGCCCTTCCCCTTCTTCTTCCTGCTGTGGCAAGAGAGTTGACAATCTGCAGCACAAAATGTGAAGATAATGGGTTAAGATAATAACAGAATACTAGAAACAGCAGTGAGACAAGAAAACAAACAGTAACAGCAACATTAAGTTTTCTTGCATATCAAAAGTATACAAAAGAGAGAGTGATTCACATGCATAAATGCTCACTGCAGGCCCTGAGACAATGAACAATGACAGACAGCTTTCCCCCTCTGCTACTTTTGGGTTTTTTACAACAGGAAGTCACACCCTTCTTCTCCAAAGGCAAAAAGTCCCTCCACCTCTGCCTCCCCACAATGACATTAAGGTGGTATAGAATAGCATTGGGTCCTGGCCACGGTCCCTGACCCCCTCAGTCACACCCCCTCACAGCTACTGCAAGAAATTAACCCTGTCCTGGCCAAACCCAGGACACTATCTCACTTCTGTTCCCAGTAAAACCATGGAAAATATTCTGGGATGTATTGAAAAACACCTGGAGGACAACACATTAGTCACAGCCAGTACAGCTTCATGAGGGGAAAAGTCCTGCTTATCAAACCTAGTCCTGCTTATCAAACCTGTAGAATTTCCTCCTACAGCAGGGTAAAAGCTGATCAAGGGAAGCCAGCTGATATAATCTTTCTGGATCTCAGCAAAGCCTTCCAGACTGCCTCTCCCAGGACCCTTCTGAAAAAATGTCCAGCCCACAGCTGTATAGCAGTGTTACGTGATACCTGAGCAGCTCACTTACAGGTTGTCTCACAGGTTGGGCACAAAGGGTTACAGTGACTGGGGTGACACCTGAGTGCTGACCTGTCAAGAGTGGGGTTCCACAGGGCTCCATCCTCAGATCTGTGCTCTTCAACATCTTTCTTAATGACCTGGAGAGAGGACTTGAAGGAACACTAAGTGTGACAACAAGACTAAATTGGGAGGAGCAATCAACTTGCTGGAGGACAGGGAGGCTCTGCAAAGAGACCTTGACAAATTAGAGAGATGGGCAATCACCAACTGTATGGATATTAAAAAGGACAAGTACCAGATTCTGCACCTGGGATGAGGCAACCCTGGATGCACGGACAGGCTGGGGAATGAGAGGCTGCAAAGCAGTGCCACAGAAAGGGACCTGGGGTCCTGGTCAATGGCAAGTTGAATCTGAGTCAGTAATGCCCTGGCGGCCAGGAGGGTCAACCCTGTCCTGGGTGCATCAGGCACAGCATCACCAGCTGGGCAAGGAAGGGAATTGTCCCACTCTGCTGGAGTGGCCTCACCTCGAGTGCTGGGGGCAGTTTTGGGTGCCACAATATAAAAGAGATATAAAGCTTTTAGAGGTCATCCAAAGGAGGGCCATGAGGATGGTGAAGGGTCTAGAGGGGAAGCCATACAAGGAGAGGCTGAGGTCACATGGACTGTTCAGTCTGAAGGACTGAGGACAGACCTCATCACACTCTACAGCTTCTTCATGGTTGGAAGAGAAGGCGCAGGCAGATTTTTCTTCTCTGTGGTGACCAGTGACAGGACCTGAGGGAATGGCCTAAAGTTGTCAGGGGAGGTTGAGGCTGAATATCAGGGAAAGGTTCTTTACTCAGAGGGTGTTTGGGCACTGAAACAGGCTCTCCAGGGCAGTGGTCACAGCAAAAAGCCAGTCTGAGTTCAAAAAGTGTTTGGACAATGCTCTTTGACGTATGGTGTGATTCTTGGGGCTGTGCTGTTCCAGGCCAGGAGTTGGACTCATTGATCTGACAGATCCTTTCCAAATCAACATATTCTATGATTCTGTGATTCTGTGATTCTATGATTCTATGATTCCATGATTCCATGATTCCATGATTCCATGATTCTATGATCTAGTCCAACCTTTATTCGCAAAAGAAAGAAAGCAACTAAATATATTTATACTTTGATAGCAGTCCTTTTGCACATTTTGATTGTTAAAAACTATTAAGAAACCAAGTATAACCATAATCCATAATTCTGAATGGCATAAAGCCTGATGCAAATTAGGTTAGTATAGAATTGGATATTCAATTGCATCCATTATAATAAGAAGAAAAGACATGAAACAAGGTGAAGTCAGGCAGTTACTCTGATAAATTCAACAAGCAGAACATACAAATTACTAAACTAATGCAAGCTCACTTAAGTTGTTAAGTAAGGGGACTAATTTTTAAAACAATTTTAGTTTTATTTTAAATACATCTTACGAGGTTTGTTTTTGTTTGTGTTGTTTCTTTTTTGTCTTTTATTTCTGAAAAATATCCATAATTTTTCCAATTTCAAACATTTAAACCAAAAAAACAGCCTCATTTTAATTTTTTTGTGAAAACAGGAATGTTTCCCCTAAGAAAAGACAAGCTGCCCAGTTTAGCTGATCTCTGATCAGAACACGTCCTTGAACTGAGATAAACAAAACCTGTTGATTCCAACACCCACATGCATTGATATACTTTTAGAGAGCAGTCTGAAGTCACAACTGACACAACAGTGCATTCTACATCATAGAAAGGGACTACAGAGCCTAAAGTACGGTTCCATTTTTTCGAAAGACCAATAAAAACTAAAGTAGAGGAAACACGATGGGAATCAAACATAAATTTTCTTCTAAAATTTTCAGTGATAATTAAATTCTTTCACGTATTGTGTGTGTAGCATTTAAACCCAGAGTTTGTTTTCGTTTTACTGTATTTCCTCACTCCTCTAGTCAGCTGTTTCCTTTCATCTAGAAAAAGGCCAAAATGGAGTTTCTGTGGTAGGCTCAAGAGCTGTAACTTAGTTTCATGACATAGTGGAAAGACAATGTCTGATCTGCAAAATTACAGTGGCATAGATCACACTATCTGTTGCCTGATTAGAGACTACTGAACATACATTAGATTTTATGACTAGATTATATTTCTTGAAAGGAAAAGAGAGGATCAAAGAACATAACAGGAAGCTGATGCAGTCTGTTCTGCAACTTTAAGTCCATTGTCACTCTCAGGCAGTGAAACACCCGCCTTAGCGACAGGGATTTTAAATCTGTCTAGGCCAAGTTCCCCTTCTTTTTCTTGAACAGTCACATCAATTAATCCTAAATTCAGAATAAAGTTTTGGGTAGTTAGAGATTTTCTTCTTAACGTAAGAGTGAAAAGCGAACTAGTGATTTACACAAAAACCCCTGCCCAGTTGTGACAAAATTAATTCAAAGAGACAGTGCTTTGGTTTTGAATTCTGCCCAGCAGTGAAGGAGAGCATAAGAGGCCAAGTATTAAAAGTCGTATTCCTGGCAGGTCATAGATTTTTAGGGAGACCCCTAAAATCTCCCCCTCCCTACTTATTCCTAATCTAAATCTCTCCCTACCAGGTGTCTTACAAAGCATACCAGGCTGTTGACAAAGATAGATTTGTCCTACATAATCAGGTGGATCTCATTTCTTCCAAGCAGCTATTGATCCCCAAAGGGGGTTAAAAATTTCTATTGTCTTTATTTTCAGCTTGAAATAGTATACACCATCTTCACTTGCTCAAAGACTCTTCCAAATCCTTCACATCATTCTCAGACAATACAAGGTGTTTCAGTTGATTCATTAAAATTACAAGAGGTATGTCCTTCCTGGGTTTCTTACGCAGCATAAGTATTTCTCTGTGTAAAATATTAAGCAACAGAACTGTTAGTTTTAAAGGACATACTGATCCTACAATTACTTCTGTTCTTTCGGTAAACATTCTGGAGATCTCAAGTATTCATTATCAAATACATTGTTTCCACTTTGAAAGGATGGTGTGCAGTTACCACATGCAAAGACCCTCTGGGCAGCTCATTGTAAGTGCAAACTGTATGAGACATAGATATCTCATCTTGGTATGATGTGATCATTTAGATTACAGAATTCCTATAGCCAAATTTAAATAAAGACATAAAGCTCCACATGCAATTTTATTCACACATCCAGATTCTTCCAGCAGACTTAGATGCAAATAAAACTAAGCTTATGTTTTTGATCAGGGTGGCCACCTATGCTTTTCCCATCAGAAATAATTCCATATAAGCTGGTGAAAGGATTAGGTTTCCTAACGTGCCACTTTTCTTCTCATCTATCTTTATGACAACTGTTATTGTACTTCCAATAAAATCAGTCGGATTTTCACTGGTATTGTAACAGAAGCAGAATCGTAGCAGTTACTTCAGGAGCCCTCCTAACCTTTGTAAACTGCAGCTAAGCGTACAGTGGGGAGGGGAGGTGTGTGAAGCTGTGCCTTTACAAGGCTCTGAGGTGACCTGGAGCAGAGTGATGCTGTTCAGAGCACACAGCACAAGTGCCACCAGAGCCCTGAGGAAGCTTTATGTCTCCTACATATCTGAGCCTGCCAAGCCTGCAAAGACAACTTCACACAGCTTTTTTAAATATGGTCAAACAAACAGCAAAATGGTTAGCTCAAGGGACAGCGCTGCCCTAGTAAAAGGCCTGTGCCCCATCTACCACCACCATCAGCTTTGCAGCTGGAGAGCTTCTGTTTAAACCTCATACTGAGTTTTACCAGTCTTTGAAAAGGGTGGGAGTTTGCAAGCACTGCTAATAGAAAAGAGGAAAGGTTCTATCCAACTGAGATGTGGCATGAAGTAGGCTTTTTTTGAAATGGATGCTACTTCTGCGAAGACTGCGGTAGGTTTTGAGTCTCTCAATATTTTGATGAAAATGAGCTGTATTTTCTTCAGAAACAAAGGGATTCTGAGTGTTTCAAGAAACTATGAATTTATAGCTGTTGCTCAATATGAACCAGATGTCAAAAGGCTTGTTTCCTGACCTAATTTAACTTGCTTTTAAAGAAGAGGACATTGTTGATGAACTATAGGTTTTGCTGCAGGTGTCGGGTTCTGCCTTCTTTTTTTTTTCCCTCCTGTTTCCTTTGTTATTCCTTTCTATCAATGGCTGGTCACTCCAAATTTAGCTACCAGCAGTCAAAGGCAATGGTCAAAAACTGGTTCACACCTGCAAATCAGATAGTCATCCTTCCCTTTCACAGATTACTTTCCTCCTCTCCTCCACCTTCTTTTCAGCCATACTAAGCATTCCTGTTTAAAAAAGAGTATTGAATATTAATTTTCAAGGTAACTTCTTTACAGACTGAAAAAAAAAAAGATTAAATCAAAATAGTAATTTTTTAGCGTCTTTTTTAATGTGCTGATGGCATGTGAGTAGAAATCATGTCCATGTAAGTGTTTGGATTTGCTGAAATTTTTATGACACTTGCTATCAGATGCAGGAGCTAGCTGAACTTTGCACAGGAGAAGCATCCTACTTTTAAGCAAACTAGCTTATTTAAATGTAAAGAGGTCAGCCTACCAAGAGATGCCTAGAAGCGAAACACAGCTAAGGGCTGCTTAAAGTGCTTAAGAAAATTAAGGTAGAGTGACTGTACATGTTGAGGCGTAGATTTCAAAATTCTAGCTAATCTTTTATAATAAACTTAAGAACATGCACAATATGTTAGAATGTATTTTAAATAAGTACTTTAGAACATATTTTAAATTGTATTTTAGAAGGCATTTAATAAGAATCAAACGCTGTGCTTGTTATCCTCTGGCATACTTCAAACTATTAACCAGCATCTGAANTCAGGTGGGTTGTACAATTTCATGCAGATGTAAACTCTCAGGGAATATTAAGGGGACAAGCTCTTGGGGATTTATGTGTGTCTTTGGTGAAAATATTTCCCCACGCATCTCGACGTCGATTTAAACACATACCGCTCTAACTACTGTTATTGGTTGTTGAGTCTTTCCGCCAGGTTTCACATGTAATAGTGCAAGAAGTTTCTATTGTTAACCATTTCCCATCCTACCTAGACATCATAGATGTGCTTAAATTGGCAGAAAATTGCACTGCAACTATGACATGTAAACCATTAACTGCTGTAAGCCACTCTCTTGTGTATTATTTCAGTTTCAACCTGCATGAGATGTTAGAGAAGGATTTGCCTGGAGGCTAGAAAGTTTGGAACAACCAAAGGTTTAGATTAACTATGGCACATCCTTATACCCAGTGGTTTGCAAAGTTATTTCATCCACCCTTCAGAAAAGTGCCTCTAGCACTTGAGATGATAGTCAGATTTGTTTTTCTTACACTCACTGGGGATTAAGCTTCTATTCAAGTTCTCTGTTAAGGAGAGGTTTTCACTATCTTTCTGATCAGCTTAAATGTTAATTATTTCCCTTTATTTACTCTTCTTAATGATAGTTTTCTTTGTGTGGCTTATACACTGTATGCAAACTTACTCAACTGCTAAGGTTCAATCTTCAGCAAAGACTTAAAAGGCACACTTTCTTAATAACTAATTTTCTTATTTTTAGTCTGAGAACGTTGCTTACAAACTTTGCTCCTGCATTTTTGGAACTTTAAATTCTGATATCTGCTTGCAGATCTGTGACTTTGCCTGAGCCAGGGGTCTTTTTTCCCCTCCTGTTCCTAGGCAATTTCTTTAGCTGTCAGCACATTACCGGGTACCTAGGGCAGTAACAAGCATCTCAGACAGCTTCTTAATGAAAGACCCATGCTGATCCTTCCGTTTATGCATTAGATCATTGACTGATCTAAGACTCACCCTAGACCTGCAAGGTACACCAATCTTGTTTTAATTAGCTGGAGTTCCCAGAAATGAGCATTCACAGTGCAAGAGCCCTCTAACGTAGTGCATGGTGCACCACTTTCTCCAAACATGCAGCAGAGTGTCCTGAAGTATTATATTTATAAATGTAGATTTCTGAGGAAAGGTATTACAACAAATGTAAGCTTTTAGCAAAACCATGCTATCCACTTACAAACAATCAGGGAGCATACAGGGAGATGTACATATAAAAGATCATTTCATGATCTTGGTCTTTTACTGAACAGTGGATAAATCCCAGGACTGTCTCCTAAAATAGAGTTAAATTCAGCTTTAAAGGCATAAATTTACTCCAGAATCACTCTTATCAGAAAAACCCACTTATATTTTCATTATAAAGTTAAAAGTTATTTGATTGATAGACAATTACAATGCCTGGGATATAAGAAAGGACATTACAACTGTGCATTTATTTTCATCTGGATAAGCCTCAGGGGAGGATTGTGCCAGGGTGCTAAATGATTGTCAGAGACAGGATGATTGGTGTCTCGAGCCAATGTCTGTGTGTGTGGTTGGGGGCCAGTCAGGCCTTGCTTCTGGTGAGACAGTACCCTACCCCCAGAGCCCCAGAGACTAGGAGACCTGTCAATCAATCAATCAATCAATCAATCAATCAACCACACGGCAGGGGCAGTGCTGACCCAGCTCCTGACTGGTCGAGTGACCAGAAGTCCCACCTGAGGGGAAGGCCCATGAAAGACCAAGGGTTTAAAAAGGGTTGACTACGAAGTGGCCATTCATCTAGATCCTACCTTCTCCTGGAGTTTCTAACTTATGCTGAACTCTAGGAGTTGGTAGCCATATGTGTGTTTCTCTGTACCTTCTCTGTCTTCCGTTAATTATTCTTTTTTTCATGAAACATATTTTGGTAACTTAATATCTTACAAGTTTATTGGTGTCCAGGTTGAATGGGCTAAGTAAATGCTAAATTAATGCTAAGTAATGTTATAATAAGTGTTTTATATTGAA
>WAAE01015511.1:0-10361 GCA_013400495.1 Nicator chloris
GCGCGGGGGGGCCCGGCCCGGCTGATGTCAGCGGGAATTGTGTCCCGCCCGGCCCCGGCTCTGTCGCGATAGAGGGTTTGTGCCGGAGGGCGCTGCGGCGGGGGGGGCCGCGCCCACCCAGCGCTTGCATCAGCTCCCGAGGGGGGGGCGCGAGGGCGGGGCCCGGCCTCAGTTTCCCCCACTTTGTCTCTTAAACGGTGGGGGGGGATGAGCATCCCGCGGTGTCCTGGGGGGAATTGGGGAGGGGGACGCAGGGCGGAGCCCCCCCCAAAGCGTCTGCGCGGGTGGGGTGACACCGGCGGGGGAGGGAAGGAGCCGCGTGTCCCCCCCGCGTGTCCCCGGAGCAGCGGGGGCGCGGGATGAGGGCGGGCATTGTCCCCCCCGGGCTGGCCGTGCCGCGCCGCCGGTGCCAGGCGCAGCCCCGAGCGGTGACTCAGCAGCTCCGGCCCCGCCGTGTCCCCCCCAGCCGGCCCGTGTCCCCCTCCCGGGGGGGTCCCGGGGCCAGGTGGCCACTCAGCCGTCCCCAGAGCCCTCCCCGGCCCCGGTGTGTCACCCCCGGCGCTGTCCTGGGCCACCCTATCCCCCCTGCCCGCTGCGGGGACTCGGCCTGAGGGTCACGGGGGACACCGTGGGGGCTCCGGCCGGGATGTGACACCCCCAAACCGCGGGGTCCCTGCTGCCAGCGCCGCAGCCAGTCCCTGTCCCTGTCCCCGTCCTGCCTGGGGACAATCCCGGGATAATCGGGAATAAAGGCCGGTGGCTCCTGATCCCGATCCCGGCTCAGACCGGCGGCCCCGGGCACGAGGGGGGGGCACGGGAGGCGCGGGCACAGCCACGTGCCACCAACGCTGATGGCACCTGACCCCACTGTCACCCATCCACAGGGTCACCCAACCCTGATTCCACCCATTCCCAATGTCACCCAGCCCCGATGTCACCTGTCCCTGCTATCACCTGGCTCCAGTGTCACCCGACCCCACCACCACCCAGCCCCAATGTCACTCAACCCCAATGACAACCGCCACTGATGTCACCTGGCACCAGTGTCACCGAGCCCGTGTCACCCAGTCCCAGTGTCAGCTGGCCATGATGCCAACTTGCCCTTTGTCCCCCAGCATAGATGTCACCTGGTGCCAATGACACCTGGCACCGACATCACCCAGCTCCAATTGCACCTGGCACTGATGGCAACTGTCCCCAATGTCATGTGTCTCCAATGCCACCCATCCCCAATGTCCCCAGTATCCCCTATGACACCCGTCCCCACTGTCATGTCCCAAATGACACCCGTCCCCACCCAGTGTCACCCATCCCCAATGCCACCTGTCCCCTGTGCCACCAGGCCCAGCCACCATCCCTGTACAGTTTGGGGTTTATTTGAGCCGTTGGGGACATGGAGCAGCAACGCCAGAGCCACGCGGGGACACGGGAACCTCACTGTGGTGACACGGCCACGCGGGCACAGTGACCTGCTGATGTGACCACCTCACTGTGGTGACACGGCCACCCGGGCACAGTGACCTGGTGATGTGACCACCTCGCTGTGGTGACATGGCCACCCAGGCACGGTGACCTGGTGATGTGACCACCTCACTGTGGTGACACGGCCACCCGGGCACGGTGACCTGGTGATGTGACCACCCCGCTCTGGTGACAAGGCCACCCGGGCACGGTGACCTGGTGATGTGACCACCTCACTGTGGTGACACGGCCACCCGGGCACGGTGACCTGGTGACGTGACCACCTCGCTGTGGTGACGTGACCACCTCGCTGTGGTGACATGGCCACCCGGGCTCAGCGACTGGGCCACCTCGGCGTGGTGACCTGGTCACATTGGCACAGGGACGTGGCCACCTGACTGAGGTGAGGAGGCCACGTGAGGTTAGGTGGCCGTGTCACCTGCCGTGTCACTGGCCAGGGCCTTGGCCACCTTGTCCTTCAGGTAGGCCACACGCTGCCGCTCCAGCTTCAGCTCCAGGAACTCGTAGTGGGGCACCTGCAGGGGACAGGGATGTGGCAGCAGCCCAGGGGGTGCCAGCTGTGTCCCCTCCTGTGCCGTGGCACCCACCCAGGAAGGTCCCCACACCCATCGGGGGTCCCAGAGCCCACCCAGGGAGGTCCCACCACCCACCCGGCTGTGACAGTGACACCGCCAGGGGAGGCACAGTGACACCAGGGGCTGGCAGTGACCCTGGGGGTGACACGTGGCTGTCACACTCCCCCCAGGCTATAATTACCCCCGGGGGTTAATCTTGGATGACCCCACGGGATCAGCTCGTCTGTGTCACCTCCCTGTCACCTTGGCAGGTGGCCCGGGGGGATCACGGTGGCTCATCCCCGCTGAGCCCCAGGGTGGGGGGAGCTGGCAGCCCCCCAGGAGGCGTCAGTGCCTCCCTCCCAGTGGAGCCAGGTGTGCCCAGGTGTGCCCAGGTGTGCGGGGGGGGACAATGGCACCTGGCTGGTGTCACCAGGGAGGCCACAGGCACAGGGACTGTCCCCTGGGCTGGGCACAGGTGAGGCCACACCTGAGCCCTGGGGACACCCCACAGGATGGGGGTTGGGCTCTGCTGCCAAGGGGGTGGCTCAGGTGACACCAGTGTTGTACCTGGGGCTATTTCTGTACCTGGGGACATTTCTGTACCTGGGGACATTTCTGTACCTGGGGATATTTCTGTACCTGGGGACATTTCTGTACCTGAGGATATTTCTGTACCTGGGGGGTGTTTCTGTACCTGGGGGTATTTCTGTACCTGGGGGGTATTTCTGTACCTGGGGGTATTTCTGTACCTGGGGGGTATTTCTGTACCTGGGGACATTTCTGTACCTGGGGGTATTTCTGTACCTGGGGATATTTCTGTACCTGGGGACATTTCTGTACCTGGGGGGTATTTTTGGGAACATTTGGGGAATATTTCTCCTGGAGAGGGCTGCCAGGGTTGAAGTGCCCCGTGGGTGTGTCACTTTGGGGCAGGCCCAGCAGTGGCCCCGGCGGTGCTGGGGACACGTGGGCGGTGCTGGGGACACGTGGGCGGTCCCGGGCCGTTGCCAGCCCCCCCGGCGGTCCCCGGGCGTTGTCCCCCGGCGGTCCCCGGGCCGTTGCCAGCCACCCCGGCAGTCCCCGGGCGTTGCCCCCCGGCGGTCCCCGGGCGTTGCCCGCCCCCCCGGCGGTCCCCGGGCGTTGTCNTTGCCCCCCCGGCGGTCCCCGGGCGTTGCCAGCCCCCCCGGCGGTCCCCGGGCGCTCCCATCCCCAGGCTCACCTCGGCCAGCAGGAAGCCCGCGGCTCGCAGGTGCCTGCGGGCCATGGAGCCCCGGCCCAGCAGGTCCCGGCCCCGCGAGCTGAACTGCGGCATCTCCCAGCGCAGCACGGCCACCCTGGGGACAGGGGACAGGCCCCTGAGCACGGGCGCCCCGAGCCCGCGGAGCCCAGCCCCAGCTGTGCCCCGCCCATCACCTCCTGTCCCCTTCTTGTCCCCCTCCTGTCCTCCCCATCCCGTGTCCCCTCCTCTCCCTCTCCCTGTCCCCCTGGTGCCACCTCTGCTCCCCCAGGGACCCTTTCTGCTCCCCCTCCTCATCCCCTCCCTGTTCCCTCCTGTCCCCCTCCTCTCCCCTCCAGTGTCTCCCCCCCTCGGGAGACCCTCCTGTCCCCACCCACCTCCTGGCCCCCGGTGGCAGTGGCTTTGTCCCCTCGGCGTGGGGCAGATGGGGGGCAGCGAAGTCCCTCACGGGCAGGGGTTTGTTGTCACTGTCCAGCACCACCTCGGCGTCTGCAGGGACACAGGGGCCACGAGGGCTCAGAGCCACCCGGGGCGGTGCTGAGCCCAGGCCAGGAAGGGCAGGTGTCCGTGGGATCCGTGTCCCCAGGTGCCCCAGCAGGGACACGGGACACACGGAGCACGGAGGTTGCTGTGGCAGCCGGTGGCCGGTCCCCGACACTGAGGGACAGGGACCGAATTTGACTGGGCTGCAGGGGGTGACAGGGGGTGACAGGGCCAGGAGGGCTGCAGGGGGTGACAGGGGGTGACAGGGCCAGGAGGGCTGCAGGGGGTGACAGGGGGTGACAGGGCCAGGAGGGCTGCAGGGGGTGACAGGGAAAGGTGACAGGGTGGGTGACAGGGCTGGGGTGAGCTGGAGGGTGACAGGGGAAAGTGACAGGGCTGGGGGGGTGACACAGGAAGGTAACAGGGGGTGACAGGGCTGGGGGTCACAGGGGAAGGGAAAAGGGGTGGGGGTGCCAAGGCCAGGGGTGCCCAGGCATGTGCCAGGGCTGGGAGGTGACACTGGAAGGTGCCCAGGGCAGTGCCAGGGCCGGGAGGTGGCACTGGAAGGTGCCCAGGGTGGGTACCGGGCCGGGGGTGGCAGCAGGTGGCACTGGCAGGTGCCCAGGGCGGGTACCAGGGCCGGGGGTGGCAGCAGGTGGCACTGGAAGGTGCCCAGGGCGGGTACCAGGGCCGGGGGTGGCAGCAGGTGGCACTGGAAGGTGCCCAGGGCGGGTACCAGGGCCGGGGGTGGCAGCAGGTGGCACTGGAAGGTGCCCAGGGCGGGTACCAGGGCCGGGGGTGGCAGCAGGTGGCACTGGAAGGTGCCCAGGGCGGGTACCAGGGCCGGGGGTGGCAGCAGGTGGCACTGGAAGGTGCCCAGGGCGGGTACCAGGGCCGGGGGTGGCAGCAGGTGGCACTGGAAGGTGCCCAGGGCGGGTACCAGGGCCGGGGGTGGCAGCAGGTGGCACTGGAAGGTGCCCAGGGCGGGTACCAGGGCCGGGGGTGGCAGCAGGTGGCACTGGAAGGTGCCCAGGGCGGGTACCAGGGCCGGGGGTGGCAGCAGGTGGCACTGGAAGGTGCCCAGGGCGGGTACCAGGGCCGGGGGTGGCAGCAGGTGGCACTGGAAGGTGCCCAGGGCGGGTACCAGGGCCGGGGGTGGCAGCAGGTGGCACTGGAAGGTGCCCAGGGCGGGTACCAGGGCCGGGGGTGGCAGCAGGTGGCACTGGAAGGTGCCCAGGGCGGGTACCAGGGCCGGGGGTGGCAGCAGGTGGCACTGGAAGGTGCCCAGGGCGGGTACCAGGGCCGGGGGTGGCAGCAGGTGGCACTCACCGATGTCCCAGCCGTACACTGTGCTCACGTTGTACCGGACCAGGTCGTGGCCCCCCAGAGCCCCTGGCAGTGCCTCCCGCAGCCCCCGCTGCAGGGGGGTGGCCTTGTCCTTGTCCCTGTCCCCGTGCCCCCCCAGCGCCTCGGGGGGCAGGAAGGGCCCCTGGTAGCCCGGGGCCTCCAGCCTGGCCGTGGCATTGATGTGCAGCAGCTTCAGCCACAGGCCCTGCGCCCGCGGGGAGGTGTCACCTGCGGGACGGGCGGGGACGCGCTCAGGTGACACCCCCGGGACACAGGAACGGCCCCCAGGGAAGGGCCAGGGGGCATCTGGGGGACACTCCCCGCGGGAAGGGCTGTGCAGCCCCCCTGGGGCAGTGTGACAGCTGGGACAGTTTGTACCCCCAGGTGAACGGCAGCACCCGGGCTGCCCCAGCCCCAGGCGTTCCCAAACTCCGTGTCTCCAGTGGGCTTCACCCCCCGGGCCCCACGGCAGGGACACGGGGCTCGTGGGCACGGAGGTCACTGTGGCAGCCGGTGGCCGGTCCCCGACACTGAGGGACAGGGACCGAATTTGACTGGGCTGCACCTGCCAGCATCACCTGTTGGACAGGTAACCCCACCCCACCTCCCCTGGGCCGGGGGAGCTCCTGCTCAATCCCCAAATCCCAGCCCCAGGAGTTCCTGCCCAATCCCCAAATCCCAGCCCCAGGAGTTCCTGTTCAATCCCCAAATCCCAGCCCCAGATCCAAGAGTTCCTGCCCAATCCCCAAATCCCAGCCCCAGGAGTTCCTGTTCAATCCCCAAATCCCAGCCCCAGGAGCTCCTGTTCAATCCCCAAATCCCAGCCCCAGGAGCTCCTGCCCAATCCCCAAATCCCAGCCCCAGGAGTTCCTGTTCAATCCCCAAATCCCAGCCCCAGATCCAAGAGTTCCTGCCCAATCCCGAAATCCCAACCCCAGGAGTTCCTGTTCAATCCCCAAATCCCAGGGCCAGGAACTCCTGCCCAACCCCCAAATCCCAGCACAGGGCCCAGCCAGTCCCGTGTTCCCCTGTCCTGGTCCTCTGTGGTCCCCCATGGTCCCCTGTCCCGGTCCCCTGTCCCCCGTGGTCCCCTGTCCCAGTCCCCTGTCCCGGTCCCCTGTGGTCCCCTGTGGTCCCTGGTCCCCCGTCCTGGGCTCACCTCGCAGGCGGCTGTGGAAGGCCGGGGCCAGCACCTGGCGCAGGTTTGTGGCCCGGGGCTGCTGCAGGACACACAGGGACCACACCACGTCTGTCAGCAGGGCCGTGTCCAGCTGCTGCTGCTGCCCCTGCAGCCGCTCGTGCACCTGCGCGGGGACAACACCGAGCTCCAGCAGCCACGCCGTGTCCCCGCTGTCCCTCTGGTGTCCCTGCTGTCCCTCTGGTGTCCCTGCTGTCCCCCAGGTGTCCCCGCTGTCCCTCAGGTGTCCCTGCTGTCCCTCTGGTGTCCCTGCTGCCCCTCTGGTGTCCCCGCTGTCCCTCAGGTGTCCCCGCTGTCCCTCAGGTGTCCCTGCTGTCCCTCAGGGGAGGCTGTGGGGGCCCTCCCAGGTGATGCCATGGCCTCTGGCCCCACGGATTCAGCCACCCAAGAGCCCCTCTCCCATGGGAATGTGCCAGGGGAGCACCTGTGCTCCGGGACAGGTGACAGCTGGGGGGGTCACCTGGAGGAGCTCCCAGGGCCTCTCCTGGTGCCCAAAGTGGGAGCTGGGAGGGATTTGGGACACCTGGAGTGCCAGGACGTGGGAAAACAGGGATTTGGGTGGCTGTGGGGCGTCTCTGAGGTTCCTCCCCAGCCAGAGCACGGGGGAGCTCCAGGGACGTCACCATGGAGAAGAATTCCTCGCTGGAGCTGGGCTGGAAGTTGAGGCGGGCGAAGGACACGAGGATCCCGCAGAGCTGGGTGAGGGACACCTTCTGTGTGTTATCTAGGCAATACTGGGGGAAAAAACGGGAATTGGGGGCTGGCCAGAACAGGGACGGGAAGGAGAGGGTGGACACATCAGCCAGAGACACCTCCCAGGTGGGGAAATGGCAGTGAGGGACCCTTGGGACTTTATCCAGGTACGAGGGGAAGCTCTGAAATCCCAGCAGGGATGGGAACAGCAGGGGGATGAGGTGGGACAGAACTGCCTGGGAGAAGAGCAGCCAGGAAAAGGTTGGGAACATCAGCAGGGCCGTGCTGGGTGGGACACCACAGGTGACAGATCCCCGGGATCTCACCCAGCTCCACGGGCAGCCCTGGAATACCTGCCTGGATGGGGAACTGCACAGAGGTGAGCTGGGACAGGACTGGGACAGAGCTGGGACAGGACCGGGACAGGACCGGGACAGGTCCGGGACAGGACCGGGACAGAGCCGGGATAGGACTGGGACAGAGCTGGGACAGAACCGGGATAGGACTGGGACAGAACCGGGATAGGACCGGGACAGGACTGGGACAGAACCGGGACGGGACTGGGACAGGACCGGGATAGGACTGGGACAGNGCTAGGACAGGACTGGGACAGAGCTGGGACACGACTGGGACAGGACTGGGACAGAGCTGGGACACGACTGGGACAGGACTGGGACAGACCTGGGACAGGACGGGGACAGGACCAGCACCCAGGGCTGGATCGAGCCCAATCCAGCAGGAAATGATCCCTGATTCCCACCAGGAAATGGTGACAGAGCTCGGCCAGGGGAGGGGCCCTCACTGCCACCTGCTCCCAGGTGACAACAGCCCAGAGCGGGGAGAGGAACCTGCTCTGCCCAGCTCCTGCTGGGAAACGTGACAGCCCTGCACAGGTGACTGTCCCCTGCCTCCCCCCAGGGCCAGGTGAGGTCCCTCCATCTCCCCAGGGCCAGGTGAGGTCTGTCCATCCCCCCAGGGCCAGCTGAGGTCTGTCCATGTCCCCAAGGCCAGGTGAGGTCCCTTCCATCCCCCCGTGTCCAGCTGAGGTGCCCCTGTGTCCCCCCAGGCCTCACCTGAGCCATGGCCTCGGCGAGGGGCCGGCTGAGCCAGCGCAGGCTGGCCAAGGAGCGGGCACAGCGCGACACCTGAGCCGGGCTCAGGCTGCCCAGGTGAGGCTGCAGCTCCAGGGACACGCGGTGCAGCACCTGCGGCTGCTGGAAGCTCAGCTTACCTGTGCCAAGGGGGGACAGCTCAGTGCAGGGGGCTCCCAGCACCTCTGTCCCGTGCCCCCCACACCACAGGTGACAGCTGGGAACGGTCACCTGGAGACAAAAGGCTCCAGGGACACCTGAGAGCCCTCCCAGGGCCTGAAGGGGCTCCAGGTGAGCTGGGGAGGGACTGGGGACACCCAGAGCCATGGAATGGCCTCACACTGAGCTCCCAGGGGTTTGGGACAGGGACAATGTCAGGACACCTGGAACAGCCTCCTAGATGACCTGGCGTTTGTACCTGGAGCACACAGGTGACCTACAGTGCCCAGCCCCTGTCCCCACGCCAGGACTGGCATAACCCACTGGGGAAGAGCTGCTGGGGCTCCCCTGCATTCCCTCAGCCCACCTGGCTGGAAGAGGAAAGGTTTGGGACCTCAAAGCTCACCTGGCCCCCCCCACTGCCAGCCCAGGCACCTCCCAGCCCCGGGCCGGCGACAGTGACCACGGGTTTGTCCCCAGCGCCCGCAGGTGGCCCCGGCACTCACTGTAGGCGAAGAGCAGGTCGGTGAGCACGGGCAGGGGCAGCTCCCCAGGTTTCTGCAGCAGGTGGTAGGACAGCGCCCGCAGCAGGGGCACCGAGCGGCGCCGCTGCAGCGCCAGCGCCAGCGCCACGCGGCGCAGCTCGTCGGGGTCAAAGTGCTCCGCCAGCTCCAGGGCCTGCCGCGGGGACAGGGTCAGCTCACACTGGGCACAGGGACACTGGGGACCCGGGGGACAGGGACGGACTGCTCCGCCAGCTCCAGGGCCGGCCTCGGGGACAGGGATAGGGGACACTGGGGACACTGGGGACACGGATGGAACTGCTCCGCCAGCTCCGGGGCCTGCCGCGGGGACACGGACAGGGCACACAGGGGACAGGGGGGACACGGGACAGGGATAAAACTGGTCTGCTAGCTCCAGGGCCCGCCACAGGGACAGGGACAGGGACAGGTGACACTGGGCACAGGGGACACTGGGGACACTGGGGACACGGATGGAACTGCTCCGCCAGCTCCGGGGCCTGCCGCGGGGACACGGACAGGGCACACAGGGGACAGGGGGGACACGGGACAGGGATAAAACTGGTCTGCTAGCTCCAGGGCCCGCCACAGGGACAGGGACAGGGACAGGTGACACTGGGCACAGGGGACACTGGGGACACTGGGGACACGGATGGAACTGCTCCGCCAGCTCCGGGGCCTGCCGCGGGGACACGGACAGGGCACACAGGGGACAGGGGGGACACGGGACAGGGATAAAACTGGTCTGCTAGCTCCAGGGCCCGCCACAGGGACAGGGACAGGGACAGGTGACACTGGGCACAGGGGACACTGGGGACACTGGGGACACGGATGGAACTGCTCCGCCAGCTCCGGGGCCTGCCGCGGGGACACGGACAGGGCACACAGGGGACAGGTGGGACACGGGACAGGGATAAAACTGTTCTGCTAGCTCCAGGGCCCGCCACAGGGACAGGAACAGGTGACACTGGGGACAGGTAACACTCGGACAGGTGGGAGGAGGGACAGAGGACAGGTGGTGCAGGTGACCCCAGGTGGCACTGCTGACCCCAGGCGGCCCCACCCATCCCGGGCCGAGGCCACGCCGTGCCCGGGGGCGGCTCCCACCTTGTCCTCCAGGCGCTCCATGAGGGCGGGGGACAGGTGTCCCACCTTGGCCATCAGCGTCACCACGGTGCGCGTGCCGTCCAGCTCGGTCCAGCGCAGCTCCAGCTTGCGCAGCACCTCGGGCAGCAGGAGCCCGTCCTGGTCCTGGCCCTGGCCCTGCCCCGCCAGGTGCTCGGCCAGGTGCACCAGCTGCCGCAGGGGCAGGCGCCGCAGCCGCCACAGCACCTCCTGCTCCACCGAGCGCACCTGGCGCCCGCCCCGCGCCAGCCCCAGCGCCGGCAGGCTCCGCAGCAGCTGCAGCAGCGGCGTGTTCCACACCTGGGACAGCTGGGGACAGGGACTGGGTGAGACATGGCCACAGGGGTGTTCCACACCTGGGACAGCTGGGGACAGGGACAGGGTGAGACATGGGCACAGGGGGGTTCCACAACCTGGGACAGCTGGGGCCAGGGCCGGGTGAGACATGGCCCCAGGGGTGTTCCACAC
>WAAE01015513.1:0-19920 GCA_013400495.1 Nicator chloris
CAGTGCCCAACCACCCTCAGGGTAAAGAATATTTTCCTAGTAGCCAACCTAAACCTTCCCTGACACAACTTCAGGCCAGTCCCTTGGATCCTATTCCTGGTCATCAGAGAGATGGGGTCAGTGCCTGCCCCTCTTCTTCCCCTCACAAGGAAGCTGTAAGTGCAACGAGGTCTCCTCTCAGTCTCCTCCAGGCTGAACAGACCAAGTGTCCTCAGCTGTTCGTCATAAAGCTTCTCCTCTACACACTTAAATATTTTGTAGTGCTCCTTTGGATGTTCTCTAAGAACTTCATGTCTGTCTTATATTGTGGCACCAAGGACGCAAGGTAAGGCCAGACCAGCACAGAGAAAAGCAGGACAATCACCTTGCTCAACCAGCTCATGTTGCTGTGCTTTCATAAATGTTCCCTAGACTGACTATTTTCCATTTCAGGTTCATTGTCTGTTTGGCTACATATATGCTGATATATGAGAGGGCCAGAGATTACCCTGGAGTTAACTCATCACTTTTTGTCATTTTTTCCAGTTCAAAATGTTTGAAATAACATGAGGTCTACATTGATACCTACCGGGGTGTTACTTCTCTAAGGTGATGGTTAGGGTATATGCTACACCCAAAGATGGGAGGGAGAGCATAAATGCTTGTGAGTGAAATTCAGTGTTGGTAAGTGCAAAGTAATGCACACAGGGAAATTCACTCACAGCTTTGTGTATAAAATGATGTTACTTGTCAGCGACTACTGTGAATCATAATCCATAATTACATTCATCAGCTCAGCATCAGAGAAATCCATGGTTCATCCATACTTAGTTTACTCTCTGCACTTCTGGCCTCTGTCATAGATAGGATCAACAAGGACTAGAAAAGATCAAGGTAATTATATATGGTATGCTCTAAGAAATTAATTTAAAATCCTAGAAGTTAAATAGTTTAGGACTGCTCATCTCAGAAAAGAGACAATATAAGGCAGGTAAGAAAGAGGCCTACAAAATCCCCAATGAAGTGCAAAAGCTGATTTGGATGACTTACACTGCCTTTGCCCAATAATTGGTGAACAACATATTAAGCTAATGAGATCTAGGCTTAAAATCAGATAAAGCTCGTACCTCTTCTTACAACACATAGTATAATTAGAAAAAGCTTTGCCAAGAATGTTGTGGATGCACATAGTACACTGGTCCAGAGAAACTGGAAAAGAACATGGAAAAGAAATCCACTATACGTCACTAAACAGGCAATCCTCAGCCCAGAAGACCCAAAGGATTAAAATTGTCAAAGGCTGGAGGAGTACTAAGAGGAAGTCATAGTATGTGATTGTCCTGTTCTCCTTTCTGTTGAAATGCCAGTGTTTGAGGCAGGACACCATAAGCAAGACAGCCCCTTGGCTCTGCTCTGGTCCATCTCACACTCCCAGTTAAGGCCTGCCAGAATCACCCTGGAGCCTCTTCCACCCTGCCTGCTGGGGTGCTGCCAGAGGGGATTCAGCAAGGAATTCAGCCTGCTACCATCTTGGAAGAAGTGGTTCCACAGTCAAGGGAGTCTGGGGCAGAAGCTTGATCATCTTTCAATTAGCTCTTTTGACAGGTTACAGCGTCACAGGATGGCTGAGGCTGGAAAAGGTCTCTGGAGGTCACCATGTCCAACTCCCCTAACCAAGCCATCTCTCATGATAAGGTAAAGATGGACTTGTGTCTTGCCCTTCAACAAATCTCTCCAGGTGCTTGTAACAGTTTGTCCGTTTTGCTTCAAAACACATAATTATTAATTCCATTTCTGACATATTTTCTCATCTCTGGTCTCATTTTTTCCATCACCTCTCTCTCTCAAAGGCTGCTGCTGTTGGAGCTCACTAGCAGCAGACCTTCTTGTCCACTTTGGGCAGGGCAATTCACTGTTGCTGGGGGGCTTTTTAACTTCTCAGGCAGCAGTCTAGTCTATTCTTTAAAGCTCACAGCTGCATTAGTGAAGATTACAGTTCTCTGGCACGAATTATAACAAATATATTGACAAATACAATCTACTGTACCTTTTCTGCAAAAAAAAGGTTAACAAAATCTTTTTCAATGACCTCACAAGTTCCTCTAAAAAAGCTAATTTAAAATGCTATGATCTGGCAAAGTCCATTAAAATAATCAGTTTTACTGGTAAGATTTTTAGATGTGTCTAAAGCCAGAGCTCTTTTAAGTGCCCCAAATGAAAATTCTAATATAAAATAACTCTCACAAGAATGAGTAGGATATAAGCCTTGGTTGTTGTCTTTAGTAATTAAATCCATCCTGAAAA
The DNA here is from genome assembly GCA_013400495.1 of Nicator chloris. Taxonomy (NCBI): domain Eukaryota; kingdom Metazoa; phylum Chordata; class Aves; order Passeriformes; family Pycnonotidae; genus Nicator; species Nicator chloris. The sequence goes on from WAAE01015513.1 coordinate 2,284, forward strand.
AAAACCAAAAATGCCCCCAGGAATTCTTTATAGGAATAAATGTACTTTCCTCATTTATGCTTCAGTTCATAGTCTCAAAAGGAGTCATTGAGAGCAAAATTTCAGTCATACCAATAATTTTGATGTATTTGGATTGCTTTCATTCTGGATTAAGTTTTTGCAAGTAAGTGTTTTCTTCTTGAATCTCTAAAGTGTAATTATGCAGTGCATAATAGAGTACAGCATAATGCATAGTTGAAATATGCTTTTTAAAGCTTTCTTTTTATTTGACAAAAAGACACCAACCCTGCATAACTGAAGTCTGGACTGCCACTGAATTCCTGGTCTTTCATTACATAGTTGCAACTCTTCTAATATTTTTCCTTAAAGTCTAAACATCTGGAATATGTTACCAAATGAGCAGACTCTCATGCCTCTTTAATTATAAAACATGAAGTTCAGTGCTGCCAGACAGAATACCTTTCTAGCTTTTAGTATAAATATCTCAACTCCCTTCTTGACTGTCTTAGCTCATGATGTTGTCTTGCAGTCAGTCTTTTTCTTCTGCAGAAATTTTCAGCACAGGGACACTGATGGTTCTCTTTCCCCAGTTTCTGCACCACTGCTCACATGACCTGGCTCTGGCACACCCCAATCTGCAGTAAGAAAATGGGCCATTTTCCTACTGAGAGCTACCCAGGCTAATTGTCCTATGGAGCTTTTCCTAGTATGTTCCACAATTTTAAATGCTGTTGTTAGGTATGGTGAAGTACCAAGAAAATGGAAAAGTGTTTTATTGAGTGCCTTAAATGTGAAGAAATTTAAAGGTTTTTCTCCTCTGCTGTGTACCTGAGCAGCTTTATCAAAGGAGAAAGAACAGACTTATACAAAGTAAAAACAGATTCAAGCTAGAGATAGGAGAGGGGTTAAAGAAGTAACTTCTGTGGCAGCTGGGCAGAGAAATACTTTAAGCGACTGCGGAGAGACACAGGAAGTTAGTTTCTGCAATAGGCTATCTGCAGTTAGAGAATGTCTGTAAATAGTTTTCTTCATAAACAGCCACTTTCATTTTAGAAACATGGCACCTTTTCAGCAGAAAAGCTGGAAGCAGCAGTGAATCCCCAGATCTCTGCCTTATGGAAAGGAATGTGATTAACAGACAAGCACTATTGAGATACAGAACAAATATCTCACAGAGTGACTCAAACCTCTGGAAATGTGGGCTTGCCATGCACAAGAGGTGTAACTTACCCAATCAAATGTTGCCCTAAGCATCTTAGTGCTTGGCAGCATTCATGATTACTGATGCCTGTCTCCTTAATTTCCTAAACAATACCTGCTTTGGTTTTTGATTGCATTCAGACATCCTGATGTCAGTAGATCTCTGTGTTATCACAGACACACACAACAAAAGAAATGTTGGTATCCCACAGCTGTTACCATCTCCATCTTGACAGCTATTTTTGAATTTTACCATCTTCATGCTTGTAAGAGCAGGTTACAATAATATTCCTGGGGATCCCAGCAAGCACTTAAATAGGCTGTGGGTCTTTCTTACCTCCCCAAACTCACACGGTAGCAGAAAATAAAGGAAAATATATAATTTAATGTGTAAATTAAAGCTTCTTCCCATCATTTACCTCTAAAAAGAGTTTGTCCACCTTCTCAATTAGAAACTCTCTATGGAGTGCAATGACTTTTTCTGCCTCAAAAAGTTTCAGCACCACAACACCTCTGATTTGGTTTCCCTAGTTCCTTATAATTGTCAACATGCTGACATTTTTTCCTTTTCCTATTTCATCTTGCATTCGATTGTATATGCAGAACGCATTGGTATCCCACCCCATTTTGATGAGTAATGCAAATTTCTCTGTACACTTTAACATAAAGTGTCCATATGTTTAAACTTTTTAAAATCTCTAAACAAGTACAAAAATAAGCTAAAATGCAACATTTAATTTTTCTTCAGTTGATACATCTGATAAAATTGAAATTATAGAAGACAGAAAACTGACAGTGTTTATTTCCATATTCAATAAAGGTATTTGTTTTATAGGGTAGAATTATTCCTCTTCTTGTAACCATGAACATTTGCTGGAGGACCCTTAAGATCTGTGGCAATCACATCTTAGCACTTATTAGCAGGCTTATGGTGTCTCTTTATCGCTCCAATCTCAATGCATCTCTTTCAAGATATTGCTAGACATATTGCCATTCACATCAGCTCTGACTGTCCCTAAAAGTCACAAAAAGACACATCTGCACGCACACGTGCATCCATTGCCCAGCCTGGAGAAGAGGACGCTGAGGGGAGACCTCGTGGTGGTTCACAGCTTCTTCTCGAGAGCAAGAGGAGAGGCAGGCACTGACCGCTTTGTGGTCACCAGTGACAGGAGTCGAGGCAATGGCCTGAAGCTGTTCTGTTATGTAATCCTTACAATTAAAGTCTGGCATGTGAGCGTTTGGGGGGTGTGGTCTTTAGTTCTTAGAAGGTACAGCATTTTACAGGTACTTGAAAGTTAAGGTTCGTGATCAAATACGTAGGAAAAAGACGGGACACACTGCCCTCCGGTGGAGATTCAGAAAATAAATGTAAGAGCTCCACAGATGTTCTTGACCTTGGAGCCTCGGAAATTATCTTCTGGAAAAACTGGGATTAGAGTTGAGCCAATTAATATTCTCTTATCTGCATCTTATTTAAATTTTCCCTAACTTCATGCCATTGTCTTTGCAGCTATCATTATACTGTACAAAAAGAAGGAAGACTTATTTTCCAGACTTATGCAACAATATATTTGTATCTTACATCACATATGTGTACATATATTTTTATAAGCACACACACATAGATAATATGTGCATGCTGCACATATATATAATGTATATGTTTATTTTCCCAAAAATATTTTATGTACTCGTTTATGCATTTTTCAAATTCAAGTAACACAGAACCATTGATTTTTATAGTCTGATACACAGCTTTTTTTTTTGTCTAGAGACTACATAAGTGTTAATTGAAGCTGAGATTAGAGGTGGAACCTGCATGAGCAGCAGAAACTAGACATATGACTTCAAGAGAAGTTCATGGATTCAATATAATCCATTGTCTGTCAAACATGCAAATATCTAGGGATGCTGTCAGCAAACACCTATCCTCCTGTCCCAGAAACTACAAGGTTATTAGAATCTGCCCAGTCTTTCCTTCCAAGACTGCTTGTTGGCCTCAAGCTCAGCACAGAGAAAGCAAGCTGCAGACCAGAAGCTGCTCTCAGCAGCAGATGCTGGCTGTGGCAACAGCTGGGAAAGTCAGCACTGGCAGCGTGCATAACTGTAATGCTCCTTCTATGTCATGTAAATCAGGGTGTGCTTGCAGCACTCCACTTTATACTGCAGGAGAATATAGTACATATTTGATATCAGGTAGAAACTAGCAGGAAGGAAGCGTTCTTTTCTTTCCTCTATCTTGTGTTGCTGCTGTGGACCTGGCAGCTCATCCTCTTGGCCATCAGGGGAACAAAATCTGTCATTCTGTGCTCCTCTTACTAGGACTTAGTCGTCTTCACACTGAAATTTTTTTAAGGCTCTGGCTTCTCCAATTTGCAATATCTTTTCTGTGGCAGAGGCCAAAAGCAAAGTAGTTAGTTTGAATTCCTGACATCCTTTCTTCAATTATTTTTGGAAGGACACTTTTTACACTATTTAAATGTGCTGTCCAAGGATGACTCTTTGGGGCTTGGATAATGATTTCTGTATTGTTAAAAGTTGTTTTGTGAATGGCCATGTCCTCCTCCTGGGCATTGCTACATCTATGTTTGACGTAGCTGCTTTCCTTGTCCCAGGAGATGGACATGGAGCTGCCTGATAAATGGGTTGTTATTCTTCTGGTACTAGGTATACTGCACTCCCTTAGCAATTGTGAATTTTCTTCCCAAGGTATGTCCTTTGATAACTATGCTATGAAGACAAAGATCTTCAAATTAGGTACATGTAAAAACATTTACAGGGACATTACGTATCCTACAGACTGTGTATTTAAATCTTATTTCATCTGACTTCTTGTGGTTTCCACAAAATGTCTCCATATGACTGTAGTACTACTCTACTTCAAATAGGAAGGACATCCTGGGAAGTGGTCATCTCGAGACACTGAGATATTACACGCCTTCCAAGATGGACAAAAGAGGAGGAAGCAGCATTTGGATCTGAGCTGACAAACTGATAGGGATTCTTAAAAATGAGAACACAGAGCTAAGCAATAAGACTGTGAAAGAAATCTAGGGTATCTGCTCTGGAAGTACTCACTGAGTCTGCAAAAATCTAGAATACCCCTTCATAAACCACAAATCTAGTTGAACTTGCATAGCAATCTTAAAATATGAAAGAGATGGAGTGCTACATGAAGCAGGCAACTGCTCAGAATGCTTCTAGCTAAATACAAGTTGTATATAAAAAGATAAAAATAAAACATAGGACAGGGAATGTTAAATGACACCATTATTTTAAACAGTTACTGATGATTAGCTAATGAAATAGAATCCATCTGCAAAGAACTAAAGATCTTTTCCCCTACAGTAACAGAAACAAGAGGTATTAATTACTTCACAAATTAGGCAGACATTAGACTATGGCAAGGATTTTGGTGGCAGAATGAGGTTCCTTGAAAAACGTAAGAGTGAGCTCTTTGAATTGATGAGGTTATCATAGAAAAGTCAAGCTGCTCTGTGAAAGGTGAAAGCTTATTCCCTTCATAGCAACTTTATAGCTAAGCCCCTAGAGTTCACTAATTTCCTCACAATGGAAGTGCATTGTTCCCCAAACAAGATGGTCCCGTGCTTGCACAGGTGCCTCAGGCAAACAATACATCTGGGTTGAAATACATACACTCATCACAATACACACAAAAGTAGGCACAAGAACTTAATGATTACAGTGTTCTTTACATGCTTGAAGGTGTTACTGTGATGGCCACCGATTAAATGCATAGACAGAAAAGCAGAGAAGTCCAGAACAAAAATATCGGGGTCTCTGCAGTTCAGAGCTTTAACTGCTGTTTTGCTTCTGTTCAAAATACCTTGGACATTTGAGAAAGTCAACAGTTTCATAACCAACCTTGGACAAGCTAATCTTTGACTAGCACAGTCAGCCACGACACAAACTTTTCTGATAACTGCTGGTGTCATTGATCTTCCCCTCGGTCAGCTCGCTGCAGCCTCACACTTGCTGTGCCTGGCTTGTGAGGCCTCCATGGAGCAGTTAACAGCTCTCTGTCAAACCTCTCTCAGCCGTGGCAGCTTGTGTGATGTGGTTTTGCTTTTCTCATAGGGTTCTTTAGTTTGACATTTAGCCCAGCAGAAATAACACATAAAGATGGTAAATGAAAATATGTATTTCAACAGGTTTGTGGGTTTGTCTTTTAAATAAACAAAATCACTATTTGCCATGTAAGTTTAACAGAATAAGAAATTTAGTAATTACTGTGCCTTAAAAATAATAATCCAAGAGCTACAACTCATTCTCTTCAAGTGAAAAACTCTTTTGGTGGTCTCTAGTTTCAGGCATTGTCTTAACTTTCATAGAAAATATATCAAAATTCCACATATTTCCTATTTATTTGTTTAAGTTTCAAAAAGTCTGTTGTGCAAAGCAGAATTCAGTTAACGAAAACAAATCAGGGTTTTTTTACTCTTCAGTTAATGGGATGCCACACCTAAAAAAAGAGGAGTTGTGTTGGGTGCATCTCTAAAGGCTATACAGGTGTCTAGAGACAGATCTGTCTTTGTTCCTCTCTCAAAATGTTCTTTCATCTCAAACCTTTCCTTTATTCCTACACACAGATTAGGATGGAGTGACAGCTTCATTGTTCTGTTGCTATGCTAGCCAAACTATGTTGGAAGACTGAACAAAACGAGGAAAAGAAGAAAATTTGGCCTCTTGGCTTGGTATGTAAACCTTTGCATTATCATCTTAGCCCTCTGGAGTGTCTGATTTTAGTTTATCACGCTTGCTTATATTCAACACAAAGCAAGGCAAGTATAGAAAGATGACTCGATAAGAAATGTGTCCCAGATTCTAGGAACACCCATGAAATTGCAAATTCCCTTTTTTTGGTTAGTAATGCAGTCACATTGAAGATGTACATATACTAGGATTTATATTTATGTTAATTTAACATAAATTAAAGAGTTGTAATATTTTTCCCAGAGGAATATATCCACATCTTTTCCTGTGTGTGCCAGGAAACATAAGCTGCGGTTACTTGATGAGATCCTTGTCCTTTTATTCCATTGTAATTTATTCCATTATAATTCCATAAATTATATTGGTATCATAAGAAATATACCATGGTTTTTATTTCTGCAATATCTTTCAGACCTGTCATTTGCAAGGAGCAGTGTCACACTTCACAGCCCTGAAAAAAAAACAGTGAATTTGTTCTGACAAGCTCTAGGACAAGCATAGACTATTCCTTTTTCACACAGGCCCTTATTTTCCTTGCCAGCTCTCCAGATATCCCAGAACTAAATTCAGTATTATGGATTTGCAGAGCACAGCTGTCTACATTCATAGTTTTACTTAAGATTAACTTTACTTTACTTTACTTTACTTATTTTACTTTACTTAATCTTTTACTTAATCAAGGTTTTCACTTCTGTTTTCAATTCAGCATAATTTCCCTAGGTTCTTTGTATTTTGTAACTACTTGAGAAAAAATGTCTTTAAACTTTCAATTCTGCTCTCAAGTCACCATCACCAATAATCATAGTAATAATAGTAATAATAATAATAGTAATAATAGTAATAGCAATAATAGTAATAATAATAATTATTATAATAATAATAATAGAAGTTCAAACCTTAAATCCTGGTACTTAGGATGATGTACAACCTGTCAGGTTATGGTGGCAAATGGCTGATCCCCATGCACCATGACAGGAGCAGGAGGCCCAAGCCTGAGGGGAGCCCCAGCAGCCCCACGAGGCCAACAGAGTCCCCTGTCCCAGCCCCTTCAGGTGCCACAGGAGCCCTGTCCAAGTTGTGCTACTGGGGGGGTCCACATATACAATAGGTAGGTAGGGGGATGTGTGTGCATATAAAAAAGATTTTTCATCCCCATCAGTCAGAGGGCAACAAAGAGACTCCGGGTGCTGTTTGTGCCTGTGTGAGTGCTTAGTGTCCCTGTCCGTGTTGCTCCATGTGGTCTTCCATGTCTCCAAGTACACGTACCATACAGTGTGTGCACGTTTGCCTGCTGGCAGTAGAATACACGCTCAGCTCTGCTGCTGGGGGCACCTGGGGCATGGGGCTGTCAGATTTGGCAACCTCTAACACAAACCATGGAATCATAGAATGGGAAAGGTTGGAAGGGATCATCTGGTCCAACTTCCTTGCTCAAGCTAGGCCATCCTAGAGTATATTGCACTGGATTGTGTCCAGATGGTTCTTGAATATCTCCAGTGTGGGAGACACCACAATCTCTCTAGGCAGCCTGTTCAGTGCATGGGCAACCGCACATTAAACTTCTTTCTCATACTTGGGTGAAAATTCCTGAACATCAGTTTCTGCCTGTTGCCTCTTGTCCATTGCTTGGCACCACTGAGAAGAGCCTGGCTCAACCAATGAGACACATGGTCCATGACATAGGTGTCAAAAGATCCAAATATGCAACTCAAACTGCTGTTTTAATTATTGGACATATTTTTAGTGCTGGAGGATACAGTTCACTTTCTTCCAAGACAACTGAGAAAGCCTGCAGCATCACACTATTTGAAAGTAATCTGAGTTTTTACATTCTTTTTCTACTACATTTTCTACTCTTTCACCAAAAGGCCAAATATTTAAAGTTTGATGAAAATGCAACAGGTGATGATGACAATTGAGTCATAGAATCATAGAATGGTATGGGTTGGACGGGACCTCAAAGATTCTTCCGAATATCTAATCTAAATTTCCCCTCTTTCAGTTTGTACCCGTACTTCTTGACCTATCACTACAAGCCCTTGTGAAAAGTCCCTCTCTGACTTCCCTGTTTTCACCCCTCAGGTACTGAAAGGTTGTTATGAGGTCTCCACAAAACCTTCTCTTCTCCACGCAGAACAGCCTCAACTTTCCCAGCCCATCTTCATAGCAGAGGTGCTCCAGTCCTCCGATCAACTTCACGGCCTCCTCTGGACTTGCTCCAACATTTTCATGTCCTTCTTATATTAGGGTTCCTTCTGAAAAGTGATAACACATCTTTTCCAAGTACTTCATGCCAGCATTAGCAGAGCAGAAGGGATGTTAAACATGATGTGTGTCCTGTGCTCGGCACTAGTGAGGCCATGTCTCGAGTGCTGTGTCCAGTCCTGCGCCCCTCCATTCAGGAAGGACATTTGAGGTGTTGGAGCGCATCCAGGTAAGGGCAATGGAGCTGGTGAAGGGTCTGGAGCACAAATCCTAAGAGGAGCAGCTGAAGGAGCTGGGGTTGTTAAGCCTGGAAAAAAAAGGAGGCTCAACCTTATCACTCTCTAGAACCGCCTGAAAGGAGATTGTAGCCAGGTAGGGGTTGGCCTCCTCTTCCAAGCAATGAACGACAGGACAAGAGGAAATGGCCTCAAGTTGTGCCAAGGAAGGTTTAGGTTGGACGTGGAGAAGAATTTCTTCACAAACGGGGTGACTGGGTATTGGAATGGAATGCCCAAGGAGGTGGTGGAGACACCATCCCTTGAGGTGTTTAAGGAAAAGCTGGACGTGGCACTCAGAGCCATGATGGTGGTGTTCAGTCATAAGTTGGACTCGACCTCAGAGGTCTTTTCCAATCTGACTGATTCCGTGTTCCAAGCCTGCCGTCAGCGGGTTCGCAGGGGATGACCGGCACAGCTGCAGCCCTTCCCCTCACGGCGGGGCGGATCCCGAGCCACTTTCCCCACACGGGGCCGCCCGGAGCCGCCAGGGATCTGCCCCCGAGGTTCTCCGTTCCCGGCCCGGCTCCGCCCCGCGGCCCCGCCGCCACTTAAGGCTGCCGCCGCCGCTTCCCCGCCCCCGACCAGCGCGGAGCAGAGGCTGAGGGCCGGCGGCCGCCGCCGCCATGGTGTTGAACCCGGTGCTGGGGAAGCTGGTCAGCAAGCGGGTGGTGCTGGCCAGCGCCTCGCCGCGCCGGCAGGAGATCCTCACCAACGTGGTGAGTGCGGCCGGCGGCCGCTCGCCTCGCACGGGCCGGGCGCTGCGGGCAGCGGCGGCCGCAAGCGCCGGCCCGGGCCTGCGGGGCCCGACACCTCCCGCTCCATGAGGCCAGTGGGAGGGGAGCGGGAGAAAAACGGACTCGTTTCCTTTCGGAAATGCACTAATGCAGAGCAAAGGAACCTGTTATTCAGAGAGTTCAGCCCCTGCGCGGAACGTATCGGCCTCGCTGCGCGGGCTGCGGGGCGCTTCTGAGTAGCGCTTGCGTATTACCTGTCCAACTTACGTTGCTTAGTATTACCATTCTTAATAATTCAACCGCTAAACTGAACTTAAGTGGAAGAAATAACTTAAAAATACGGATGTGTGGAGGAGCACCGAGATTCAGTCATGCACTAAGTTATTAGAAACATAATATGCCTGCTGGGGGTAGTAAATGTAGAAGTGTAACCTAGAGGCAAAAAGTTGGAAGAATAGTTGGGCATTGTTTGATGAAACCTACCAGAAACTGGATGGTTTTGTTTTCTGTTCATCATGTGTATAAGGACACAAAAAGTGCAGTAAAGCTGTAAGGATGCGCACTGCTGTTGCATGAGTAAAATGCTATGGATGGATTCAATAAAGAATATCCAGTAGTATAATCCTCTGTTTATGAAGCATGTAAGCTTATACTGTTAGTTTTTATACAAAAAGAATAATGAAATTACTAATGTGATTAGGTTCTAATAAATAAGGGTAAAATCAAATCTACAGACTAATTTTGAAGTTCTGATTGTTTTGTTTTAGATTGCTTGCAACGGATATGTATGCACTAAATACTGATAGAAACACTGGGGTTTTTTTTCTATGTATGTTGGGGGGGAGGTGTGTTAAAGTGTAAAAAAGCAGATGTCAAATTTGCTACTTGCTTAATATGCTATGGGAGCAATGTTTAATAATGAGGTCAGATTGACTGCATCACTTTCCTGTGTTACAGGGCCTGCGGTTTGAGGTGGTTCCATCCTGGTTTAAGGAGACACTAGAAAAGTCATCTTTTACAGCCCCTTATGAGTATGCTGTGGAAACAGCAAAACAGAAAGCTCTTGAAGTAGCAAACAGAATGCATGTAGTAAGTTACTAACTATTACAGCAATGAGCTTTTTGTCTTTAGTTGATGTATGTAAACGTGACTTAATTTGCTTGCACTACTTAAGTGATCCCAGAGTCCTTTTCTACACTGAACGCTAATGGATGTTTTCCTGTCATTTGTGAAAGATGGTGTCTTGAAATTGCCTAATCAAAAGGCTCATGCCTGCAGTTCAGGCTTTCCACAAACTGAAGCGGCCTGCATCTTTTGTCAGCATCATACCTACTCTTCGGCAGGATATAGATTCCATAGTTTCTTTGAACAGTCAGCTGTATGGCTGACCTCATTCCATGTATTTGCTGATTGTGGAGACAGACTCCATGGTAAAACGCTGATGTGATTCCAGTGCTTTGCTGTAGCTTTCACTGAAGGAGTGACAAGAATAGCTCAGAAATTGTGAGTGCAGAGGTACTGGAGGAAAGCAGAAATAGAATTACTCTTTCTTTGCCCAAAATGTTTTAAAACAGAATTTGTCCATCTAATTTTAAGAAGGGAGAAGTTGACATGATTTCAGGTTCTGTTAGACAAGACATCCATTTTGTATCCTAATTTTATCAAAACCAGTGATGCAACTTATACTATCAGTGGTGTTTGACTTACGCCCTTGGCTGTGATCACTGTTGGAACACATAAGGGTCTTTGCTATCAGAACCTATGTAAAAGTCAAGCTGATTAAATCTCACAAAATGGACCATAATAATTTCTTAATAATACTGCTCTGAAAGGGGTGTTTGTTTCTTCTATCAGCAGGAAAGGAATGTTGAACACTTTTAAATGAACAGTGTTGCCAGATGTCACCATTCTTGAAAGCAAATATTGCATGATCTCCAATGTAAATCGTTACCCAGGATTCTGTCAATTGCCTTCCAGACAATAGTACAACATAGGAGAGTGGATTTTAAACCCAGCCTCACTAAATGACTTAATTTGGGCTTTCATTGCAAAACACCGTGCTGGTGATAATGCTAGTTCAGTGGATTTCAAAATGCTTCTTCATACAGGAATTAGTAGAACTAATTCTAGATATCATTAAACAATTTACAGCACCTCAAGTCTTTGTTTAGAAGAATTGCCTCCCTATAAATGTTTCATTATAGTGGTCACACAGACAGGTTTCATGTCATGTTATGATAAGTAACAGCAGTATACCTTATAATATGCAGGTAAATCAAAACTTAGCTGTTAGGACAGGTACAGGTTAAAGTCAAGAAAGGTTTACAAGGAATTTTTATAGATCACTACTTCTTATGTTTAAAAAAATAGACTGTGTTTCCCTTTGAGAGAAGAACATAAAGTGTAGCTAAAAAAGGGTTTTATTTTTCAGTAAAATTTTGCTTAGAAAAATGATTCTAGAGGGCTGTATTCTTTGGCTTCCAAACACTAGGTACTTCCTTTAAAGGAATTGTTTGCCACTTTGAAGACCAGATTGACTTTTGAGGATGCATTTATTCATCAGTAACCTATTAGGTAAATTTGTGGCTTGAGAATGGAGTGCTCAAACCTCACTTCTATGGTGATATAAATGTTTCCTATTTTGTAAACAGTGCAAAAGCAGAATCAGTGGCTTGTTTTCAGGTCAGTGTAGAGCCCTGCTTCTAAACTAGTAAACTGCTATTTTCTTACCTTAAGTCTTAAAAGATTTTGTTCTCTTTGCATCTTCTGACAAATACCTTCTTTCTTACGCTTTTGCAGAAGCATCTGAGAACACCTGATGTTGTCATAGGAGCAGACACTATTGTGGTAAGAAGTCCTTAGTGATTTAGCATTATTTTAATTTATGACAATTGTAGAAAATACTTGTATCTTTAGGTTTAAGTTTGGAAGCTGCCTTCACTGTGAAGTAATATCTGCATTATGATACATCTTTTTGGGGTTTGTTGATGTGGCTTTTAGGTTTTTTTCCAAACAAGATAATTTTTGAAATCTTCAGAGTGAGAAGCCTTGCTGCTAGTTTTGAGGATATTAATACTGCCATAAATATTGCCTTGGATCCTCTAATATGTAATGGAAATTCTGTTCTCAGGTGACTTATCTGTCAAGAAGTCCAAATCATGTGAACTGTTCAGTGTTGTGCCTTGTAAGAGGACATCACTTTATACCTGACATCTTCACAGAGACAGTAAACTCTTAAGGACAGAAAAAGTTGAATTAGGCTTTTGTTTGAGAGGTGCAGCCATTGGAGGGTAGTGTGTGGCACTCGTGCTTGACACTAATTGCCTGTTCTACCAAAGTATCTGTGCTTCTTGCTCTACTCAATAGACTCAAGTTCAAAGCCCTGGCTGAAATCATGAATTAAACAAAATTTCTGAGCTCAATTTCTGAGCTCAGTTTCTGAAAAGTGAGAAAAAGCAGCACACTCACTCTGTCTTTCTGTTTTAGTCTGTGGATGAGCAGATCCTGGAGAAACCAGTTGATAAACAAGATGCCTACAGGATGCTATCAAGGTCCGTAGTTTTAAGTAAGATATGAAATTTGAAGATGCAATTTCTCTATCACTTAGATTCTGGAATGGGTTGCACAGAAGGGATACATGCAAATTTTTTTTTGTTTTTTTCTTGGTTTGTTGTAACTTTAGTAGATCAATCTCTTAATTAGGGATATGAAATGCACTTAATATTTAGCTTTTTAGAGCTTCAGGAAAAAAGGCAGACGAGATGATGCATCTTTGCATATATCCAAGGTGTCATGAAAATTTTCACACATTTTCATCTTACAATTCGGTGTGGAATCTTGTGCCGGACAGAGCGTGTGAGATGCTTCTGATCGCATCCAAAAATATCCTGGCTAATCTTTTTGAGACTATTCCTTAAATAGTCTCTTCAAAGATTCACAGTCCCTTGCTATTATACATTTATTGCTTACACAGCAGGTAATGAATTCCTCAGAACTAACTGGCCACAGCGTGGCACTCTGGAGCCACTACAAGAGAGAGCCAGGGGTGAGGGAAGCTGGACTTTTGCTCTGCACTCTGGCTTGCCATCGGATCTCTGGGGGCCAGTCTGGATGGAATGAGAATATATGCTCCAGTTCCGTATTACATGATCAATCTGAGTTCCATTACCTAGCTATTTATTGCCAGCTTTCCGTGAAGATGGCCGTAACAGTAGTGTTTATGCCAACTGTCCTTTTCTAAAGCATTTGGAATAGTAACTTTCCTGATGTACAGTGAATGAGCTGATACCATGGACTACTCTTATACAAGTGGTGTTTTGGAGACTTGAAATGACTGCAGATTTTGATAGTGTTTTTATGTGGTTATTTTTTTGTTTGTTTTGCCAATATCTTTCACTGATACTGAAATAATTTTTTTTTGTTTAGATGAAATTTCAGATCAATTGCGTGATATATTAATATAATGGTCTGCTTCTCAGGCTGTAGCAATACAATCATGTAGAACATTTCATAAGACTATTGCTTAATGGATGTTTTTTCCCTGACAGGTTGAATGGGAAAGAGCACAGTGTTTTCACAGGGGTGGCTATTATACACTGCCGCAGTAAAGGTATGCATCATTTTGTTATGATTCAATATTTGTATTTAAAGTTACTCTAATGATAGCTTGTACAAGTAAAAAAACAGGATGAAAATGTTTCATATACAGTCTGAATTGGTTTTCTACTCAAGAACTACCTTATCAAAATATACATTGAAGACTCCCCACAAAAACCAACGTTCTTCCTGTATTCAGTTTTCACACAGAAAGGAAAGTAACAAGACACAATGGAGTTTATAAATACTGTCTCTGAAAGCTATGAGACTAATTGAGTTTAATTTAGAATATTCCACAACTTATGCTGGCCTTTCAAGTATGGTACTACAGACTGAGCTGAATGTAATCCATATCAACTTCATTCTATGTTGTGCTTATACCTGTTGAGGCTTAATGCCTCAGACTGTGAAGAAGCTGTAGGGAGCAATAAACCAATGTCCTTTATTGCATAATTTATAGAGAAAGTGAGTGGTTTTTATGGAAACTGTACCATTAATATAATTTGAGGGGTGTTTGAAGGGCATTGTCTGATAATTATGCCAATAATCTTTTAGTAGAGCTTTTGCAGACATTTCGCTGGACATAGTCTTTCTGTACACAAATTAACAGTTTTTAGTCTTTTCTGGAATGGTTGCTCTTAACTCTTGTAAAATAAGTTAGTGATGCAGTACTGCTAATATGCTAGTACAGTTGAGGGAGAGCTGCTGCAGAAGAAATAAAACATGTTACCAAGGGGTTCCTCTTAGCAACCCAGCAATGTAAATAATGCCTTTAACTGTTTACTCAAGGAAGAAAGTTAAGTGCACCCAACTGTAGTAGTGATGCTGTAACAGCACATCTTGTTTGAAGTTTACAAGTTTGAACTGCATTACAGTCAGATGAATAAAAATTGACCTTTAGTCTGCAGATTCCCCAAGAGATGCAATCAATAGAACAGTTTTGTAGAATACATTTTTATTTACAGTTTATAATTACAGTGTGTTTAACTTGATGAAATTTTTATTTTGAGCTGACTAGAGTTTTTTATCAATACTGAAGACATGGCAATCTGTCTTCATATGCACCAATTTTTTTTTTAATCTGGGTAATTAAATGTTTGGGTGTTTTGATTTCACACTACCACCATTAGAAGTTAGTTAGCATTCTTCCCTTGGTCTGTCTGTACTGTAGATACTTCTTACTCCTCCTCAAGCATTTCCATTGCTACCAAAACTGTGGTGACAGGAGATGCTGACCTTGGTGTGTATGTAGAAAAGAGCAGAGAGAGCTAATAATCCCTAATGTGCACACTCTTTTGTGCACGGCTGTTGCCTTTTGGAAAAGCCTCTGTCTGCAGTTACAGCAGGCTCACAATGTATCACATGAAGCAGGGTCCATACCCAGGTGTGCAGTACTTTATGGCACCTTCCCTCAGCCACTTCCAGCTACAGATATCTGATGTAATCTTGTCATCTCTTGAGAGATGATAGGAAGATGACAGTGATGGTTCCAGATGGGGCTGCTGGATACCTGAGTCTGAAGTGCACGTGCTGGTGCACATACCCAGTTTTATGATGGCTACATGTTGAACTCTGGTATGTTGTTAAGAGTTTTTTGACAACACTTATAGACTTGGAAGGGTGGTTGTGGCCTTGTTTGTGCTCAGTGCTGGATGTGTGTGCCAGCATCCATATATAGCTTTGTGTAATCATTGTTAATTTAAGAATATATTCCACACCGGAAGAGCAGTCTATTAGTCCTGAGACAGGACTGCAGAGGTTGAAAATGCAAACTCTTACTGTTTTGGGAAAGTTGAGTTCACTGTCCCTAAAGAACATTATTAGTCATTTCATACATCTATGCAATATACTTAATTTTCCTCAAGCACAGTTGTCAAATTATTAGGAAATACAACCTAGATGTTTTGCTCTCTAAACTACAATTCCTGTTTCTAGTAAGGCCTTTTTCTTTCTGTAGACAATCAGCTAGAGATGGAAATCACCGATTTCTACGAAGAGACTAAAGTAAAATTTTCTGAGCTGTCTGAAGAGCTCTTATGGGAGTACATTCACAGTGGGGAGCCAATGTAAGTAAGACCCTGATGCCACCACACAAAACTGAAGAACAGGCCTTAGGGTACATTATTAAGCCAGTGTAAAACATTGTCCTGTGTCCTGTGAAGTATTGTTCTGTGTGTATGAGAAATTATAGTATGGGTGATGCAAGGTCACTATTCTTTTGTTCGTGTGTAAAGCTGTCATTTCTCTGGTGAAAGTGAGCTACCTTTTTAGAACCCTAATGAATTTGAAAAGTGAAGGCTTGAAATACTCTGGATTAGAGCAAGCACTTGTGCAATATACACCTTTCCTTTTAGCAGAGGCATTCAGGGTTCTTCAATGCCCAAGACAATGTATATTTCATTACAAACAGGTGAAAAGAATTAGTGTTAAATAATCAAGGCATCATGGAACTGTATTGGAAGAAAGCTAGAATTTGGGGTATTTAGTTTATCACAATCAGTACTCTGATGGCAAGGAACACTAACCAAATTTTCACTTATCCTTGTGAAAAGTGAAAACACAGTTTGTGAGTGGTGCTGTGCCAAAATTCTCCTTCAGCTTACATGTTTCTCCTACACTGGTAATATAGTTACTGACCTTTACAGGCAACATCTACAAAGATAATTTATCAGACAACAGCGATTCCATGGAATAAATAGGATGAGAACAGAATGCCTAATTACTACTCCTAATTATTACTTCATCCTAAGATGAAGTTCACTAGATTGCTAAAAAAAAAAAAAATAGTATTTATTTGGAGACAACAAGGGAAAGGAATTTGTCTTTCCTTTGTGTTAGCTGAAGCTGCCTGAAGGCGTAGTTAGCACTATGGACTGCATATCAGGTGATCTGATGTGAACTTTTGTCCCTGTAGCTTCAATTCTGACCATGTAAGTGTATAAATTGTGGTGGTTTTTAAACTCATTTGTGCTATAAAACAATAAAGCCATCTTTTACCGGGGAAAGAGAAACACCAGTGTAGACTTTGGATATACTTCAATGCTTATGTGTAAATGAGACATATTTTGTGAACATGTAAGGTTCACAGTTTATTGAATAGACTGATGTTAAATTGGATTATGTGGAGAGAATGCCTTGGCAAGACTACAGCTTGTAATAAATTCCTATGTAGGTTTTTGGAAGGTGATCTTTACTATGCTAATTAGTATGATGTTTAGATTTAGTGGGCCATACAGTTGCAGTTTGAAGGAGAAATGACCATGGATTTTAGTAAGAATGTGAGGTTGAAAATTATTTTGGAATATTCTGAATATTTCTTCTGGAAGCAAATATGCTTTAGCAGTACTTTGCTGCAGCAAAATGGCTTTTGAGCAGTGCTGGATTCTGTTCGTTCTGCTAAAAAGGGTGTGTGACATCAAGGGTTTCTCAGGGACCAAAGGTTCAGAGAATGTATTTCATTACTCTCTAAAGCAGAAGCCAATTGATCTTTGTCTATATAATCCTGAGGATAGGAAGCATTTGTTCTGGCTTTGCAAAGGAACTACTAAACACAGTGTCCTATAAATTTTGCAAAACAGTAAGTAGAAGTATCTCACAGCAATTTTTGTTATTTTTGTTCCCTCCTCCATGTCCACTCATACAGGTTACACACTTCTATGCATACAGGTTTTTCTAAACACTTTTGCAGTCAAGTGACCATTTCTTATTTTTTAAAAAAAAATTTTACATAGCAAAACAATTTTCTGAAATAATACAAGACTGAATGATCACATGAAAAAATAAAACAAAAATTACTAGTGCTATTAAGGATAAGATTAAGTTCTTTTCCTCCAAGAAGAAAATTGGCATATAATATTTAAGTCAATCACTGGTGACAGAGACTAATA
>WAAE01015515.1:0-15790 GCA_013400495.1 Nicator chloris
TGAAGGTTTATTCTGATTTCTTACTGGTTTTTCTTTTAGTTCTGTTAATAAAGTTTTCTTTATACCCTTCAAAGTTTTGAGTCTGCTTTGCTCTCCACTTTATCCTTATCTTGCAGCAGAAAATTAGTAAATAATTCTAGTGGATGCAGTGGCATTTGGCCAGTGCTAGACCCACTACATTAATTGGTGCGTTGGCCGAGAAACTTGGATTGGTGAACCAAAACCACTATGGGGGGGAAAATCCTTAAGAGGAAAAAAAACCAAAAGAACTACAACCCCAACAACTACCAAGAGGTTGCCTTAGTTGATGTATGAAGTCCTGTTGATGTCAAAAGTTCCTCTCAATGCAGTTGATTCAACAGTCACATTGAAGCAGCACATGTCAAACTTGGAACAGTGTATGTGGTGTTGAGACAGGAAGCGGCTTGTTAGCAACTGGACTGGTAAAGTTCCCAGGTGTAGTGCAGTTACTCTCTCATTACAGGGAAAAATTGCCTTTGATGTCCAATTTAAACCCTAGGTGAAGGCATACCTTAGGTGCTCTATATTTGCTGTGTGGAGAGGGAAAAGGAAAAGGAAAAGGAAAAGGAAAAGGAAAAGGAAAAGGAAAAGGAAAAGGAAAAGGAAAAGGAAAAGGAAAAGGAAAAGGAAAAGGAAAAGGAAAAGGAAAAGGAAAAGGAAAAGGAAAAAGTTACCACCCACAAGTATTTACATAGTAATCCTGCAGAAATATATCTAGAATGCGTGCACGTCGTGCAAGTCTACAAAGCACAACAAGCCAACCTGTGATAAGGAAGTGTCATCTCCTTCCAGTAGTACATATGCTGTTGTCCAAGATCCTTCAACTAAAATTACTCCAGGCCAGGCAGCTTGAGATGGGGCGATTGCCCACATGGATTGAAGAGGTTTGGTTTGTGCTTTTTCAGACTGAACTGCAATTTGATGGTGGGTTTGTGGCACCAACAACAGAGTTCCAATGCTGTCCCACCTAGATAAGGTCCGGGTATTTGTCAAAGATACCTGAAATACAAGAACTTGAGAATCTGATAATAACAGAGGAGGTAGCATAAGGGGAGAAGTTGGAGTACAGAACCATGTTGCATTGTCAGGGGTTATTACATGAATTTTCATATCTAGACTAATGGGCTGTGGTCCCACCACATGATCCATTGGCACAAGCAATTCCATTCCCCCTGTAGTTAATATTTTGGGAGAGACACCATCTGGAAGAACCTCAGTCCTTACCACGTTTTTTACTAGAGGTGACATTATACAATCTTAGGGTGTTTGGTTATGAATATTCCAGTTGTTTAACAAAAAAACTGCTTTAGTAAGGTGTGAACTCCACTGTTGTAAAGTTTTAGTATTGTTTAACTTTTCCAACTGTTCTTTCAACATCCCATTCATTCTTTGAATCAGTCCATTAGCTTGAGGATGGAAGACTCTGGAATAGTCAGTATATTTCCAGGCTTTGAGCCCAGTTCTGGACATTACTTAAACTAAAGTATGTTCCTTGGTCACTCTGTATTTGATGAGGAGGCCTGTATTGATGAAGGAGCTGTTCTAATGCTTCAGTCATGTCGTGTTGGTTGGCATATTTGGTGGGTTTAGCAAAGAGCAATCTTGACACTCTATCCACAGCAGTGAATACATATTGCCATCCCCTTGATGGGGGCATGGGGCCAATGTAATCAACCTTCCAGGTAGTCAAAGCCCACTGTCTCCACTTTATTTTCACCTATGGCCTATATAATGCCATTAAATGCAGCTGTGTACAAATAGTACAATTATGTGCAAATGTCTTATTGTCTTGATGTGAAAGATGAGTGTCTGCCAAGGAAGGCAGGAACCTCCCTTGGAATGGAAAAAATATTACCCCCTTCCTTCTGAATTATTATAACTTTGAAATTAAGGGGCTCTCAGGCAAGGATATGTGTAGCAATGTATCTGCATGACTTAGGCCAATCTGTGTACCAGCCAAACTCTCTGTAAGTGTCTTAACAAGTGTACTAGTTTGAAAGCAAACTAGTGAGAGACTTCGAATCAGAAATACAATTTAATAGGAAAAATAAAATAAATGTAGTAGTACAAAAAAACACAACCCACTGACAGAGTCAGGGTGCAAACCTGAACCCCTGACAGTCAGGGGGTTTGGCAGAAGTTCAATCAAATGGTGGCTGCAGTTCTCCTGGAGTGATGGTTCCGTTGAAGCAGTGATTCTGTAGAGGNGACCTAGGACAACAAGTCACCTACAGTTTTTGTTATCTGAGTTCTCAGGAATTCATCAAGGTTACTGAGACAACAACAGGATTAAAAATAAGAACAAGGAGCCTGAGAAACTGATGAAGAGCCTGAGAACCTAACTACGAAGAATGCAAAACCTAGATAAAGGAGGCACAACGCGATAATGGGCATAGACCAATTAGATGTCTGGAGGGGACTCGTGCTAGCCGCGTGAACAAGCAGAACAACCAATAAGATAATGCATGAACACATGCACAAGCAGCCTGGAGACTATAACTGTAGTTTAATGTAAACAATAAATTTGTTTTCTGCTCAATCATATTGATTGTGTGTTCAGATGTCCCGTTCTGCATATTGCCAGCAGATATGGGAAAAGGAATAACAGTTCTTTACTAGTATGTATATGGATAACAAGGCAAATAAACAACAACAATGGCAGCAACAACGCACAAAACCAGAAACCCAGTAACAGCCTTCTCTTGGCTGTCAGGCCCCTTCCCCTTTGGTGTAGTTATGGTCACAGCTGGCAGGGGTGCTGTGGCTCCAGGCAGGCAGGGCATTCCCTCATGGCTACAGGGGGCACTCTGGTGTGAATTCAGTGATTATGGCAGGTGGGCTGGATGGCAAAAATGGGCTTCAGCAGGACCCTCAGAGAGGCGGCTTGGACAGCAGGGACAAGCAGACCCCAGAGTAGCAAATGAAATGTGTCAGAAACTCCACAGCTGTAGCAGGAGCTGCGGGGTTTGGGTGGACATGGGGTGCTGGGTTAGAGTGTAGCGAAAGAGCCCGAGGCAGCGGCAGAAAGCAGCAGGGCTTGGCAGCAGCAGCTGGGCTTCTCCATAGCAGCTGCCGCACACAGCTGGGGAGATGCGCCCTCCGGGAAGGGGAAGTGGGCCAGGGTCCCAGGTTTTCCCCTGAGGCACCCGAATAGATGGTGAGGGCCCCTTCCAGTCAGATCAGGTGTTAATAAGGTCCCAGTTCAAGAACTGCTCTAACGAACAAAGGTTCACCCACATTAGGAGAAACAGTGGGAGGACAGAAGCTCTGTAGTGGCTGCGAATTCTCTGGGCATCAGTAAAACAGGCATCTTTCCTGTGGTCTTCTATTAATTTGTCATAAGGGGGCGCCTCCTCCACGGGAGAGGCAGAGTTCTCCACGGAGGACAAGCTTTCCCCAGCATGGGCTCATGATTAAAGAACACAGTTCCCAAAAAAGTAGCATGTGGAGTGGTTACATGCAGTTTTCTCAGTAAAAATTGTTGCTGTAAGTAATGTTTCCATTTCCAATGTTTGGCTGCCTGGGCCACCCCTGCGTGAGCCCTGACAGAATTATCAGTTACACACCCATTAATGGGGATGGGGGTGTGTACAGCCACACTATCTTGACCTGTGATTCAGTTTCTTGCAGTGCCCAAACCACAGCTAGAATTTGTTTTTCCATCAGGGTATAATGTATAGCAGAGCCTTGTAATGCTTTGGACCAAAATCCTATAGGTTCTTTCTGATTTTCTGGCCCACTTGTCTGCAACAATCCCCACAAGACTCTCATCTAGAATTGTTACTTCTACTTCAAAAGGGTATCTGCCTAGGAGTGTACTTTTGGGCATAATCAATCAAAGCATTCTTCTAGGTATCAAAGGCTTCTGGTTGTTGCTTGGCCAATTGCCAAACAACTTTCTTCTAAGTCGTTTTCTGCGGGGAGCGCATTAGTACCACCAGCTGTGGAATGAAAGTTCTCCAGCACCCTGAAAGCCCCAGGACAGTTTGCAGTTGTTTCACCATGGTTGGTGCAGAGAACTGCTGGACTGTTTACTGTGCCATGTTCAATATTTTTCTAAGCTGCCCATGCCAAACTATCCCCCAAAAATGCACAGTAATACTAGGGCCCCTTATTATCTCTGGATTAATTGCCCAGCCTCAGTCCTGTAAGTGGGCTTTCAGCGATTCAGCACCTGCCTCAATTTCTTGTCGTGACTCTGCCATAATCAATAGATCACCAATATAATGGTGAACAATGATAGCACCTGACCACAGTGCTACATCAGATGCCACCATTTGGCAGCAAACAGAGGGACTGCGGTTACATCCATGAGGCAATACCTGAAAGATATACAGCTTTTACTGCCAGGTAAAGACAAAGCATTAGCATGATCCATTACCACCTTCCAAGGTTGTAAATTTTTGCTGATGTTTCCCATGAGGGTAACCATGTCTGGTACTGTAACTACAAGTGGGAGGGTGTTGTGGTTTGACACTGGCCAAAAGCCAGTGTTGACTTTAGTCAATTCTCTGTAATCAACAGTCACTCTTCAAGTGTCGCCCTGCTTTTTCAGCCTTCTGATGTTTATCTTTGAAAGTTCTTGTTCTCATGCATGTTCTTGTAAACAATAGAGATTGTTTACATTCTTTCATGGAGGAGGAGTTCTCTTGATGGACATCTCTCTTGACCAGTGTGATTGGAGAGGTGTTGACTTAGCTTACCAATCACTTGGTTTGCTTGCTATACTATATAATGGAGTCAGTGATGTAATAAAGTTAAGTCCTCTTGGTTGAACCCGGGTCAGAGTTCGTGCAGTGTTTTTAGCATGGCAAGTGCAACATTCAAGTGCCATCCAATTTTCAAACAGGCCAAATAGGGTCGTTAAAAGCAGTCATGGTGCATGGTGTGATCCCCACTCATTGGAGTGCCTGAGTAATTTGAGTAATTTCCTCTTCACCCCCTGGAATGCGATACATTTGCAACCTCAGCAGATGCTGGGAGCGCAACAGCATCCCACTTTGGGAACTCACGCAAAACAGTCATCGATTGAATGGCAAATCCTGCTTATGGAGTCCCAAAATACAGTGTTTCAACTGTTCACCCTGCCAGCACATCAATGCCCAATATATATTCTTTAATTGGGGCAATTTGGGGCAACCCACCATCCCACTGCTCCCACTGTTTCGGCATTTGCCAGGAGTTGTAGTGTTTTGAGGCAGCAGGGGGGTGGTGGGAGGATTATTTTTTTTGTAGGTACTAACATTTGCCAACAGCAAAATATTTCTGATGTTGTAATTCCATGTGTTTCTAGCTGTGGAACACTGGCTTGCACAAGATTGTTCCACATTTGTTTCCTTGTCACCCATGCGGTGACTCTCTTTGGCTTTGCCAGCTTATTTTCTCTCACTGCTCACATAGCTGGCTCTGGGGCCATAGCTCCAATATACCTCAAGACATTTGTTAAACCACTTATGTTACCAGTAGCATTCATGACTGTTGATGTAATCAGGGGTTTCAATTCATCAGATGTCCCTTTCAGAAAATGCATTTTGATACTTTTCATTACTACTGCTTTGTCAGGATGGGATCCTCTGGTTAGGGCATGAGTCATCCCCATCTGCCACAGTAAACAAATGCCTTCTTCCATTGTGCACCAGTTCCTGAGGGATGACACTAATTCTTCAGTACCTGTGTGTGCCATTAAAGCTGCTGCACACAGCCAGTGATACAGTGTAGGTGCAATGATATCCCATCAGGACCCCTGATATTCCATAGCTGAGCCTACTCCTATTGGATTTTATTATCAGTGGCTATAGGAGTTAATAGATCCTTTTCACCCACTAATAAGTGACTAGATGCAGTACCACCATCCCAAGCTCATAAAATCCATGCCAGTATGCTCTCTCTGCTCTTCTGCCAATACATCTCAAAAAATTCCCATAACTCTTTTGGGATATAGGTCCATGTGACCTGTACCCCTCCATCCATCAGATCCTGCTGCCTCTCCATTTGTATGAGGGGTCATGCCTCTACCAGCTCTTTATCTGCTAAGTCTGGCTCAAACTCAGTCTCAGAGTCTGAGGATTCTGCCCAAATATTTCCATTCCTTTCCTCGGGATCCCATGAAGGATTCTTAATAAGAGCACAAACTTAGGAAGTCGAGGCCAGTCAGAAACCAGAACTCCAACAGAGACCTTTTCCCATATTTTTGCCTTTGTTTGTTAGAAATGCGCGGCACCAGCTGTTCTATAGTGCATTGCTGCTCACAGCACTGCTCCTTTTGAGCAGTAAATGCTTCCCATCTGTCTCAGGTTTAACTGTTTCCTGGGTTTCAGAACTAATTGTTGTGGTTTAAGTGTTTACTCATCTGTGAGACTATGACTAGGAGAAAATTTAAGGCAAAAACTTATGAGTTACAAAGATAGTTTATTCACACACACACAAGAAAAAATGGAAAAAAAACCTTGAAATGTCAAAGCACCTCCCCTCATCCCTACAATCCACTAATTTTCTCACAAAACAATCTATACATCACTTTGGGAGACGAGTCTCTCTTTTTCAAACTTGTCATGGAGACTTACTACTAGAAAAACTCAGTCTTAGTGGCTTTCATGGCACAACATACAGCTGCCCGCAAATGCTGCAGGGTGTGCACTTCTCAGCTTGTTTGGGGTACTATTTTAAAATGCTTATCTAGTATCTAGCAAAGATTGTGTCAGTCTACACTTCGACTAGAAATAGCATTCTCTAAAACTACTAAGAAATAGCCTATTTCTTCTATGAAGTCTTCATGCTGTCTCTCTCTCTACGGTGTCTACTAGGGAAGAAGGAAGGGGTTAACTTCTTGTCTTAGCTTCTCGCAGCTTTGGAGCCCATGGTGTCACATTTCAAAGCTGTGCTGGTGGGGGACCAGGGGCCCAGGCCCCGCCCTACTACATTACTGGCTGCCGCCAGTCACCACAGGGCCGGGACACTGCTTAGCCTGCTTCCTGCCAGCCGGGGCCACTGGGACACTTCCCAGCCCCGCCCTTCCGGGCTACCATGCGGCCCCCCCACTGGGACACAGCCTGGGCTGCATCTGCTCGGCTGCTGCCACATCTTGTTGCAGCTAAGCCTCTATTTCCCTTTTCCCTCCCTCCGCTGGCAGTGGGGAGAGGGGGAAGAAAGGGAGGGCTCTCCGCAGTCCCAGCCAGGCCCCGCCACCTCCTCTCCAACAGTGGGGAGGGTGTCCAGGGGCCAATCCACCCAGGGCTACCCCCGGGCCCCCGTGGTCCATGGGATCACGGCCAGGCCAAGCCAGCCTCCCCCCCCTCCCCCCACTCGGAAGAGAGAGGCTGCGAGGCCTAGCCCTCTCCAGGCTACTCACGTCCACGGGCACGGCCCCCACTGTTACTTTGTGGACGGCCAGGAGGCAAAAGAGAGCTACTTCCTGAAACTCTGATATTTAACTCCCCTGTGAGTTCACGCAGACGTATTCAGAACTTCTAGGGAAAAAGCTTCTTGGTCAAAAAAACTACCACACCATGCAAACTCCTTTGCATCCTTTAAAGCACCAGTTTCCTCTCTTGACTCCGTCACTCGGCTCCTTAATGCTATAGTCCTGGTAATTAACAACCTGTTGTGATGGGTTAATGCTGGCCAAATGCCAGTGCACCTACAAAAATCATTTATTCATTCTCTTTGGCTATAGTTAAGCAGAGGAGGGGAAAAAGAAAACTCATGGGGTGAGATAAGGATTAGGAGAAAACACTTTAAGGGCAAAACAGGCTCAAAACTTTTTAAAGTATAACGTAAAAAATAATTATTAACAGAATTAAAAGAGGATAATGAAAATTAAAAAAAAACCTTTAGAACACCTTCCCCCCCCCCCCTCAACCCCAGCTCTTCTTTCCTTCCTATTGACAGTGCAGGGAGACAAAATATGTGATTTTTAGTCAGTTTGTTATTTTGATGCCTGAAAGATAGGCTGGAAATAAAACCCCATAGACTGGTGTCTATAGAGTAGGTATTTGTTTATCGCAGTGCTGGAGGTGAGGGGGTTTTTTCCTCCTAACCCACCCACCTTTGTCAAGTGCTGTGGTATATTTATACAGTAAGTATTGCTTAGTATTACTATGTCATTATAACATCATCATATACGTACTGGAACTAATTTACATAGTATGATCTCATGGCTATAAATAGTTCTTTTGCACCGTGCTTGCTCTTCCCCAATTTGGGGGTCATTGGGGGTCTTTGATGAAGGCTTCCAAAGTCTTCTTCGCATCTGAACTTTTCAACTTTGTCTTCAGAGCATGCGCAATTACGGTGTTCCTTGGTCTGTCTGGTCTTAACTGGTCTGAATTCTTTATTTAGTGGCTAATTTGCTTTACATTTGCCAATTTCTCATAACTATTATACTTATCTATCTCTGAAACTATCCACCTGGTGAGGTTTTTTCTTTTTTTTTTTGGTCTATTCACCATTAAGCAATTAGTTAATCATATACTAGCCATTACATTGTAAGATTGTTATTTATATCAGGTTATGCCTGTATAAAAAGCTATGATTCAGGTTATATTGATATCAGGTTATATAGATATATAAAAGTCGTGATCCAAGTTCTATTGATATCTTGTAACTCAAGCTATATAAGCACCTTGTAACTTTGACCTAAGTTATATAGGCATCAATTTCTTAAGATTTTTCTTCAGTTCACTTAGGGAGAGGAGTGTCTTTTGCTATGACATGGGATCTTTCCTGTGGGAAACAGTTCTCTGTGAACTTTTCCAACCTGGTTTTAATTTTCATGGCTAACAGTCCGCCCGGAACCTGCTAGCAACGTGAAGTCCCTCCCACAGCTTTCAGTCTTCCTACAACTGCGTTTCGTGGGCCATTTAGTTTATGGGGTGCAGTTTTTAAGGATGAGCTGTTCTAGTATAAAAGCAAGGGTCGTCTTCCTCTGTCTCTGAAAGCAAGGGTTCTCTCTCTGTTCATCCCTCTCACCAGATCACAGCTCTTCAGCATCCACATGCTCCAGCACAAGTGCCTTTTTCTCATGAGCTGCAGGGTGAATGCTGCATCCCCCCATGCACTTCATGAATTACAGGGAAATAGTTTGTTGTATTATAGTCCTCACTATGGCTTGCAGAAGAATCTCAGCTCCAACGCTCAGAGCACCTCCTCCTCCCCCTCTCTCTCTTGAACTGACTTTAGTGTCGCAATATTGTTCTCCTCACGTGTCCTCACTTTTTCCTTTTCTCTGACTCGGGAGAAAATAGGTGTTTGTAGGTTCGTTTGTTCTCAAGTTCTGTCAATTGAAAGAGTTTTTATAGAGCTCTGCAGCGGTGAAAGGTTAATCTTGTCCAGGCTCCACAATGGAGGAATCGCTCACTGTGCTTTTCTCTCTATTGATCTCGTGGTCTCTGGTGGAACTGTGCAAGCCATGCCAGCTGCCAGCTTTACTCCGTGCCTTTTCTTCATGCAGGATACCGAATAAAGAAAAGCTGCTGCCACTGCTTTTGTCTTTCTGTCTGCAGCACGGCTGGTTAAAAGCAGCTAAGTAAAATAAAGTCCATTGCGAGCCATGCCGAGACAACCACGGCTGCTCCCGAACTGGAGTGGCTGTGGAGCCACTCCTGGCACTGGTCCTGGCCACATGGGTGCTCGTGGCTCTGGGATGGCCCCCAGCAGCATGGCCCGGCAGCCATGCTGAGACAGAGTACAGCAGCCCCCTCCCAGAAGGGCCCCCAGCCATTCCCACCAGGGAGGGGGGCCTGGCCGGCCCCCGCACTCCTCTGTAGAGAGCAAGGAGCAAAAGAGCTCCCCGCAGTTTTTCATTCTTAATTATGTTATCATAGATGTGTTACTAGCTTTTCTAATTGGCTTAGCAGTGTGCCTATATTCAGAGCTAGCCAGCAATTAGTTTTGCCAGGCACGGAGGAAGCTGCTAGCAGCTCCTCACAGAGAATCACTTCCGTGGTTGACTTTTTCCCTCTTCACCAAAAATCAATTATTGCAAAACCAGCACAGTCCCCCCGCTAACTTGTGAGCAGACTTCTATGCCTCTTTCCACAGTAATTCATGCATAGCCGACTCAGCCATCTGGGGGGCAACCAGTGCCCCACGATATATTTCAGGCCATGTATTTCAGGCCATGCCTCCAGCAGAGCCATTGTCGCTAGGAAAGTGGCCACAGGGTCCAGTGTTCAGTGCTGGGCCATCTAAAAATGTGGAGAGTCACCATTATGGCCTCCCCAGTTCCTGATTTTTTCCTTAGCCATGGCATGGTTGTTCCCAGATCCTGGCGACTATACCAAATGTGTGAGTCAACACAGACAGGCAGCTGGAACAACCACAAAACTACAGCTGAAATGCAAAGAGTAAATTTGTTTCATAACCTTGATAACCAGAGGATCCTGAAGCAACACCCAGGTAGAGACACACAAGTGGGAATGCAGGCACCATTAGGCTCAGTCCATACTAGTGGGTGGCGGGACTGCTGTTTGCACCAATTTATCAAGGGCTAGCACACGCATAGTTTAGCACCATGCTGTGATGTCCTCTGTGCTTTTTATGATCTCTGAGCTTGGATCTTCTCTCTCCCAAAACACGGAGCTCAAGCATGTCCGTGAGAGTGCCTCCAAGTCTCTCCAAACACCTACATTATCTCTACACAGAAATTCTACTTCTCAAACAGACAGGGGATAAACAATAGTAGGCATAATATATGGGGTTTCCTACAGGATCATTGTCTTACTACTTAACATAAACCCAGTCTTCAGGTTGGAAGGGATGTGCAGGTGTGTCAAGTCCTATGGATCTGGATAGCCCGATATAAGTCTGGAGCTTTTGCAAAGTGGAATCTAAAGCCGTTAGATATCTCTGTAAAACAAGGGGGTTTTTTTCCATGTGAATTTTACCTGGAATATGTGTGGTCTGATATGGTGTATGCAGATCTTAAGTGATTCCTAAAATCTGGCTGACTTCTTTAACTACTGTTACGACAAAGTGTGGTCCCCTATCTGAGGACATCCCTAAGGGAACTTCGAACCTTGGAATTATATGATTGAGCAAAACTTTTACTACTTCTCTGGGTGTATTAGTGCGACAGGGGTAAGCTTCTGGCCATCTATTGAAGGTGTCAACTAATACCAGTATGTACTGGTATCCCTCTTTGTGTGGTAACTCTGAAAAATCTATTTGCTAGTAATCTCTAGGAAGATATCCTGCTTTTGTTACTCTTAATACAGCTCTTTTCTTTGTGTCAGGGTTGTTTTTACAGCAGATTTTAAATTTGCTCACTACTGATTGTATAATGTCAGTTATTCTCTTTCTTATTACTACTTTTTTTATATGCTTCAGAAGATTTTCAACCCCAAAATGTGTGCTTTCGTGTTCTCTTTGGGCTAGCTCTCGAAGGATCAGGGGTGGGACTACAACCTGATTTGCTGGTGTGACAGCTCACCCACTTTCTATGATCTCAGCTTTAAGAAATTTGATTAGTCTGTGGTCTGTTCGGTCATATCTTGGGGTGAACCCAGACAAATCAATCTCTTTTTGCGGAATTACTGTGAGAATACCTTTTTCTGCAATGTCTCTTGCTGCTTTATCAGCAAAGCGATTTCCCAATTCTGGAGCGCTTTTCCCTTTTTGGTGGCCTCTATAATGCATGATAGCTGCTTCTGCAGGCTTTTTAAGGCTCTCTAAGAGAGCAAGTGTTTGTTCAGCATGTTTGATTTGATTACTTTGAATGTTCAGAAGTCCTCTTTCTTTCTAGATGGCTCTATGGGCATGGACAACACTGAATGCATATTTAGAGTTAGTCTATATATTTACTTTTTTCTTTTCACTCAGGTCTACAGCTCTGGTTAGTGCAATCAGTTCAGCTTTCTGTGAGGACACATCTGCTGGCAGGGCCTTTGCCTCAATTACTTTCTCTTGCGTGGTTGCTGCATAGCCTGTCATCCTTTTGCCATTTTCTATAAAGCTGCTCTCATTTGTAAAAGGCTCTTAATCTGGATTTTCCAGGGGCACATCTTTCAGGTTAGGTCGGCTGGAATAGGCCTCTTCAGTTGTCTGTAAACAGTTATGTTCAGGGTCATTGTCAATTAAGGTGGAGGACAAGAACATGGCAGGGTTAACAACAGAAGTTGTTTTCAGGGCAACATCATCCTGTTCTAATAACAGTGATTGATATTTAAGCATCTGGTTACCAGATAGGAAATGCCCCCCCTTTTGTTTTAGTACAGCTGCTATGGCATGGGGTACATACACTACAATGTGTCACCCAAGGGTGAGTTTTCAGGCTTCCTGGATCAGGGGGACAGTGGCTGCCACAGCTTTTAGGCATCTTGGCCAGCCTTGGGCAACATTGTCTAGTTGCTCGGAAAATTAGGCCACAGCCTTTCATTGGTTCTAGAGGTGCTGTGCTAGTACTTCCAAAGCCATATTCAGTCTCTTATATGTAAAAAGTTCAAAAGGTTAAGTTAGGTCTGGTAGTCTCCATGCTGGAGCTGACATTAGAGAGTGTTTCAGCTGTTTAAAGGCTGCTCTAGTGTTTTCAGTCTATATGATAATTCTTTTTTCAGCTGCTTTTAAAGCCCCATATAGGGGTTTTACTAGCAGTCTATAATTTGCCATCTACAAACAACTCTAACTTACTATTTTTAGGAAAGCTTGCATCTCTCTCTCAGTATGAGGCTCTGGGAGTCGACAGACAGCTTCTTTTCGTTCTTTGCTGAGCTGTAGGTGTCCATGGAAGATTTCAAGCCCTAAGTTGACTACTGTATTTTTGGCAATCTGTACTTTGTCTTTAGACAAAGTGAGCTGAGTTTTCTTTCTTGTCTCGGGATTTTCCCACTCATAAGCAAAGAGTTTCTGGCTGTTTTTATGCACAGGAATGCAGAAAAAGGCACCTTTTAAGTCTACAACAGTAAACCACTCTAATTCGTCTGTCAGTGTGTTCAAAAGGGTGTAGGGATTGACTACTACTGGGTGTATGTCCTCTGTAATTTTGTTAATTGCTCTTAAATCTTGTACTAATTGATAACTCTTACCATCTGCTTTTTTAACAGTTAAAATTGGGGTGTTGAATTTGGACTCACATTGCACTAATAAACTGTGTTGTGGGAATTTTTTAATTATAGGTGCTAATCCCTTGTGGTTTTCTAATTTCAAAGGGTATTGTTATTGCTTTACTGGTGTGGCTCCTGGTTTGAGTGCAATACTCACTGGTTCTACTCGTTTGGATCTTCTTGGGATATCACTGGCCTACACTATTGGATTTAGCACATTTTGAACTTCAGCAGGGATTTTACTAGATTTTTCTTGTATAAAAAGTGCAGCAACTTGGACAAATTTAGATTCAGGGATTACAACTTGTACACCCTTCTCTTTTTTAAATTTAATTTCTGCTTCTAATTTTTCTAATAAATTCTCCCCCACTAATGGTTATGGGGAGTTAGGCATATAGAGGAATTGATGGGTTACTCAGTGCTTCCTTAGCTTTAATTTTAAAGGTTGGGAGAAAGGCAGTGTTTTAGTTACTTTGGTCGGTCTAACAACATGTACAGTATCATGACTTAGTTTCTCTTTTAAGGCATTTAATACAGAATAAGCAGCTCTAGTATTTACCAGGAATTCAATGTCCTTTTTCTCTAGCTTAGCATCTGAGGCAGCTTCCTGGTGCTCGGGGTTGCCATGGGAACTCACAGGCTTGAGAACAGAGGAAGAACCACTTCCCCTATGGGAGGTTCTCTCTCTGCCTTCTTTGTCGAAACGTGGTAGAAAGAACTCTACAACTAATAACAGTTGTTAAAGTGGTATTGTCATCGTTTGACACTGTTTGCCAAACATTTTCTACTAATTGTCTTAGTTTAAACTATTTTCCCATCTGAGATCATGGCCAAAACAGAAACAAAGGCAAAGCAATCTATGAATTACAAAGATAGATTTATTCACACCCACTCAGAGAAAAAGAAAAGGAAAAAAACACATGAAAATGTCAAAAAAAGCACTTTTCCCTCCCTCCCCAAACAACAATCTAAATTCAATTCAAACATGTCAAATGTCTCAAACCCCTGCAGCCTGCCCAAATGCTGCAAGGGTCCATTTCTCTGTTTCTTTGGATATTTAAACTGCTTATCCAGCATTCAGTGAAAAATCACTTAGTCCAACACTGCAGCTAGAAAAAGCACTCCCAAAACTACTAAGAAAATCGTCCATCTTCCATGAAGCCTTCGTTCTTCGTCTTCTGTCTCTCAGCAATCTCATTGAAGGAGGAGAAAAGGGCTAAAAAACTTGTCTTGGTTTTTTTTTTCCCCTTTCCACAGTAGTCTATGATGTCAGCTGCAGCCTATGGGGACGCTTCACACTGTTGGCCAGGGCCCCCACCCCTGGAACCCCTTCCAGGCTCTGCACCGGGTCCGGGGACATCCGGCCCTACCCAATCCGCTGGCTGGGGCCCCCCCAAACTTGGAGCCCCTGCAGGTGACCTCCCACCGCCTCCATGCCGTGGGCCCTGCGGCTGCCTGCCATCCCGCGGCAGCCCCCCCACCTCCCAGCCAGCCGCTGCGGCCCCAGCCACAGCGATGCCAGCCTGGCCGAGCTGCAGGCCCCCTCCGCCCCCCCCATCTCCAGCTGGGGGGCAAGAGAAGAGAGGGGGGCCCACCGGCCCGGGCCAGGGGCTGCTCACCCTTTCATGGGGTCCTGCAGCCCCCGCGGATCGCAGCCAGGACAGGCCACCCCTCCCCTCTCGGAAAAGAGCAGCGAGGCCTGGCCCACCCCAGGCCACCCCACGGCCCCGGCCGCAGGGTGGCCCTGGCGGTTACCTGCTGGCTGGCAGGAAGGCAAAAGGGCCTTCACTTCCTGATAGCTCTTTTTTAAACCCCTGCCTGTGGGTGTTTTCACTCAGACGTAATTTCCTGCTTTTTAAACCATCACAGGTATGTATTTTAATCGAAGTTGAGATGCGTGGGGAATAGTTTCCCCAAAGACACGCATAATCCCCTGAGAGCTTGCCTCCCTTAATATTCCCTGAGAGTTTACATATGCATGAAATTGCACAACCTGTCTCATACATATGCATTCCCTGGCCCTGCCTGTTATCGCCTCGTATGGTAATTAACTCTACGCCCTTCTGGGCATGCTCAGTTCGTCGTGGTGGTCTCTGGGGGTCTTCAAGGATGAAGAAAGTGGAAGTCTTCCTCAATGAACTCTTCACCTTTCTTTTGTATGTGCTTTGGCCCCTTTGGCACTTTTTCAAGGTGAAAACTCAGTTTCTGCTGGCTAAGAGTCTGTGTTCCTCTCCTTATCTGCATTCTTAGCCCTGTTGTTTCAGTTAGCCTTTCTTATTATCATCTGAGGGGCCCTAGATGCTGGTAGTGCTTTAAAATATGCCAAAGGGTAACAGGCACAGCATTTGGTTCTTACTAAATGCCTTCTAAAATACAATTTCTAAAGTACTATTTAAAATACATTCTAACATACTGTGCATGTTCTTAAGTTTACCATAGGAGATCAGCTAGAATTTTCAAATTTATGTCTCATTTGTAGGAGGCTCTGCTCCCCAGCTCCTCTTCTCGGGCCAGTGGCGTGGGCTGCACACGCTAGTGGTCCTTTCTCCCCTCCCCCTTTCACTGGCTCGGAGCCTGCCAGGGCCACGGTCCCCCCCGCCCCTCCCCGCCCCTCCTTCTTTGGATGGCGGTGGGAGAGAGGGGCTGACCCCTGCCCGACCGAGGGTGGCAGCGGCCATTGGGCGGGACCGAGGGTGGAAGGGCCAACAGCACCACCACCACCGCGGGTGGCA
>WAAE01015516.1:0-31789 GCA_013400495.1 Nicator chloris
AGGCCACTCTATGATTCTGTGATACCTATTGAAGAAAAAAGTGCAAAAACCCCAAACTAAACTGCAATTTTGTGCATGGAAACAGGTTTCATGAATATGTTGAAAAAGAAGGATGAATATTGCAGACCTCTCAGTTTGGTTTGATATGCTGTACTCACCTATAGGAAGTAAGATACGGCAATTACAGCTAGTGAAATCCTGCAAAATCTGTCTTTCAGACCTGTGCTGGACTTGTCTAAATGGAGGCTGTTTAGGTAGTCCCAAGAATAATGCTGTATTCATCTGAGGTATGAGAAATCCAGTGGGCTACACCTAACCTGTGTGGAAGAGGAACAAGTATACCTTGCAGTTTAAGAAACCTAGGGAAATGGCAAATTGTTGGGGATGTCCTACACCTAGACTGACTTGCAGACAACACTCCTGAAGTCCCAGGCAAAGGATATGATAGGAAAAAACAACTTCCAGCAGACTGTAACTGTGTGTGCCACAGCTGACTGGACAAAGCACATGAAATGTAATTAAGACTGGTGCTTCTTGCAGAGTGCTTTCTGTTCAAGAAATTGGCCGTTGCTGACAAAACTTTGCTTCAGAAATGTTCCAGTCAAGCAGAAGCTTGTCATGTCTGTTTGTACAGAGGGAGACTGCCGCTTCATCTGTCATCTCATTTAAGCTTCTCATTTGGAAAAGTAGGAGTTGTAGCCTGTGCTCCAGGTTTGTGAATAGATGATAACAGCCACTGTCGATAAAATTATTTAAATTACATCCTTTTGTTAAAGTTACTACAGTGCAAATGTTCAGGTGAATTTGAACCCCAGATAGGCTTTACAGTGAAGAACTCATTGTTAAAATGTGGACATAATAAGGTAGCATTCTTCCTAAAAAAAAAAATTACAGCTTGTGTTGCAAAGCTGAGACAATACAATCCTTTTAAGACCTAAGAAAGAAAACAATGCACAACAACAACAGCAGCTGTGTTTGCCTTCAGAGACTCAACCAGACAAAGCAGGCAAAGATCCCTTTTTTTTATGTTACTCCCACTGTTGGTCAAATCTTATTTAATATCTGTTACTCGAAAATAAAATTAATGAAAATAAAATTAATGAATATAGGTGGTTTTAGCATTTCATTTTGCTTTTATATGATACTACATTTAAGAGTAGTAATCGAGTCTTTGAGGCTACATTCATTAATAGCTGATGATTTTTCATAACTTTTTCACAGCAGTTATTTTCACAGCAAAATTCCTGCAGTTATTTGTATTTCTGAGGATACACAACATCCATAGCAGGATATTATCTACCCTATGCTCTTTTGATCATTGTTTACCTGCCTTTATTAGATGATTCTGTAACCTGTGACCTCAGGACTTGTTTATATCTCACAAAGAATATAGGAACACTCTGTGTGTCTGGGAATGCCAGTAAATTGCGATAGGGTAGTTCATTGTGAGTACTGCCCTCTATTGGAATTGGTTTTAGAAAAATGTAGACTTTGCTGACTCAATGAATTGAATTCTCTAGGCAAAAATATGCATATAGTGTTAAAAAAAATTCTGTCTCAATCAGTTACCATACAGTGCAGCACAATACAAAAATTCTTCTAAACTGCATGATGGAGACTGGTCTTCAAATTGAATTAGTGCCTCACTTCAAAAGAAACTGCAAGTCAAATGCTTCTTTCTTACACAGATCAAAAATGTGCTGTTGAAATGGCAGATCTGGAGACTGTTGGTTACAGTACATATGGCAGCAAGTGTTAGTCCCTGTCTTGTGCTGTCTTTCTGTGCAGTTTATCTGTTCAATATAAGCATATAGCTGCAGTTGATCCAAAAAATGTTCCCCAAACTGGAGTTAATCTCACTTGAGATTATGTATAAATTATATATCAAGTCTATATTACATCCAGCCCTAGGAAGCAAGGGTAACTCATGTTCTTGTTAATGAATCCCTTGGGGCAGATTAGAGTGAAACGACACTGAATATATATACATATATAGATTCACTGTTAGTCGGGGGATACTTCAGGAGTCTTTGATGGTGTAAGTCGTTACAGCTGCCTATTATGCCTGTGCAGTTTTGTTCAATATGGCCCATTATGGCCCATCAGCAGAGATGAGCCCCTTCAGGTACATGTGCATGTCCCTGATACTGCCCGGGCAGCCCTCTGCACTTGGGTGGGTACTTTGCACATCGGCAGATTGCCTCCTGGATGCTTTAGACTAGCATTCCAGTCTCTCTTCCAGTATTACTTGTGGATACATTCTTCTCCGCAGACCTGGGATGACTGGACAATAGCACACTCTTTATCTTATCTCAAGTTTCAGCCAAATCAAAATTCCAGTTACTAGGTGTATTTGGGGAGGAGTGGGCTTTGGGGGTCATAGATGAACAGCTGTTTCTTTGCAGTTTGCTATAGTGGGCAATAGCCCTCCAATGATTTTAGCAATGTTTACTCATTAACCATTTCAGTCTAAGATAATCATCTTTTTTTTTCTAGTAATTCTTGTAGAGACAAAAGCATGAAGAGTAAGTGTCCCACTCTTAAAGAAACTGTCTAAGTTGCTTCTCTTTCTTTGACTTTGATTCCATTTTTAAAATAATTTCACTTGGGTTTTTTTTCCATCTCTGAGTAGGTATAAGGTTTACTCATCTATCAGTTCAGTTTTTTGTGTTAACCTACTTTTGTTTGCTTTCTCTGAAGCCTTTATCTTCCTTCTTCTATTTGTTCTCTGCCTTAATAATGCCTAGAGCTGAGATAAAACAGAATACAGATTGAGTGTGGCTGATTGAAAC
The DNA here is from genome assembly GCA_013400495.1 of Nicator chloris. Classification (NCBI taxonomy): domain Eukaryota; kingdom Metazoa; phylum Chordata; class Aves; order Passeriformes; family Pycnonotidae; genus Nicator; species Nicator chloris. The sequence continues at coordinate 2,793 of WAAE01015516.1, forward strand.
ATTCTGGATAAATTAAAGTTTTGTGCTTTCTCCTGATACATTCTAAGCTTAATTCAGAAACACTGTATTTGATATTTTGCCAGACAGTTTATTTTTCAGAAGTTTGCTAAATGGGTGTATGGATTTTTCCCTCTCAAATACAAAGATAATTCTAGGAAAATATGATGCCCAGTCACTAGCTTAACTTGGGGCTCTCAGCCTTCTCTAATCTGCTCAGAAACGAAAAAAAAAATTCCCTTAAATGGGACTGGTGAGCACTACATACCTTGCATAGCTTTTTGACGTCAAAAGGCATTCATGAGTTTAGAACAGCTCAGTAACAGAAAGAAAAACCCTGAAGTAAGCTACTTCAGACAAATAGAATAGCATGGGCCCTAACATTAATCCTGATACCACAAAGAGGAAAGGATTGAATAATGATATAAATTATGGAATGTAACCCAAAGTTCTGTCTTTGTCATGTTAAAAATGAAAATGATTAATTTTTTTCATGCATACTATCTGCTAAAGTAAATCATCCTATGACACTGGGCAATAGCACAAAGTAATAACACCAGTGTATAATAATAAGAGCTGCAGTCCTTGAAGATCATTCATCTTCAGGAAAAGATAAAAAGAGATGAAGGGAAGTGATCAAGCTCGCGGGTATTCATGAAAGAACAGAGAGGTAAATGAATTCAAGAATACTCTTGAATTCTAGCTTGTTATTTTACAAGAATTTGCCAGAAAATAAGATAAAAATAGGCTATTGTGTTTTTTCATTCGATGAATGAAATAAGTGTGCGATATCTTATGTAGTTATTAAAACCACCTGACAAATAACGGACCATGATTTTCCTATTGTTAGGAGAAATTTTAAAATGGATATTGAAAAATTGCATGAGCATACCAAAATAAAACCCTTTCGTTCTTTTATTGAACTGTTTCTGTGTCACTTAAAGAAAACAACAATCTGTAAAAGGAGTTGTGAAAGTTCACAAGAAGTATGGAATGCGGTATAAACCATCTGTTCAGATTATAGAAAATCTTTGCAGACTCTTTAGAAGTCACCTCCACATTTCCATCACTACATTAATACTGGAATAGCCAAAACTAACTTTTGAACGTGCAAATGTGATGTGATGAAGTTGTCTGCTGAATTGGAGGCCATAACATGGACTTCATATTTGCTGAGAAGTCTTGTTAGCACCCTGTGACTACTGTAGAGAACTGTTTGGTTTTATATGCCCAAGAAAGAATATTATCTAAGAGTGGTAATATGAAGGAAGGTGACAGGAAGCATGCTAAGAAGAAATTTATGAATGGAGTTCTGATCAAAAAAATTATTGATAATTCACCTTTTTTATGTGATGCCTGTCTCTTGTCATTCTCACTTTAAGACTGTGTCCCTCCTGCTGAACAATTCAAATTTAGCTTTTAATAAATTTTGAATAAATTAGGTTTGATTGATTAAAGAAAAAAGGTTCACCAAGTATAATCTTCTCCTTAAGATACTGTAATTAACATGTGGTTAGATAGCAGGTTTGTACTTCTTGTTTACAATAAAAATAGATGACCACCTTTTTGCATGGCATTAGGGGATGCCAAAGGAAAAAAATACAGTCCTTTTATTTCAGACAATATGTAGGGATTTTTTTTCTCAGATGTACATTTAAGTCCCTAGAATATTAATTTCAGCTATCATAGGCGCTACATTATTTTTGAAACAATTTGTGTTGTTATTCTTTAGACTATCAGAGGATTTCTTAGGAGAAGAATTCTGAAACCCGGCATGTATTTTAATCTCCCCTTGTGTCCATGATTCCTGGTACAGCTAATCCACTTAGCATTTACAAAGATTCAACCCTTGGTTGATAATTACACTTTCCTAAAAAGATGGTCTCTTTTCAGACAGAGCAGCTGTATCAGGTTATGTTCCCTGAATCAAAATATGAATTTGCCTTTTTTTTTCTTTTTAATTTATGGTGCATTGGAGTATTTTTGGTCTTCTTCAGTTTGTCTTAATTTGTTTTTAGAGAAGATTTGCTTTTAGCACCCAAGACTATTTTGTTAAGGTTTTTTTGGGTTTTTTTTTGTCAGAATTCACTTTCACTGAATGTATCATATACAAGATAATAATTTGGAAAAAAAAAACCTCACCAACAAACCACCACCTAAGCTGCTCTAGCTAATAAAATAATTTTTCACAGAAGTGTTCTCTCATCCCCCTTCTTCTTATTCCTAGAAAATCCTAAGAAAAGTGTTAAGATACATTTATCTGCAAGTTATAAAACACATACTTTTTGGAGGCATTTGAAAAAATGTTTACATAGTTAAAGCTTGCAGAATGAAATACATTCTATAATTCTGAAACTCTGCAGGAGAGTAAGAAAATTACTGGATTTAGATCCTCAGGACTGAAGGATGATATCTGCAGTGTTTGTCATTGCATGTGTTTCATGAACTGGCTAGATGACTGGAAAAAGTAGTTGCTAATTAGATTGTAGGGAAAGGAATGTGCTTTGAATTTAGTATTACCTTATCAATTGCAAATAATAATGCCAAGATGAAGGTCATATCATCAGTTCTGGTAAACTTGTTGTATTTTCAAAGATTCCTACTACAGTTTCATTGCTTTCTTCACAAAAATCAAGCAGATGATAGGTTATTCCTACTTCATGTGTAAAGAAATGAGTAACTGTGGAAAATATTTTGGTATTTCCATGGCTTAAAGCATCACTGCCCACAGACAGAAATGTGCCCTTTTCAGCAAAATCTCCTAACTGTTTTCTCTGTTGGAAAAAGTAATAAATTGCTGGTAGTGCACAGCACTCACCCCCAGGTTGTTATTTTATCTATGGGTAAATCTTGGAAAACTACAATAATTAATTTCCTGTCAGAAGTGATTTATATGAATAATGCCGTTGTGTGCTTTTTGTTCCTTCAGAATCAGCCTTGAAAAGCAATTTTCCTTGTTTCCTGCATTTTCACATTTCTTAATACCAAAAATCTTTCCAGAAATTTTTTATTCTTGAAAGCTACACTGGAATAATTTTTATAATTAGCTTGTTGCATGCTGTTGTGCTGCTTAGTACTGTCTACGATTACAAACTGAGAAGTTTTCTCTGCACATATTATGTGAAACTTTATGCAGTTATCCACAGTTTTGCTGACCCATGAAATAGCATTTTCATCTCTTTATGGAAAGCAAAGGGCTCCTTTTTCTTTGTGTGAAGTTCACCTTCAATTATTGATGGAACAATAGTGTCACAGTCATAGTTATGATCCTTTTAGGAATGTAACTTAATCAGATAAGAATACATAATTAATACTTAAATTCAGTCTTGCATATGAGCACTCTGTATGTTCTGCACTGTAGCTTAGGCTAGTAAATCTTGGATATTGCATCTACAGTAAATAAAAGGGAGAAAAATACATTATAGAAACAAAAATTTAGTAGTGTCAGGTACAGAAAATAGGGTCCAGCCACACTAAATATATGTTGCTAATATGGGTAAAAAACTATCTGGATGGCTAGGCCCAGAGAGTGGTTGTGAGTGGAGTTACATCCAGCTGGTGGTCAATCACAGGTGGTATTCACCAGGGCTCAGTACTAGAGCCAGTCCTGTTTAATATCTTCATCGATGAGCTCCTGGATCCTGAGGCAGTCTGCAGGTGACACCAAGCTGGGTGGGAGTGCTGATCTGCAGAAGGGCAGGAAGGCTCTGCAGAGGGATCTGGACAGGCTGGATCATGGCTGAGGCCAATGGTGGGAGGTTCAACAAGGCCAGTGCTGGGTCCTGCCCTTGGGTCACAACAGTGACCAGGCAGTGCCACAGGCTGGGGCAGAGTGGCTGGAAAGGACCTGGGGGTGCTGGTGACAGTGACTGAACATGAGCCAGGGTGTGCCGAGGTGGCCAAGAAGGCCAATGGCACCCTGGCCTGGATCAGCAATGGTGTGGGCAGCAGGAGCAGGGCAGGAATTGTCCCCCTGTGCTGGGCACTGGTGAGTCTGCATCTTGAATCCTGTGTCCAGTTTGGGGCCCCTCCATTCAGGAAGCTCCTTTTGATGCTGGAATGAGTCCAGAGAAGGGCAATGGAGCTGGTGAAGGGTCTGGAGCACAAGTCCTGTGAGGAGCAACTGAGGGAGCTGGAGGTGTTTACCCTGGAGAAAAGGAGACTCAGACGGGCCTTTATCATTCTGTACAACTGCCTGAAAGGAGGCTGTGTGTTGGGGTTGCTATCTTCACCCAAGTAACAAGCAAGAGGACCAGGGAAAATGGCCTTGAGTTGTGCCAGTTTTAGTTTAGTTAGTAGGAAAACTTGCTCCACAGAAAGGGTTGTCAAGCATTGGAACAGGCTGTCCAGGGAAGTGGTGTAGTCACCATCCTTGGAGGTGTTTGACAGACATGTAATTGTGGTACTTGGAGACGTGGCTTAGTGGTGGAGTTGGCAGTGGTGGGTTAACTGTTGGACTCAGTTATCTTAAGGATCTTTTCCAACCTGAATTATTCTACAGTTGTGTGACGGATTCTGTGTTCTAGATGTAGTCTGTGTTATAATCTGTCTTGCTTTGCTTTTCTGTAGAAGTTGAATAATTTCTGTATGTAGTTAAAAAGGAATTTCATGATCTGTTGGTACTGAACTGTACAATTCATCTCAAGAAAGTGGTTTGCAAAAATTAATCCAGCTGGAGCAAACACAGCACAGAATCATTTAGTCAATAGTTGCTTGGGGCAGGTCACCACTCAAAATGTGTCATTCCTGCTTCTTTGCTTCTGTCTACCTGAAGTCTTTGAATTACTTGCGAAGTAATTTTCTGTGGTCAGGATTTTCTTGACAGTCTTTTCATTTTTGTGAACCTTTGGGCAGTCACTGTCTTAAGCTCACACCAAGGCTGTTACTCCTTGTTGTGTTAAGTGGCCTGAAGCCTCACTCCTCCAGTCTTCCCAGCTGCCCAGTGTGCTAGCTCTCTGCTGCAATGAAAACCTCTTCCTGGAANGAAATTTTTTATTCTTGAAAGCTACACTGGAATAATTTTTATAATTAGCTTGTTGCATGCTGTTGTGCTGCTTAGTACTGTCTACGATTACAAACTGAGAAGTTTTCTCTGCACATATTATGTGAAACTTTATGCAGTTATCCACAGTTTTGCTGACCCATGAAATAGCATTTTCATCTCTTTATGGAAAGCAAAGGGCTCCTTTTTCTTTGTGTGAAGTTCACCTTCAATTATTGATGGAACAATAGTGTCACAGTCATAGTTATGATCCTTTTAGGAATGTAACTTAATCAGATAAGAATACATAATTAATACTTAAATTCAGTCTTGCATATGAGCACTCTGTATGTTCTGCACTGTAGCTTAGGCTAGTAAATCTTGGATATTGCATCTACAGTAAATAAAAGGGAGAAAAATACATTATAGAAACAAAAATTTAGTAGTGTCAGGTACAGAAAATAGGGTCCAGCCACACTAAATATATGTTGCTAATATGGGTAAAAAACTATCTGGATGGCTAGGCCCAGAGAGTGGTTGTGAGTGGAGTTACATCCAGCTGGTGGTCAATCACAGGTGGTATTCACCAGGGCTCAGTACTAGAGCCAGTCCTGTTTAATATCTTCATCGATGAGCTCCTGGATCCTGAGGCAGTCTGCAGGTGACACCAAGCTGGGTGGGAGTGCTGATCTGCAGAAGGGCAGGAAGGCTCTGCAGAGGGATCTGGACAGGCTGGATCATGGCTGAGGCCAATGGTGGGAGGTTCAACAAGGCCAGTGCTGGGTCCTGCCCTTGGGTCACAACAGTGACCAGGCAGTGCCACAGGCTGGGGCAGAGTGGCTGGAAAGGACCTGGGGGTGCTGGTGACAGTGACTGAACATGAGCCAGGGTGTGCCGAGGTGGCCAAGAAGGCCAATGGCACCCTGGCCTGGATCAGCAATGGTGTGGGCAGCAGGAGCAGGGCAGGAATTGTCCCCCTGTGCTGGGCACTGGTGAGTCTGCATCTTGAATCCTGTGTCCAGTTTGGGGCCCCTCCATTCAGGAAGCTCCTTTTGATGCTGGAATGAGTCCAGAGAAGGGCAATGGAGCTGGTGAAGGGTCTGGAGCACAAGTCCTGTGAGGAGCAACTGAGGGAGCTGGAGGTGTTTACCCTGGAGAAAAGGAGACTCAGACGGGCCTTTATCATTCTGTACAACTGCCTGAAAGGAGGCTGTGTGTTGGGGTTGCTATCTTCACCCAAGTAACAAGCAAGAGGACCAGGGAAAATGGCCTTGAGTTGTGCCAGTTTTAGTTTAGTTAGTAGGAAAACTTGCTCCACAGAAAGGGTTGTCAAGCATTGGAACAGGCTGTCCAGGGAAGTGGTGTAGTCACCATCCTTGGAGGTGTTTGACAGACATGTAATTGTGGTACTTGGAGACGTGGCTTAGTGGTGGAGTTGGCAGTGGTGGGTTAACTGTTGGACTCAGTTATCTTAAGGATCTTTTCCAACCTGAATTATTCTACAGTTGTGTGACGGATTCTGTGTTCTAGATGTAGTCTGTGTTATAATCTGTCTTGCTTTGCTTTTCTGTAGAAGTTGAATAATTTCTGTATGTAGTTAAAAAGGAATTTCATGATCTGTTGGTACTGAACTGTACAATTCATCTCAAGAAAGTGGTTTGCAAAAATTAATCCAGCTGGAGCAAACACAGCACAGAATCATTTAGTCAATAGTTGCTTGGGGCAGGTCACCACTCAAAATGTGTCATTCCTGCTTCTTTGCTTCTGTCTACCTGAAGTCTTTGAATTACTTGCGAAGTAATTTTCTGTGGTCAGGATTTTCTTGACAGTCTTTTCATTTTTGTGAACCTTTGGGCAGTCACTGTCTTAAGCTCACACCAAGGCTGTTACTCCTTGTTGTGTTAAGTGGCCTGAAGCCTCACTCCTCCAGTCTTCCCAGCTGCCCAGTGTGCTAGCTCTCTGCTGCAATGAAAACCTCTTCCTGGAATCCTCCTGCGTTTATAGGTTGTTGGACCTAGACTAAAATTTCCAGAAAACTCTAGAATGGCCTCTGCTAGGAGAGTCTAGGCTCTACCAGAAGAAGTTGTCTTGCTGTCCTACTTCAGCTGATGTGTTTCACACTGAAGGCAGTTAAGTATAATGCCATCCACATACTAGAAGAGTTTGCACACTAAATAGTCACTAAAAAGCCTTTTCAGAATATTTTCCTTACGTGCAATCCTTCCTTGGATGATAAATGCAAAATAACAAAACAGAGGCTATGAAGAGTTCCTTTTTTCTTTTTTAGTCTCAAATATGAAGCAAGATTTATCGACATTTTCAGATATGCAAGTCAGGGCAGTTTTATGGTAGCACAATATCAGGACTTTGTTCAGTCAGTTACTGTTCAAATACTATTCTTTCAGTCTGTACTCAAAATTCTGTACTCAAAATGAGGTATAATCACAGGTACATTGCTGGATACTGCTGTGCAAGGCTTTGAAGGATTGATTGAGCCTTGCTTTTAAACCTGAAACACTGAATGAGGAGGTGTCCCTGATAATAGCCTGTGGGAGGGTCAGACTAAAGCACTTTAACTTACTTTTATGCCCCCTTCTGTGCATAATGCATAAACAGTTACTTGTAATGATTTTTGGACCACTGGTCATGAGAAAATTAAATGCAATTTGAAACAAGAAACAGAACAAGTAAATGCTATCCAGATTTTTGCCTACAGCTTTATCCTTTGTTACTTCTTTTTTCAATTGCGTATTCTTTATATCACTTTATTTTCCAGCCCATCTTATTCTACAGATCTTTTTGAAATGGTCACGATACGTTTTTCTTCTTTATAGGTACATTCGAGAAGATAAAAACATGAAGATATTTGACATCTTTTCAGAATTCTGTAGGAATGGACATTTAAATAAGACTGATTAAAGTAACTCAGTTTTTTAATTGAGTTTGTTCTTTTTCTTCCCAACTTACTGAGTTTTCAATCAACAGTAAACAAAACAGTTGAACATTATTTTCTTGCATAATCAGTAAGAGATGGATGTTTGCCCAGGGAAAAACTGGACTAGAGTGAGACATTACAGCCCTTTTAGTGCTGGTAATTAATTGTCCTTCTGAGAGCAGTTGCCTCTGTTGGCAAGAGGGTTTGTGGGAGCACAGCCTGTTCTGCTTAAGAATAATCATCTGTGTTTGCTTAAGCAATTTCAATAAGTGTGTTGAGTTAGTGTGGACCAGAGTGTACTTGGAGTATTCACATGAGCTGTGCACCTGGCAGGGCTGCTTCAGGAGGTGTTTTTAACCAGCAGTAATGAATGCAACCTAGAACAGTAACATTTTGTCCAACAGTTCGATTCATCAGCCCCTTGGATTCCAAGCTTGCACCTATACATACATCCTCTCTATGTGTACCACCCAAGAGGAAACCATATGGAAAACAGTGGGAGTCCAAGTGCTTCCTTAGTCACAGGATGAGAGACCTCTGCAGGCTTGCTTTAAGGCATGAGGTTCTAGGACAAAGGTAGTTTGGGGAGTGGGCTTACTTTTGTCTCTCCAGCTGAGGTTTTGTGTAAGTGAGCATTCTGTGCTGGTGCTTGGTAAGGGCCAGTGGGTCTTGCTGAGTGAAACAGCTTTAAAACAGAGGTTGTCTTCTTGGAAGTTACTATTCAACATCTCAGCAGGAAAGCTTGGAAATGTTTGAGAAGTTAAACATTAGAAGGGCTGAAGGTGAAAGGGGTGAATGAGTTTGACAGTTCCAGCAAAACTTAGGAAGGAGCTAGAGCTCTTCATAAACCCACAGTGTTGCAACTGTCGCAATTCTGCTTGATAATGAAGGATTCTTCACTGGGAAAGACCCAGACCAAGTAAATGTGACCTCAAAATTGGCCCTGTTTTAAGCAGGAGGCCTTGGCCAGATGACCACCAGTCCCTTTCCAGCCTATATTGCTGTATGCCTTTCTGAATCTTGCTCTCTCTAGATGCTAGGTCAGACACTGTGCAGACATAGGTTTGTCCTCACTGATGTGTTCCAATTCTTGTTTGTGTAATTGTAGCAGTGAACACTGTAACAGTATTATAAGACTCTAAATACAGATACAGATGTGTAATTGAGAAAATCATCTAAGTCTTCAGTTGTAATACTCGGTGGCATATAAAACTAAGCAAACGACTATTCCTTTTTGTCATGAGCACTGATCTTCCTTCTGGGGACAATACCATCAAATAAGAAAGTTCTTTGAGGTGGACGGGGCATGTTGCATTACTAAGCTATATATACCCTATTCCCTCATTCCTTTTACCCTCTGCCAAGAATTTGTTCTGATCTCAGTTCTCTCCATTATAAACCTCATGTGCAAAAATGTCTAACCAATAGCTTTCCAGCAGAAGAACCTAGATTCATCATGGCTATTGCAGAGGAGAAGTCTGTGGCCTGCGATTCAGAAAGGAGAAGCTGTTTTAATTTCCTTGTATTTCATCTTGACTTCCCTTGTACTTGATTCAGTAATCTACCTTTTGAGCCTACAAATACTTCAGAGTCTGAAATTACTGGTGTCACAGTGGCTTTATTAGCTATGGGACATTGGTGCTGGAGAGCAGCAACCTTGACTCTCTGAGATACTATTTTACCTAAGAAATAAATTTGTCTTGGAAAATGTCTGCCCTCTGTTTAATGGCTACCTCTCCAAGAATGTTAAATTGAATGTTAAAGTTTTTTGTTGCAGAATTAACTAGTACTTTGTTCAAAGGAGTTTATGGGCCAGATTTGTAGATACATTGTGCAGCTCTGTTGAAAACTATGTATTAGGACTGACAGGCTCATAACTTCTGGGGAAAGTTTTGTCATTAGGTTTTAGTTTTTAAACAAAAATGTTTTAGTGCACACATCCAGGCAGACATGTGGTGTGAGAGTTTTCTGATATTCTGACCTGTAATGTGACAGGTACATGAACAGACACTTTTCTGTGTAGACTCTAGCTGCATGGATTTTGTTTCTTTGATGCAGCTGTTTTTTGAAACTGTTTATCTGTGAGTGGCAGAATATTAGCATCCTTTTGATTATAAAATAAAACAAAAGTGCATACCACTGCCAGGTGTCATAACTTATCCAAGGGCAGATGGAGCATGCTTGCTGTCTGCTAATAAAAGGGGAACGGAGCAAATCCAAATTGTGACATTAGCTGCTGCCTTTGTGACTGAGAGATGAGCTCCATTACTAGGGAAAGTTTGAAGTTGGCAGCTGTACTTCGGTGGCTGATGATGCCGAGTCAGAAAGTGATGCTGTGAAATATTAATTGACTTTCTAGGAAGGGTGTGAACATTGTGGCTTAGTAAGGTGGTAGAAAATTAAAAAGTGTCAGATGGAGAGGTTAGTTAGACAGATCTGTGTTTAGTCATCAAGGGGTAATTCAGAACTTCCTTAAAACTTTCAATAATTAGTATAAGTTTTATTAGTGATCTTTTCAGCCTATAACAAGTGAATTTTTTTGTTGCTGGTTCATAGCAACCACTTGTATAACAATATATTATGGAATGTTACACTAATTTTGTAAGAACACTTCCACCATTTTAAACAACAAAAATCATCCAGAAGTTAGGGTGTATTTCAAAGGCAGCTATTGAACTATTAATAGTACCTTGAATATATTGAAATTAACTCTGTATGTGTTTATTCTACTTATTTCAACAGGTGACTGAGCTAGAGTGTGTGAGCAGTCAAGCCAATGCAGTCCACACACATAAAACAGAATTAAACCAGACAATACAGGAATTAGAGTCTACGCTGAAGAAAAAAGAAGAGGTATCTGCTAACATTTATTTTTGGCTTTTCTATTACATCATTTCTAAAGCCTTTCAATATTAAGCTTGTGATGGCTGCTAGATACTGAATTATTTACCATAAATGTCACAAAGTAAATACTTCTTGAGCTTTTTTGAAATTTTTCGTTTATATAATTACATCAGTCCGTTTATATAATTACATTAGTCTGATATAGAGCTGGGTATCTGGATAGGAACAAAAAAAGTATCATGTTTTCCTGTTTGCTTTTATCAAACATCTCTATTTGCAAAAGTAAGTCATAAGTGATTTCCACAGGACAATCGTCACACTGATGCAGTCCAGATTCCCTAAGAGAGGAAGCTGTTGTAGGCATGCTTTCTTTTTTCCCAGAGAATAGGGTTTGAAACAAGTAATAGATAAATGCCTTTGTCCAGCCAGTCTGTTTTTCAGGCTCTGTTAATAAAGCTGGCCTTTATGGTCCATAAGATCAGCAATTTCCTTAAACTGACAAGCTCCCAGCCTGAAACTTGGTATTTATTGTGCCATGTGCCTTGGCCTGGACCAGCAGCAAGTAAATAAGAAGAATTGGAATAACACCTGCATTGGCATAGGTCCTAGAGGAAAGCATATCTGTGCCACAGAAGGATCAAGAATAACCCCTCTATGGTTGGAAAAAGGAGACGGAAGCAGCTGCATAGGAAGAATTATTTGCCCAGTGTAAATGACGGTGGGCATTGGTATGTGTGCCTGGAGGGGCAGTGTGACTTGCCAAGCCTTCTCTCAGTGCTGTGAGGTGTTTCCAAGGAGGATGCAGGAGAGGCACAGTTATTACAGAATATCCTCTCAAAATGGAACAAGCTCCCCCATACTTAATAGATTAAGCTCAGCTTGGTAATGTTTCCCATTTTGTTGCCCATTCGCTTTTGAATTATGCTGAGTTGTTCGCTGGAAAGAAATCTTGCCAAAAGGAATTCTGGGAGGGCAATATGCCCGTCTGGACAAGAGTACTTAGTAGTATAAAGTTTGATACCTTTTAGTTTTGTTAACTGTTTCTATTCTTGTCTCCGAAAAGTAAGCTGAGAACAGGTTTCTCTTATCTTCATTATTTTGTCTATATTTCCTATTTTATAGCTTATTATTTTCTAATTGCTAAATTAAAGATGCCATTTCTTTTAGATTCTCTTTTTACAGAAATCAATCAAAACAGGCATTTTTTTGGATGTTCAGCCCAGCTGCTGGTGACATAATAAGCAGTTTACATTTGAAAATTGGACCTTTTTTTCTTAAAAATGGAGAAGGGTAGATTCTAATAGAATTTGAAGCATAATTTTGTTTTCTTAATTACAAGGGACCTTAGGTTTTCGGGCAAAAATTATTTCATATCTCTTTGGGGGAAAAAGAAAGCTTGGACTTCTACAAAAGAAAATGCTTATGTCTATTGTTGTTTATTCACAATGGAGGTGGTGTTCTGGGACTGTGACTCCGAAGTATTGGGAGCAGTCTTACACTTCCTGAACTCTAATGGGCAGTAGCCAACTGCCAGTTTTGATACTGTTGCAATGACTTGCTCAGAAGAAGAAGCAACAGCCGAATTACCAGCGCTGAGGCCAAGCCAGATAACACATTGCTAGCAAGGTTGTTTCTTCTCCCTTAGGAAATAGAAGGATTGAAACAAGAAATTGAAAATGCCAGAGAGCTCCAGGCACAGAGGGATTCTCTGACCCAGAAGTTACAGGTGAGCTATAGTGCATCATCTTAATTTAGAGAGGGAAGGGAAAAATTATCAGCAAGTGAGCAGTTCACATGTGCAACTTGTGCTATATTTGCTGAACATGCCAGATGAATGTGTAAGTTAGACTGCCCTGAAAGTGCTGGGTTGGGATGACCCTTAGGAATTTGTATCAAAATTTCTATCTGCTGTAAATTGCTCTTTTTGTCTGAGGAAACAGATCCACAGAGTACTTTCAGGTTAGTAAACACCCTTCACTGATACATGTCCTGGACAATTCTGGTCTGATTTTCAGAGCAGTGTCTTCTCATAGTTTTTGCATGCCACTGAAACTGTCTGTCTACATATCATCAGCCTGAGATGAGTTTGTGTTCAGCTTTTAAACATAAAGTAAGGGTGTTGTGGTTTCACGTTCACCAATTTTGAGTTTCCTGGCCAATGCACCAATTTGTGATGGTTCCAGTGTTTGCTCTTCTGTGAGATAATGATTAGGAGAAAATAAAAAGCGAAGCAGGCCTAAACTTAAAAGTTACAAAAATAGTTTATTTACACACACTAAAGAATGAAGAAAAGAAAGGAAAAAAATTTGAAACTTCAGAACACTTCTCTTCCCCCCACAAGCTATTCACTTTCGCACAAACAAAATCTTTCATCACTCTGGGAGAGGAGTCTCTCTTGAGTCCCATGGAGACCTTCGCCACAAGGAAAAAAACAGTCCTCCCGTGGCTTTCATGTCACGAATCTGCCATCTAGAAGCTCTGCAGACTGTGAAATCCCACCCATAATAGCCTTTCCCTGGCGATGTATGGGCCTCTCAGCTGGTTTGAGGTACCATTTCAAAATGCTTTTTCTAGTATACCACAAAAATTCTCTTCTTCTATCTCTGAAATCATATCAAGAGACCTCCTCTTACCCTAGGAGCAAAGGGCTAAATCTCAAAATTCTCACTTAAATCTCAATTACATCAGTCCATAACTTTGACCAGAATCAGCATTTCCCCAACCAACCACCAGAAAATAGTCCATTCTCCATGGTTTTCACAAGAGAAGTCCAGTTACTTAATGTCCACTCCTCAATCCCTCCTTCCAACAGCTTTTCAATTCTTTCATTCATACAGTCTCGCTATTTCTATTAATGGTGTCTGTCCATGGAGGGAGGAAGGAAAGGATTAATATCTTGTCTAGGTTTGCTCTCTCCTCTTCAGCTGCAGCTCATAGTGTTGAAATCTCAGAGCTGTGAGGGTGTTGAGGGAGAAAGATGCCATCTTTTCTCGGGCCAGCGGAACAGCCCGGCCCCGCCTCCCACCAGCCACCATGGGGCCCGGACACGGCTCGGTCCCCACCTCTGCTGGCTACCACGGACTCGGGACACGGCCTGGTCCCCGCCTCCACCAGCTACCACAGGGCTCGGGATGCAGCCCGGCCCCGCCTCTGCTGGCTACCACGGGGCTCGGGACACGGCCCGGCCCCCTCTGCCGACAACTGCAGTCCCAGGCACAGCAGTGCCAGCCCAGCCGAGCCAGGGCCTCCCCTTCTCCCCCACTGACAGCCAGGAGGCTGGTGAGGAGAAAGGGGCCCGGCGGCCCAGCCAGGCCAGGCAGCTTCTCCCCTCACGAGCAGCGAGGCCTGGCTGCATGAGCCACCCTCACGGCCGGGCCGCAGGGGTGGCCTGACTGTTACCTCCTGGCCGGCCGGAATAGCAAAAGGCTATCTTCCAGAGCTCTCCAGTATTTGCCCCTGTGCGTGTTTCACGCAGACGTACTTCTATAACTTCTATGACTTCCTGAAAAATCACTTCCTGACCAAACCACCACAAGGTTAAAGTGCTCTTGTGTAGTACAGGCTTTAAGAACACACTTTCTACATTTTCTTGGAATTATTTAGAAACATTGTGCTTTTATTGTTTTTTAGCAGTTGTTTCTTACTGTGTATAATACCAGATACCCAAGGCTGCTGGAGTTGATGTTCTCTCATTATATCCTCCCTTGCTCCATCTAAGCTCTTGCCTGTCTGTCGCTGCACTAAGCAGCCAGTACATGGCCACATTCCTTGTGAGACCTGCCTCTGGAATGAGGCTGACCAAAGCTTAGGTTGATTGCACTCTGGGTTCAGCCTTCAGAGTTTTGAAAGAACTGGAAACTCAGGCATTAAATACCTCCAACCATAAAGTTCTGAAAGGGGATCCTCTCTGTTCTGTGGCTTAGCATGCTGAAAGCAAGCCCCATCAGATCACAGCCACAGCTTAAAAATCATTAGGCAGGTATTCTTTGAAAGGCATGACATGAATTGGAACATCTGTGAATCAAATTTTAACCTACAGGATAAACCACTAAAGATCAAAATGGGTTTATTAATTTTTCCCTGTTCTTACTTCAGCTTGTTTGTACAAAGTATGTTATTGCTTTGAAGAGTGTTTTGAGTACACTTGACCTTGCCTGTTCCAAAAATTGTTGCTGGCTTTACGCTAACGATACACATTTTCATCTGAACAGGCATTTCTGTGAGACACTAAGAAGAGACATTACAAAGAGAGTTGGAAATTGTTCTAACAGTAGCAAATGCAGTAATTTCATTGTAAGATCCTTTGAAAAGTAGTGAGCCAGGAATTAGCTATCCTTAGCAAGCAGAATTCTGAGACTAGTAAGAGATGAAAGACTAGAAAATGGTAAATTTTTATTAAAATCTTACCTTATAAAGTCAGTAGTTCCATTTTGGTATATTTATATATAAGTGATTGAGAGCAGCCCTGCAGAGAAGGACTTGGGGGTGATGGTAGATGAAAAATTCAACACTAACTGGCAGTGTGTTCTCACGGCCTGTGGGCCTGATATTTCTAGGCCTGAGAGATTTTAGCCTGCTAATTTTCTCCCAAGGAAAAATTTATCAAAAAAGCTTCTTCTCAAAACAAATCCTAGCAAACAACTATCCTTTCTCAAAACAATCTCCACATGGTGTTTTGCTCTTAGTCCTCAAAACATTTTAGCTGTTTCTCTAGTTTAACCAATGGGATTAGAGAGGTGTCGTTCCTGTTCACCAATCGTGTTAAGTCTGATAGGAACACTTTATAAAAGTAGAATAAATCCTGATGGGTGGGGCTTGCTTGCTCTTTGACTTCTGAAAACCTTGGAATCTTTCATCTTTTTTTGTGTCCAACAACGACACACAGCCCAGAAAGCCAAACATGTCCTGGGCTGCATCCAGAGCAGTGTGGGCAGCAGGGCCAGGGAGGGGATTCTGCCCCTCTGCTCTGCTCTGGTCAGACCCCACCTGCAGGGCTGCATCAGCTCTGGGAGCCCAGCACAGGAAGGACATGGACATGCTGGAGTAGGTCCAGAGGAGGCCATAAAACTGATAAGAGGACTGGAGCACCTCTGCTGTGAAGACAGCTGAGAAAGTTGTGGCTATTCAACCTGGAGAAGAGAAGGTTGCATGGAGACCTCATAACAGCATTACAGTATCAGAAAGTAACCTATAGAGGAGGCATAGAGGGACTCTTAGTCAGGAACTGGAGTGATAGGACAAGGACTAATGTCTTCAAACTGAAAGAGCATAGGTTCAGATTAGATACTAAGATGAAATTCTATACAGTGAGGCACTGCTTCAGGCTACCCAAAAAAGTTATGGATGCCCCATCCCTGGAAATACCCAAGACTAGGTTGGATGACACTTTGAGCAACTTTATCTATGGAAAGGGTTCCTGCCCATGACAAAAGTTGAAACCCTTTATTGGGTTGTTTTAAGGTCCCTTCTAACCTAATCCATTTTATGATTCTGTGATTCTTTAATCACCAAATTGATATATTTTGTATATATGTCCATATGTCACATTGTAAGTGATCTGTTTCTGGAAATGGTTCTGTATGGTTCTATTCAAGTAAATTTAAAGGATCACTTAGGATCTGAGTTAAAAGGTGCCTTTATTAAGCTTAAACTTAATTACTGCCCTGGTGCTGCCCAGGAAAAAGATCTTGAGTCTGTGCTTTGCTGTAATTGCCCTACTTTGATTATACTCGTGTTCTCTGAGCCACTTCACCCTACATCATTTGCTATAGCTTCACACTGTCTCATATATATTCACTTACCTAACTCATCAGTTATTTTCAGAGTGATTCTCTCCAGGGCTCGTATCTGTTTCTTTCTCTCTCTGTTCTTGTGCTTTATTTTTCCCTCTTGTGCTTTGCAAGTAGATTATGTAACTTTAAAATATTTTGGCAAAAAACCTTTATGAAAAATGCTATGCAAAGAAATAAGTATTTCAAGGTGTGTTGCATTTCTGATACATGCGTATCAGGAATTAATTATATATCAATCCTTGGCAAACTCTAGTGAAGAACAATATGTTATCACCATGAAGGTTAAGTATCGAGGTCCTTTTTAATAATTCCATTAATAATGTAGAGAATTCATATCAGTGAGTCATGATCAGTGTGACTCTCACAGTAGATCAGAATATCTTTATTAATATGGCTGATTCCTAAATATAACTGTTGTGTATGGTTTGAATATTTTATTCCAATCCTTGCACTGAATTCTGCAAAAGATTGTTACAGTGCAAACAACAGACATAACTAGTAATGATTTATTTATTCTGTAAGACAAAACAAGATGAGAAATTATTACATCTGATGAAAGAAGAGCTTGAAAAAACGAAAGGTAAATAAACCGAGTGCAAAATACATTCTGTAAAGGGCCTGATTATATCAAAGAGTCAATTTATTGTTGAATGAGATCAGTTACCAGTAAAGGGAAATGGCACAGCTAGGGGAATAGATTACATTACATGTAATCCACCTCTTCCAATCAAGAAGCAACTTTTGAGGTTGACTGATTTGAAACAGGAAACTGCTCACGAGCTAGACATAAACTTACAATGCAATAACATTTCAGAAACCATTAATACTAATTTAGGGTAAATGTGCTTAAGGGTCAAATGTAAATTTAAGAAGCAGCATTTTCCAGAAATTAAAAGCAACAGCTTCTGGCATATTTCATTAAAAATATCTGAGAAGGGCCTGAAAGGTGTTCTTCAGTGCTAGATGCAGGCCAACAGGATGCTGTATTCAGGCCCAGATGTCACAATGTAAAACCATGTAAGTATCTATAGGTTTGTCCCAAAATGGTCTATTTCATCACTGCCTTGCCTGATTAAAGGAATTAATTATCTCTAAGGTAAAAGCAGTGGCAAGGAGACTTCGTAGAGCACACAAATTTGGTGGCTAGAAGAGAAGCAATGACAGAATGGGCAAATATTGAAAAACAGCAGTCAGTTTTCTGTGAGCTAAAGAGAGGACTGTGTCACTCTGGCAAAGCTGGAAGTACTTGGATTTCACTTTTATGTCCTGTACTGTAATCACTTGGCATGCAGGGGGTCTTGAACCTGTGCAATCACTATACCAGGTAGTACTTGTAAGTCCTTGGCTTCGAAGGCAGGAGTAGACCCAATGAAGGAGAACCTTTGCGTGGTATGACTGGGTTATAACCAGCTGTCTTCATTTGTAGCAGCAGGGGGGTAGCTATTCACTACATAAGCATGTATGAATTTTATTTATATAATATCTACAAGTGCTCTATCCAGTTAGCTTCTTTTAGTGCTTTGGCAACTAAATTATTCAGTGCTAAACAAATTAATTCTTCTCTTGATCCTGGCAGTAAGGGGTAATTCCTGCTCTCAGATGTGCTGGCTGTTCAAGACTGGTGCCCAAAACTCCATACTTTTTACTTGCCCATTTGCTTGCAAGAAATAAGGGAGGCCTTCAGTTTGGCGGGGAGGTAACCCTTGACTCCTCAAGCAGCCACAGCTATGAGGCAGTGAATGTCCTGATGTTGTTGTATCTTCTCCACCTACACCCAGACCTCTCCCCTGCTGTGGAGGCTGGGAGCTGAAACTGAGCACTGGCCACGTCACCCCATCCATCCTCAGGCCATGGATTTTGACATAGGGCTGCCATTACGTACCTGTTACTCTTGAATGACCCAATGTAGTCCCTGTATAGGTCAGGTTGTTTTCTGTGGTTAGCTGAGATCTCTCCAATGTAAGCATGAATACATTTCTTAGCCTTGAGGGAGACAGAAGAATCACACCAGAACCAGTGAGAGAGTAGGAGGGCTGAAAGAGGAGTTGCTCATGCTGCAATCATTGGCTGCTGCTAAATCTCCCTTCCTATTTGTAGAAGTAGTTGTAGTAAAATCTCAGAGCAGGCCTTGTGACACAAAGCCTCTGTAAAGGGAGAAGGTGTTGAAAAATATGTTACCATACATAAATATGAATTCACTATGCACTTTCCCAGAGATGGCTGTACAGGGTGTATATTGGACTGAACACACTGTCTCTGCTGCCTTTGAAAGTGATTTTTGTAACTGAAATTACAAAATTTAGCATGAATTTTATGAGGTGTGCAATGAATGGAACAAAGAACAGTATGCTATTCCAGACCCAGGTTTTATTTGTGATTTGATTAAACAGAGGGCGCCTGGCTTGCAAAGGGCAGAGCAGTTGGCAGCGTCCATCATCAGGTGCAAGCTGGAGCTGCAAGGAGTCCCAGGGGCTGTTGCCAAGGGTTTCTCCTTGTGTGTGAGAACTGAGCTTGCTCAGGGTCAGACCCCCTGGGCTGTGTCCTACACGCCACCGCTTCATCTTTCCTGCACTGCATGGGAACGGCATGTCCGTACAGCAGTGGTGGCTCTGCCATTGTCCCTGCTCCACAGGTGGGTGCTGTGCAGCGAGGCACAATGTGCAGCTTGCACCTCCTGGTTTACATTTGTTACAGTCACCTTGACACCTTCTTGGACAGTTATGTTCCTGTCTTAATTTTCAGAGTGCAAAGCCCCTAATGCAGGATGGGAATAAGCAGGTGCTTCTCTGTCTCTAAAGAAGTGGTCTGGATGGGTTTTTACAAGAGAAGAACTGATGGAGAACCATGTCCTTGAGCAATTCATGTAGTCTAAATTTTGGGATACTTGAACATAAGTAAACTCTGAGAAGATGTTTTCATTAGACAGTACATTTCTGAATGATAGAAGTGATAATATACCTGTATCATTTGTTCACTGACTAAAGTTTGTCCCTCTCCAAAAGTTTCCATCTTTCAGATAATTATGGAATGTGGTAGCTGAAGATGGTTAGATGATAGAACTCTGGAGACAGGGTTGCTTGTGGAACACGTGCTTTATTCTTAAGGGTTGTGGGTGGTAGGGTCTGCCATCAGCTGCCAGCCCAGCTGATGGTGTGGTTCCAAGAGGAAGAATTTCCTGTTACAGTATGTTTTATCCCATTCTGTGTTGAATATTCTATTTACAGTGACCAACTGGTGCGAGACACAAATCTTACAGAATTTACATACAGCCTATGAGAACTGCTAGATTTGAATAAGGCACTATCTTCTTATGCTAATCTCTATAATCCCTTCTTCCTGCTATCCTGCAGACCCCCTTCCTGCTTGGTAATGGGTATTGCCCAATTTCCTGTCCTCTAACCCACCATGCTTCATATCTCAAAGACTGCTGTCATTTCTGTTTCACTTACAGGCTTGATGTTTTCTGAACCTGTTGCTAAACAATCATATTTATAAGACTTCCCTGTATCACCTTCTCCAACAATGGAAAAATGGAGGAAGTGGCTGTACATATGCAATTGTAGTAACAATTGAGGTTCTTGTTTTGACTTAGTGAAAACTGTAAAGTGTTACAAATTATTTTAAAAAGCAGTCGACAAAAATAACACGAGTACCAACAGGACGTTAGACTGCTTTCTGCTCGCAGACAACACATTAACATGTTGTGTATTTTCTCTGAAGGAAGTAGAAATTCGAAACAAAGACCTGGAAGGACAGCTGTCTGATCTAGAGCAACGTCTGGAGAAAAGTCAGAATGAGCAAGAAGCTTTTCGCAATAACTTGAAGACACTTTTAGAAATTCTTGATGGAAAAATATTTGAACTAACAGAATTACGAGATAACTTGGCCAAGCTAATAGAGTGTAGTTAAAGAAAATGGGATTTCAGTGCCAATCAGCTTAAAGATGCACTGTCTCTCTTCATAGGACTGTGTTGGGCTCTGCATCAAAGTTGCACAAAATTAGAAAATGCTCCTCTGAGAGGGATTGTTTTAAATTTGACTCACAATTCAATGTAAAATTTAGAACACAGCTTGTAGCCAGTTGAAGAAAAAAATAAAAAGAACTTGAATTTCAAATTACCTCCTTTTACATTATTGGCCACAGATAACTTGAAAGATATTAACAGTAGTTCAATGAAATCCTTTTCCAATTATCAGTGATGGAAGAATTAGCAGTGTCCCAGGACACACTCCATTTTGTAACAGATACAATATAGTTTATTGGCTATTTTATTTAAGATATTTAAATGCTGTGTTTTGTGCAAGAACTTAGTGATGACAGCCCTGTATTTTGTTGTTCTTAATAATTTCTCAGGATATGTTGCACTGTGGAGAAGCAGTGCTGGAACAAGTTTATTCTTGCCAGGAATGAGAGAGAGTTGCATCTTTAATTGAATCAAATTTACTATAACTGCTTGTATAAACTTCTTCCTTTTTGTTTTTTTGGGAGTTGCTTGGCTGGTTGGTTTTTGGATTTTTTTTTTTTAATAGCTATACATATATACTGGAAGATACCATATTTCATTATGGAGCTTACTTTGGTGTTCTACAATGTTGTCCAATGTAAGGTTTAGTTTCTCATATGAATTCCATGTAATTACAGTGAGATAGTATCTTCTAGTTAACTTAAATTTTGAAGCCAACCAGTGATAGAAGGTGAGTCCCACAGGAAAAAAAAAAGAAAAGAGCCCAAACTCACCAAACCCACTGAGAATTTTAAATGTAAATTTAAAATTTTAAATTTGACCTGCACAGATAACAAGGAGTGGCCAGTTGTTTGTTTTCTGGCCTTGATACTTATATTGAATGTTCAATTTGCTGTTAACCTGTTCTGCAGGAGACTTTCAGAATGTGACATGAAATAGAGGTTCTGTGAATAATGGCTTATGGGGAGCACTGTTCTGTTACAGATTCATTAAGGGCACAGAGGTACCACAAGGGATTGTTTGTACACTGAACGTGTCTAGCCAAAAAGGCTGTTTCTTGAAGTTTTGTTGTCATAGCAAATTGAACAGAAGAC
This sequence comes from Nicator chloris, assembly GCA_013400495.1. Classification (NCBI taxonomy): domain Eukaryota; kingdom Metazoa; phylum Chordata; class Aves; order Passeriformes; family Pycnonotidae; genus Nicator; species Nicator chloris. The sequence goes on from WAAE01015516.1 coordinate 24,401, forward strand.
ATGTTTACTCTTTTATGGGTCTTCATATCACATCTTTATCAAAACTACACCAGGCAATATTCTGAACTGTTAATTAAGTGTTTAAAACAGGACATTGAATTGAATTATCCTCAGTGAGCAGGTTTTAAAGTTGCTTTGATGCAATTTTAACAGACTTTTGGCAAACACACATTTCTTAATATAATAGATTTATTTAAAAAACCCAACTCTTTGAAAGGTAAGCCAGTTGTCATGTGTCTTGCATCACAGTGCATTCTTGCCATGAATTGCTTGTAGTGCTTAAGAGGGCTTTTTTAAAATGTATGAATGAGTGTCAGACCTCAGAGTTGAAAGATGCACGAACCTTTGTTTGCTCCCCAAATTAATTTGAATGTTGAACATGAAATCTAGCTGCTTATTAAATTTGTAGAACACAGTTTTCTTCACTTAGAGACTGATATTCAAAACTAGAAAAGATAAGTTTGTTTTCATGTATGTACCGTGTGTATATACCATATAATACACACGGGTTGTCATTTATATTGGAAAGACATGCTTTATTTCTAAAATACCTTTTCCTTTTCCCATAACTGGTGATTTATCAGGTCTCCCCTGACTCATCAGGGAAGTGGCTTAAGTTAAATGCTAAAACTGTCATGTATTATATGGTATGTAATATACACAATGTTTACGCTTTCTCCATATTTTTTAGGGTATTTTCTCACATTTACTAAAGGGGTGGGGGGAGCTTGTTTCATTGTGCTACTGGTTGAAAACTTTGTGGTGATACATGTTAACCATTCAGGGGATTTTAGACAGTGGTGTATATATCTTCATCAGGTCCATATGAGCAGATACAGCCAGTTTTTAATTTTCCTGGGGATATTTGGGCCTGATTCTCCTGTCACTTGTGCTGCTGTAAACCAGATGTGTCCTTGATGTGATGTCAGCAACATTCTGTTGGCATAACATCCGTGGAAGTGCAAGGAGAATTTGGCCTGCTAATGCTCAGTGGACATAATAAGGATGAAGAAAGAATAAAAAAACATAATGATGGAATAAATGTAATATTATTTTTAATGATATTATTATTGACATTTTTAAAGATATGATGTCATATGTGTGGGGAAAATAGTGGACAGAAATATTTCCACTTAAATTTTGTGAATATGTGTGGTACATGAACATTTCTATGTATAAGTACACACACATATGTATATACAGAACATGGAAAAATTTAGATGTGCACATTTTTAATATTTTCCTATTGAAATTAAATTTAAAATTGGAAATTGATATTTGAGAATTTCTTTTTCTCATAGAATAGATAAGCTTCATTTCTTTTTTTTTTACTAATACAATTACTGAGGGCTGCACCTTTGAATTCCCAAATAGTTGCCAAACATATATATGGGATGAGGTGAACATACGTGCACATATAAATAAAATCCTATGTCTAAGACTATTTTTAATGCTTATGTACAGTAGGCAAGTGTTTAGAAATTGTGATCTAAAGTTCATACTTAGGTGGCTGTACCTACTGTAGACTCTTCGCTTCTGTTTTAACATTGTCCCAGAGATGAGTACTGTACATTGTATCTATCTTTAATGAAACTATGGGAATATGTATACAAGAAAACAGTGTTCAGTACTACAGCCGGAAAACATGACCGTGAACTTGCACTGGAGGGGAGAGCAGTCACTTTGTGTATAATTTGTTACATGGCAACTACAGTCTTGGGGGGGGGGGAAAAAAAGGCGCCAACTATAGAATTACCATAAGCCTCACAGAAATACAGAAATAGGGGGAAAAAGAAAAGGAAAGAGAAAATAAATCAAACCCACACTTTTTTTATTTTGAAATAGACTTGCTATTCTCTGGAGAATGTATTATTCTTTTTTTCTTTTTCCTTAAATCTTTTTCAAGTATGTGCAAGTGATAGCAGCAGCTACCTTAATCTTTCAGGTGCTACTGGATTTTGCATTAGTGTGTTATGCTGTGAAATCCTGACTTTGACATAAAAGATTTTTGTAAGTATCCCCGTCTGGATAGCTAGTTTTTGGAGTGTATTGTTCATAATCCATATGCCTCAATGATCCAGAAATTGCATTTTTTCTATGTGGACAAAGTAAAACATGTGAATTAAACTGTCCATTATAGACTGGAAGTTCCTTTTCCTGGCCAGTATATCCAGGAAAGAGGAGAACAAAATGAAATGATAATGCAGAAATGCGGTTATAAAGTCTCTAAGAAAATACATTTTCAGGTAAAATATAAATAAATAAAAAAATAAAGGGCTAAACCAGTTGTTACACAAATAAGTATCATTTAATGTTATCGGTGGCATTCCCAGGATAATTCCTTTAAAGAAAACCCTAGAATTAACAATGCATCAATTAAAAATTAATATTTTGGGATGTCTTTTCAGTTGTGAAAGGTTTCTGATTTCTGCTCATTTTTCTACCAGTTGGGGATTAACTTCAGGTTTACCTTCAATAAAAGGCTAAACCTCATTTCATTCTATCATCTTATATATTCTGTGCTGAAGTGGCTGCTGAACAGCACTCTGTGAACACTGCATTCAAAAGTCAAAATCAAAGCCATTTTTCAGAAATACTGCTTGGAGAGAGGAATGGAAAACTGTTGCAGACCTTAATTCTCTGCAGAGCTGCAGATATCAGTAAAAGCACTTAACTTGGTTAATTGCAAAAATCCTAAGGCCAAAGATAGATCTAATTAGAGATTAGATCTGGATGTCAGAAGACAATTAAAAATACCATCAAGAAACTCCATCCCAACGTGCATAGTTCAGTCTCAGTAACTGAACATGCCAGTTAAGTGCACAGCTATACATTGGGGTTTCTTTTTCAGAAAATGGACCTGACTCTGCTAAGCAATGTTCAAATTGTCTTGTTTACATTTTCTTAGTAATGCTGCATTTGTGCACTACCTCTGAACAGTGCTAAGCAGAGACCGTATCACAGAATAACACACATTATTTGAAATCTCTGGTTTTCCTTAGCAGCCTTAGTTCCTCATTTTACTCCAGTTACTTCAGACAAGATGGATTAATTTTCCCCCTTCTGTTAAACGTTTTGGAACAATGAGCGGAGTTTTGTGTTAGATCCCAGAGTCAGTTCAGCTGATGCCAACTCTTCTGGCCATGCCTAGCCAGAAAGCAGGTGTGGGTCTAAATGATACAATACCTGTAGATACTATAGACAAAAGTGGGTTTTCACACCATAAGGGGTCTCATAGCTTGCCCGCCACAACCTCTCAGGGACCTGTAGCGGCCAGTTCTGCTTCTGCACTGCTGGCAGCTCATCATAGGACCAAAGAAACACAATATACCTACTTTCCCCCTCATTGCTGGGTATTGCATAAGCAGAGCTCAGATTCAACAACATATTTGGCAATCCTTAGTATTTTCAGATAAAGGCATTGGAAGGAAAGTAACTATCCAAAGGTGTTTTAAATTCGGGGTGGGTGGGGGAAACACAGATTTCAAAAAGATTCCCTAGTGTGGAACCCTTGTGTAGCTGTAAACTAGGTGAGAATGATTTGCATAGGGAATGACAAACCACCTGAGAGTATCTCACTTTCTGTAAGTGCTCACATCATGCTGATACTGAGCACGCCTGGCTTGCCGCAAAACTCCACTCTTGATTTCTGGAGACTTCCCAAGGTCAGCACTGGGGATGTGTTTCATGAACACAGCTGAAGTCCTGACAGTCTGCAAACCCCATGTCCTTTCAGTCTTTTACCTTCACAACTCTAGGGGTTTGATACCAATATCAGCCATTGGTGCGCCCTGTTTTCTGCTGCCATCAGTTCCTATCACCCATGATGTTTGTGTAATGGAATTCTGAGCTGGATTTGGGGTTCTCTTTCTCTCTTTTCTCTTTTCTTTTCTTTTCTTTTCTTTTCTTTTCTTTTCTCTTTTTTCTGCCTTTCTCCAAACTTGTTCCCTGCTTTGGGGATTCTCATCTGCTCTCATCCAAGCCTCATCTCACTGCATGGATCCAGCAGTGTGTCAGCTGCTTGTGCTTCCATTAGATTGAGAATAGCAACATAGACATTTTCTTGGAAGAGAATTTGCATTTCTGTGATTGTGGTAATTCTTGAAGAAGGAGGATTTTTTTCCCAGTAGATCAAGAAGGAGGGCAGAACTAAGGACCTTCACAAACAATATCATGCATCCAGGTGCTAAGGGGAGAGGAAGAGCTACACTGACAAGGTATGTGTAAATATAATCTGTGTGTATGGATTTCCTCCTGTTGAATTAAATATGGTCATGCAGATACTTGCAGAGAGGGAACAAAACCTTTGAAATTCTCTGAGTCTGGCTTGTATTTTGTTAAAGTGGAATTGTCTCAAAACAAAAGAAATGTGAAGCAAAATTACCTTGTACTTGCCTGCAGGAGAAAGATCATAGCCCTTACCTATGGATGGAAATTTAAACATTAAATCTACTTTCTCCACATCCGAATATATGGTTATTTTTTTATAATTCCAGGAGTTTTGTTTCTCAGGAATCTGCAGCAATGGGAACCAGAAATCTATCAGTGTAAGGCACAGCTCACTTTGACTTCCACTTAGTGAGAGGTGCCAGGGTAGAAGTATGTAGCTGAGTGCCTCATGTAGTATTTCATGTGAGCATCCTACACCTAGTCCCTGCTGCAAAGCCTCACTGCTACACTCTGCCAGCTGCACTTGCTGTCTGTCCCAGAAGCAACCCAGGAGGGCTTGCTGTCCTTTGTTCAGAAGCTGCTGCTTCAAAACTGTAGCTCTGTCATTACCAGTCTGGAGCCCTCCAGAGCATTTTGCACATTCAGAATTTTGCTTGCAGGGGGAGAAAAGGGGAAATTTCATTCTGTATATCTTGAAGAAGCAGAGTAACATGTTGATTTGATATAAGCTGCATTTCCCCACCTCTTTGAAAAGAAATTATGAAAGCTTTATTTGAGGTGGTTATTGTTACCGTTTGAACCTACCAGTCAAAACTTTAATTATTCTCTATTTCTTGGATTTTTCCTTTTGTTCTGTGTTCTTTTCTCTTGCATAACATGGAACAACCAAACATGTTTACAGTGAATATAAGTCCTAAACTGTTTATGGAATGAGAAACATAACTATTCCGTGGCAGGGACATCAGTAACCCCAAAACTCCCCAAACCCACCCACACAAAAGATACCTGTGGGTATGAGGTGCTGACTGTTGTGCATGAACATCTCAGTCTCAGTGAGGAAGCATCGGGGATCTTCTAAATAAGCATTACTGAGGCATGTTACTAGGAAGTACCTTGAGTCAGAGCTGTCTGAAGGACAGCAATGCAAGTATTTTCAGAAGACATGAGTTTTCATGCTCTTCACCAATGATGACGACTGTATTGCACAAATAGAAAATACCTGTGAGGCACATACAAGTAACTCCTCAAGTCAAAATGCAAAAATGTGTTAGGATTGGCACCAGAAGTTCCCATCAAGCTAGAGGATTTCTGTCATCAGCTAGGATAGGTTCATTTGTGAATGAATTATAACTACATTAGAAATCACCATGAGAGAATGAGTACGAAGATGAGAGTAGCTCTCTGTACCTGAGTCAGGCTGGGAAATCCAGCTATGGGACTTAGTCTGGACTAGCAGGTTGGGCAGGTGGCAAACAGTGCTGTCGTTGCAGAGGGGTTTAAAGGAATTTTGACACTTGGGCCAAATTGCAGTGTTGAAGCTGTGACAAGGACATAGGTATCTAAAATCCAGAAAGGAGTAAGGCCTCACAGAGCACAGCATTCGTCAGCTCTGTGACTGAGCAAGCAACTGCACTTGAACTGCTGGTGTGTCCAAACTCAGAATCGCCTCTCTAAACCTGGCAATGAGGATGGTTCACTTATGGGATAACAAACAGATTGACCAGCTTTTGAGGCTGGTTTACAGCTCAGCAGAAGCTGCTAGGTGGGTGTGGAATTTGCCGTAACATTTCAAGTCTCTTTTTTGAGGGGCTGCACCAGAAGAGGGGCCACTACTAGAGGCAGTTGTAAGCTGACCTCCATGGCCCCCACAAGCACAGTGCTGGGTCTTACACAGCATAAATGCTGTCATGCAGCTACTTGGAAAATAGTTAGCTGTTGACAGTAGCATGTCAGCAGATCAGGCCTTCATCGGTTGGAAAGTCTTAACAGATTTAAGTGAAGAAATTCTAATTTACAGTATTTTAGTGTAAGTTTGTTTTTTGTTTTTTTAACTGAGACTTCACAGCTTGCTATTGCAATGACACATTGGTGGGTTAACAGAAGACAGTGTAGTGTCCTCTTCAGGAACAGCTAGGCTCCTTCTGCTGCAAAGGGACCAGAATCTAAAGTTTGCATTCAATCACTTAGCCAAGCTGGTACTACTGACAGTACCAAGCGCTTCCTTATTCAGAAACATCCATGCAACCTTGACCATCCACCAAGGACTGCAGCAAATTCATTCCTCTGGGCCTCAAAAGGCAGGGATTCTGTAGTTATCTCAGGCAGCTAATGGCTGGGAGCAGAACCCAGGTTTATCATAGATGGCTGGCAGTGCAGGCTCAACAAATGCTGTTTGGGACACAAAGTTTCTGTTCAAAGTTTCTTACTGCAAATAGAGATTAAAAGCTGAATACTTGAAGGGTTGGGGTTTTCTGCAAAATGGGACATAGCACTAACTTGGAAATGTAACTGCTTTTGAGTATTTAAATATAATACATGTGGGGTTTTTTCACAAATTAAGCAAAGCAAGCCCTGGTAGGCAATGTGTGCTCGTTTTCCCTTAATACATAGCCCAAGCAGACACTTCATTTTTTTGGTGTGTTTTGGTTTTTTGTTGGTTTTTTTTTTTTTTTTTTTTTTTTTGAGCGACAAACCTGATTTCCTAAACAGAGATTTGCTTTAACTAATGCAGCCTTTGAATGAGGACAATTTCTGCACTCTGATCTTTCCCCAGAATGGCTTAATGAGAGTAGGCACCCTCCAAGTATCACTCAGGTTTTTTTGACCCTGTCTGCTGGCCATAAGCACTGATGGAAGGGCCCAGGAATGGCCAGACCTCGCAAAAGCCAACAGCCTGACTCACTCAGCACAGTTTGACTTAGAGCTGAGTGACCGAGCAAGGTATGGGTATGCCAGGGGACACATAAAACACTGTTGCAAAGTGGGGCAAATAAATTTGCTCCTACAGTGGTGCTGGGCAGGAGGAGAAGTTTCAACTTTGTTTCAACTTACTTTGCTATTAAGAGAAGCCTTTTCAGCAACAGAAATCTTTAGGAAACCATTACAAGAATGACAAAAATATATGTATGCCATCAACAAAAGTATAGGATGTGTGATTTTTTTTCTAATACTATAAATATTATTTTATAATGCCAATTCAAGATTTTTTTTTCCTAACAT
>WAAE01015519.1:0-26446 GCA_013400495.1 Nicator chloris
TTTTTCTTGTTTTGAAGGGAGATTCATTTGCCATTCAGAGCTATTATTCTGTTATATTATTATTCATGTTAATATTTTTAAAGATATAGCTCCCTTCACAAAACCAGAGTCCTTGAAATTTATTAAAACATTTCACTCTTTGAGCAATGTCAGTAACACTCATAGCAACAACTGGTAATTGGCACTCACACAGATATTTGTTGCCAAATCCAGTTTTCTAGAATCCAAACTTTGAGTTTAGCCATGTGACTTAATTTATCTGTGCTAAATATACTACACTCTCCAGAGACCACAATTTTTTACCTATCTGAAACTCAAAAATTGCATTTTGTGGGAATTTGACTCTAGAAATAGGCTATGAAGTGCCAGCAAAACCATTTTTTGAGTCCTGCTACAGTTATTCATTCCACGCTTTGGTGGAATGTAACTTGTAAAATAGCAAATTTTATCAAGAGTCACAAACACTTAGAGCATACATACACACGTGTGCATCTCTTTTCATGCACACACAAAGCACTCAGCTGCAAAACCTCAAAACTGGCACACACAACCAAAAATTTAAAAATTCAAAGTCATTAATGCAAAACACTGGGAAGACTGGGAGAAGCATTCCCACATGATATATATATATATTCTTATAGTTTTGTTGTCAGATTTATTTCTTTATAATAAAAACGTGTTTCCTTAACATAAGCCAGATCAAATTTGTGTAAGACCAAGCTAAATCTGAAACAAACCCAAAGCATCTCTCAACAGGAAAGTCTTAAAAGGTCTTTCTTGACCACCTCATGCCTCAAGATTTGTTAAATTTTGTTTTACTTTTCTATCACTCACCAGAAAAATGATGAATTTTAGTAGCAGATACAGTTCTTCTTGCGTGTCTGGAACCCTTTCTTCTTAGAACAGTAGAAACTGATGTTGCTATTCTGTGTTTATAATCTGCTTTAAACAAAATGTGTTAGCATCAGCCCTGATTAGAAGGAAAGCTTGTAAACCCCTTATTATTAAACTGTTGAACACCTTGGAAAGTGTTCAAAAAAATCAGGAAGTTGTTGGAATAAAGTGATGAGGAAAACCAAGGGCCAGATCATTTGTATTTTCCTGAATGGAATTTTCTAGAAATTTCATTCAAGTCTATCCCTTTCAAATTATTACTTGCCTTTTTCTAGACTGTGTACCTTGAACAAATTTTGGAAGTATATCAAGAAAAGTACATGTTTCAGTAGAGGTTTGGACTCTCACAGCTGACAGTGGAGTAGCAAGGATGGAGTTACTGGCATCCTAGGAAGCTGACAGATTCCTTGCTACTGTGAGGTGTTCATCTTGGAAAGCACAGTCTGAGAGCAAGCTCCACTCCACTGACAAAGCTAGAGCTGGACAGGGCACCTCTGGCTGTTCCTCAGCACCCAGTTCATAAACTGTCAGTCTTTCCATCCTTCTGCTGCTCTCCAATGCTGTGCTCTCAGTGGGTTTATTGCAGTGCAGCTGTTGTGGTTAGCTCTGTTCAGCAGTGACTGCAGTCTAGGGCTCAGCCAGCTTCTCGTGACAGGCTCCCTCCAGTTCTATGTAACAGAATTTATTTTTATCTATTTCCTTGGAGAACACTAAGAAATTCATTAAGTTAAAATTATTTAGGTCATGAATTTTTTTATGAATAGCCAGTAGAGATCTAAAACACTGAAGGCCTGAGCATACACTGTAACAGTTAATGTCAAAGGAAGCTCTGGAAGTGTTTATGAGACAAGAGTGGAAGGGAAAAGGCAGAAAAATTAATTTCTGGTTTAGGGCCTTTTTCATGGATTGATTGTAACCTCCACCAAGTTTATACGGATATTTTATTTTATGCACTCATGAAAATAGCTTAATGATTCAGAGACCCTCAGAGTCTATCTAGCAGAATATCTTGCAAGGTCTTGAGAGGAAATTAATTCCACATTTCTTAACAGCTTTCAATGGTGCTCAGAAATGAAGAGAAAAACTACTAACTGAATTATGGCTGGAAAAATTCATAACAGCTGCTTTAGGAACATTGTAATGTTCTGGTCTATTCTTTGAGCACCACTGGAAAAAATTAGTGTATTTTAGTGTATTGCAATGAAAGATGGCATCTTAATATATACGCATAAACCTTAAGGGGGTTTTTAATGCGCTTGTCTTTTTATCAGTAACATAATGATGTTAGTTATAATGTTATATATTATAAATTTAACTCATAAAGCCACTTTTCCTCAATTAGCAGAAAATGTATACTTGAAGCTAGTAAGTAATTAGAAGCCTCAAAAGGGCGTCTTTTCCTCCCTGTTTGTGTTCATGATCATTCTGAAAACTTGAATTTAATGAAAAAGTGATACCTTTAAGAATAAAGGTACTAAATCATTAATCATCACTACTCACAGTTCTACATTAAATATAGAATGTTATGACTCAAAGTATAGAAAATCAGAGGCATGACATTTATATTAGTTTTCAAATTACAAATAAAAGTCCTTTAAACCAGAGCACTTAATAGCCCACTTATAATGTCCTAACTTACACTTTGTGGGGTTTTATATACATGAAATAGGTCTCAGAAATTGGTTCGATCAATAAGCAAAATATAATGTATTTTAAGCAACATAATCTGGTAAGGAGTTCCTTTCATTGGGGGGAGGGTACAAATTTGACATCTCAAGCAATTATTTTGCTTATCCATTAAAAATATATACATAAAGTATTTACATTATGCAAAAAAATCACAGAAACATTTTGTGTGCGGGCACTGTTCTTCCTTCTGTTCAGTTATGGTTAAAGCTAGACTTCTACTGCTCCTTCATTACAAAACTACCTGTGCAGTAAGGATGCATACAGTAAGGATGATCAAGGGAATGGGTATGGATATGGATATGGATATGGATATGGATATGGATATGGATATGGATATGGATTATTTGTTTTACTATCCCTGTGACCAGGATCTCCTTTCAGCACCTCTGAACTACAGGGGGAATGGACACCTGCCTGGGAATAGTTGGTTGTCTGGGAGCATTCTGCCCACTCAGGGCTGATGCAAGCGGAATATCTCTGGAAACTGCTGTGAAAAGCACCTTAGAGTTATTCCCTCAGGTAACAGCTTAAGTAATATTCTTTTCACAGTGATGAAAGGTAATGTGCTCCTGGTACCATCTACCTCTGACTTGGGAAGAGAAACAAGGACCAGCCGCTGACAAGCTGCTCAATTCTCTGCACTGTTTTTGTGCAGAGGACTTTCTCTTGATTGCTCAAAAGCCTCAAGCTCAGGGTACTCCTACAATTTTATTCTTGTTTTATTCATTGTATATTGCTAGAGAAAATACTCTAAATCTGATTTCAGCCTGTATCCCAAGAGCTAGTCTTGGCTGAAGGAATATTGTAGAAACAATTGTTTCAGACTCTGAACTAATGTCAAGGTCTCTCATAGCAAAGTTCTAAGCGCTTGGAATAGTCAATAGTGATGGTTCAGAAATCACAGCAATGTTTTCTTTGCTGAAATAATAGCAAAGAGATGAAATGTTATCTGGGCTTAATTCAGGTCTGGGTTTAAGAAGGTGCACCTTGGTTGCCCCTGCATGGGGTTACACCACCAATGAATTTGAATAGCCAGTTTTTAGGACAGACAGATGAGTGTGTACCTCCTCATATCTATCCTGTAATTTTTCCTGACTGTCACCTAAATAAATCATCTTCAGGAAAGAAAGAGTATCTCAATTCGCTTATACTGGTCATTGGCATTTCTGCTTAAAACCTTCCACAAAGTTTAACAGTAATTGTTTCATCTACTGAAATCAGTTTGAAACCAGAAGTTTATATCACTAAGCCACCAATCATCTATCAAAACCCCCACATTTAATTTGCCATCAACAGTCTTGGATTTGTATCCACAATTTTTGCATCCACCAAAGAGGTGAGAGGTGATACTATCAATCATCTGAGTACTTCAGTCAGTCTCTAAGAAGCTTTTACCATTTGACAATCAAAATTTCAGTGTCTGAGCTACAGTAATAATCAACAGTTTTGTTATTATAAATTAATATATTTTTACTTGCATAGAAATTTAAATTCATGCAGATTAACTTTTCATTACTTACAGTTCTGTTTATTTTCTTGGACTATTTTGTAGATGACAATTGAAACAGTAAGTACAAAAACTACTGGAATCATAGTAAGCCAAGTGATCTTCGTCATACACATCGGATCTGTCCATAAAATGTACAAGAGAGGAAATTAAGCAGCGAATCACTGGCAGTGAAGAAAAGCAGAACATTCCATCTTAGTAGGTGGAATGTTGGATTGTGCCTATCCTCACAGATAAAAACAAAAGAAAACAAAACAAAAAAGAGATTATGCCTTTTTCTTTCAGCCTTCTCTGTTTTTTGATGTTAGGTTTCTTGTCTAGAATTTAGGTTAGTTTTTGCTTGTATTTTTATGTCTATATCTATATCATCTATATCATCTATATCATCTATATCATCTATATCATCTATATCTATCTATATCTATCTCTCTCTCTATCTATCTATCTCTATCTCTATCTCTATCTCTATCTCTATCTCTATCTCTATCTCTATCTCTGTCTCTATCTCTATCTATCTATATCATCTATATCTATCTGTATCTATCTATATCTAATCTATCTATATATCTACCAATGGCTGAAATAGATACAGATGACTAAGTGAATGGAAACTTTTCAACTCAGCCAATGACAGTGCTTCAAAGATCAACATTTATATTTAAGATAGAACAAGGGTAATACATGTCTCCTTTGTCTGGATAAAGCATGGAAGGGATTGTTCCACTGCCCAACATTGGCCTGTACTGGCCTTCTTAACCTCCTGGTCCATCTTCATATGTAAGAGAAGGCAAGATCCTACATATAGAAATATTCTTACAAAAAACTGAGGGAATGCCACCAACAGGAGCCCTCTGGGGAATTCCTTTAACTAAAGTTGCTGTGAGGGAGAATCACATGGGACTGGATGCAGGAGGTAGGCTGCTCTTTTGGATGACAGCTGCTGCAGAAATGCACCCACATTTCACGGGGATTTAGGTCAATAACTAGTACAAGTCAGGACTATATACTACAAAGAAACAATGTGGAGAACTTTTCCCTCTGTTTTTTTGAATGGCCTTTCAAACTTCTTTGGCAGCTGCATGTTAATGCATACCTTACCACTGTCAAATAACTGTTTTAAAAAACACCTATGTTACTATGACTCATAAAAACCAAATTACACACTGTAGCCAAACCACTGTTTCCCTCTCCCTGACTTAGAACAGTATAATTAGACTTACTCCCACTTCCCTTTTATCTTCTTCATCAAGAATTCATGAGGCAAATGCCAATGACCCCATGGCTCTTTCCTCCTAATTTAGAAACTAAAAATATCTTTTATACAGTAATCTAGGCTCCTTTTAAACAGAGCACTCTACCCCATCTTGTAGTGGCTTGTAATGACTTGATTACCAGCCTTGCTTAGTAAAAGCCCTGAGCACCTCTTTAGCTGTTTTGAAGTAAAGAGAAAAAAAAAAAAAAAAAAAGAGGTATTGTTAATTTTTGTTGCTAATATGAGATTACTACTATCCAGGTAGATCAGTATTAGCAAAGGGTGGTTAGCTCATAGTATTGACACAAGTTAGCAGGGCAAGTTACAAATTATGCTCCTGTCATGGCGAGACACACATTAAAAAAAAATCACAAACGAACAAAAAACCATAACAATCGTAAACTGCCCTTTCTTCTCCAGGATTTTCCCTGGAATTTTTTAACATACATTAATCCAACTCTAAAAAACATATTTTTCCAGCAAAAGTACAGCATAAAATACTTTTGCCATGCAAAACCAAATGAATGCAATAAATCAACAATTTCCAAATGACAAGGGTTGCATATAGACAGAGTGGAAGCCCTAAAAATGGTCTGGCAATCAGACAAAAAACTCTTGCAGCAAAAGAAAAATATAAAAAGCTGAAGGTTGTCCTCTGGGAAAACTAGGCTTGGTTCAGCTGAAGATTTATCTTTTAAGCATACCGTAGTGAGGCTATATCGTAGGATATTGGAGTACAACATTAGAATGGTCAAACCTATCTCCTGGTTCTTTTCCCACTGTGGTTAACAGGGGTTTTTAATTTTACCTCCAAGACAATAGGGTTATGTCATTATCAGGAAAGGGAAAATTTTATTTCCAGGTTTTGTCACATGCAAGGTGTGAGTCTGTTGCTGCTAAGCAAAAAACAATGTACAGACCTTTGCTGTATTTCTTCTAGAAAAAAAAAAAAAGGGCACAGCTAAACTTGCTTTAAATCAGTATAAAAATCATCAGTTGTCTACTATGTATTGTTTTTTAATAAGGGATGTTCAAAATTGTAATCCCTTCTTGTGAAATATTTAAATATTTTCAAATGATTGCTGGAAGCAGAGAACTACCTACTTGAGATTTTTTGCAAGATTATATTGTTTCTAGTTTGATTTCTGTTCTGACTCTCCTTTGTAACTTACATTCCACGTAAGACTTCAGTTGCAGTGAAATATTTATACAGTCATTTTGGTCTTCCATCATTGCCAAGAGACAAGAGTGATTTAGTTGTTCATCAGCTGCATTTCGTCCTCTGACTACAGAATTGTTGATGTGGATTTCCATCAGGTAGTTTGTATTATGCTCCACTTCTTTCTTGGAAACCGTTGTGAAATTAAAATGTTTATAAAAATACGTAACATTTTCGGTTTTCACTTCAAGCGAGCCTTTTGCTTTTGGAAATAAAAATAAAACAAAATTGTTATGCAAGTGGCAGACCAAGAGACAACCTTCAAAAAGAACAGTGAGTTCTCTGTCTCATTTGCAAAAACATAAAGGTTTCTATGCCACTGGCTATGAAAAAGATGGATAACTGTATACTGCATAAAGTTACTCTGAACAGATCTGAAGAGCACTGATTATCTATGCATTTTTCCCTGCAAAGTATAACCTTTTTTTGCTTTACTATCACCTTTTTTGTTGTTGTTGTTTTTATTGTCAGTTGTCAAAGGCGACAGGCAAAAATCAGGCTATGAGAAGGATGGAACCCAGGCAGAAGCCATATGATGATAGAGATTTGAAGTGTGTACTTTATCTATCTGCTATCAGTTGCAGGAGGTCCTTGCTTCCCTTCAAACCATACAAGCTGTGAGACTTTTCTACATTTACAAGAAACAGGTGAGACATTGTCAAAAGTGTTAGTTGTATAGGTATAACTGAGAACAGAGGTTGTCCATATATAACTTTCTCTTTTTCATACTTATTAAGACAGCTATTTTGTAATAAGGAAAATATGCTGTTGGAAAAGAACTGAATATCTTATTCTCAGGACTTGGCCTATTGCCCCTGTTGCTAACAAGGTTGGAAAGAGGTATCCTCTTCCCCAAAGATTTCCAGATATTTCCAAGTGTATATGGCACAGAAGGACTGTGCTGCTACTGCTCTGAAAAGATGTGGGTGTTGCTACCTCTCCTCTGCATTGCTGTGCCATTCCTTAGTCAGAGCTGCTTTCTATAAAACATGTAAGGCCATTTCTGATACTACACAGCTGGGGATAATGTACACTACAAACACAAAATGGTTATTTCTTACATAGTTGCCATCGAAATAGTTACCTACTAAGTTCTTCAGATACTTGCTCACAACCTATCTTCATAATGCCAGCAATCTACATGTAGAGTTCCACACTGACATTTAAAAGCAAATTCAGCTTGAAAAATTGTCAGAAAGTAAAAATCCTTAGAAATAAATTAAGTACTTTAGAAAGTACTTGCTACCAACATGTTTCACTGACAGTCAGGAATGAATGCCACCATGAATCTGGCACAAAATCTGTATTTTCTAGCCATGCAAAGAAAAGCTCAAACCCCCATTATTCATAGACTTGGAAAGACCATAGAGAAGCAGGAGCATATAACTTTCTTCTAAGTACCAAACAAAAACTTGTATTTTATTTTGTAATTACCTACTTCAAAATTAAGTATTTCTCTTATTCTACTTACTTTTGTTACCTGTTGACCCTGATCCTTGATGATCAACATTCACATCCCTCTTGGATTCACACTCTGTCTGTTTAGGGTGGGACTGTTCCCTCCAGGATGACTGGCAAATACATGGAATATTTTGGAAATTGGAATTATTTACAATGACCTTCAGCAAAATAGTCTGGTTTTCTCTTCTTCGTTGCACTGCTCTTTTGTAAGAATTGTTAAAAGTACAAAGTGGAAAAGCGGTGTTACTTGATGAGCAGGTGTCCATGCAAGACACAATTACAGTGTTAGCTGTAAAAGAAAGAGTACTATATTAGCCAGACAATCATATAGGACATATGGAAAAGTATGTGCATAGAAGCATCATGCAGTGGGTATTCCAACCATCTATGATGAAATGAACTTTTCAATTTTTTCGTGAGGGTTATGACGGGATGTTGAATGCATCATATGTAAGAGAAAGCAAGCACAGAGTCTTCCCAGAACCCGGATGCTGGATTTTATTTGCTGAATTGTATTAAAACTCTTGTAATAATAACTGGAATTTGTGATGGTATCTAGTCACATTCCTGTTTCAAAGCTGCTCCAATTTGACTGTTCTTCAAAAGAAGAGAAAGCACATTTATGCTTCTTCAAAAGAAAAGAAAACTTGTTTGGAGAGGGAACTCGGTCCAGTTGCAACACTCCAATGAAATTATGTTGTAAAGTAGCTATAATCAGAATGAAAACTTTCTTTCCAAATGACATTGAAACCACAGATTGAAAATACACAAAAATGGTGCTGAATCCTCCAGGCATACCCTTCACATTCTCTTATATTCAGTCAACAAACATGGATTTTAATCATGACCTTTGGGTTTGGTATTCATAGTCAAATTTCAGTATCAAAGTACTGTAGCTAGAGTACAATAATGCAGTTCTGGCAAGCAGCAAAAACCACATAGTTATAAACGAGTGTGATTTGTCTTCCACATTACAGTAGAGCTTTATCATGCAAATTTGTACTTGTGTTAACTTTGAACTACTTTTTCAGCATAGAAGCAATCAAGAATAAAAAAATTTGTGTGACCCTCAACATGAAATATGTATTTAAGAATAACCACTTCCCAGAGTTGCTACAGCACTAACCTATAGTTTTACAGCTATGTTTCCATTTCTAGTAGTACCCTTGCATCTCTATAAAGGGAAAATTTTGTATATGACTCCCATTATGAGCAACTGGAGCAATATGATCATAAATCCTTATGTATAAAGAGTAAAGTATAGCTTTTAGTTCCTCCAGTGCTCAGCTGCACTCTGACGGCTTCAACAGGCCACCTGTGCTCACAGAGCAGCAGGCTGACCTCAGAAATGGTTCAGTGAGAGATTCCAGACAGGATACAGAAACAAAATCCAAACTCCAATGTCAAAGTCAGTTATCTTCTCTTTATTAGCACTACATCAGAGAGTCATAAACTCCTTATAAAACATAATAAATTGAAATGTAAAACACACAGGTAAGAAAAAGTTCATTTTGATATAAAAAGGAAAACTATCATACAAAATTTAGGACTTGATCTTTCCCTGAGGCAAGACAAAGTATTTTCCTTGAAATGCTTACAATCTGACCCACACAGCAGGTCATGAAGCAGGCTTGTGAGATTAAATTCTTCCACTTGAAAGAGGCATTTTGTGTAGAACTTGTCTGTGGAGATGAGCCAGGAGCAAAAATTGAATGCTTGCTCTGCTCTCATGGCAAGCCATGGCATCTGGGCAACCAGTCTAAAACCAATGCTACAGCTTTCAAAGGCAACTAATCATAATTCCCTAACATATTATTTTCACTAAGAAATCTGTACATGGACTTGGAAATCTGCCGACTGGACTGTGACAGACATCTATGTTCAGCACTGCAAAGTCCAGTTTGAACTTCACAAATGGCTAAACAGATTCCAGAGCTGCCTGTGAGCCATGTTGTATTTGTGTAAAAGGCATGTTATCTAAGCAGAAAAAGTGTGAATGTTGTCGAGTTAGGGAGGGTGCTTACCAACCTCTTGAAACATCTCTACTGAGAAAGCCAATCAAATTATGATCTAGCATAAACAAACTTCTTTTTTTCCATGTCACAGGACTGTGGCCTTTCTAAGGAGGAATATAGATTGGTGAACCCTTGAAGGAGGGCCACAACAACTCTACACTTTCCCAGTGGATTACATGGCAGACAGACAGCCATACCATACTCATTGCTCCTTACTGCGGGACTGGGAAGCACCCTCCAACACATAAACATCACTCTAGAAATGTGGAAAGGGTTTTGTGAAATCTGAACACAGGCAGCCTGAATAGTAAAAAAGGATTGCTGAGATGAAACTGCAAAGTAACTCTAGAAAGCTGTTTTATATTCAAAGACCTGCATCCACATGCTTAATGTTAAGAAGGTCTGTGATTATTAAATTCTTCTATAAGGCCTCTATTTACAGGGTGGTTTTCCATATAAAATCTAAATCCATTAAAATGAATTTAGGGAATTTATTCATAGGGAAGATCAAAATTTGTAAAAAACTTGCTTCCCACTAAGAAAATCACAAATATTTCGCTTTGTATGGGCTTGACTCTTTTTCATTTGATCTGCAGTATTCTGTTTTAAGTCAGAGCAGCAGTGTATACAGTTGCATTTTTTATAACTTCGCTATGAAAGCTGTAGTCTCCACGTAATATTGTAAAGATGGAAGACCTACAGTACAAGCTGGGGAATACACAACTGATAGATTAAAGGAGATACACTCCATCAAGTAGCAGGACCCAAGGGATAGGACTGGGATTGAAAGCATCAGACCCCAAAAGGATAACCTCCTACTCTAAATCAGTATAATTTAAAGGTTCAATGACTCGTAACCGAACAAGTGGGTTGCTTTACAAATAGAAAGGAAACATTTTACTTCTGGTGATGCTGAACTGTATTCTTTAGAAAAATATTTAAAGGCTTTTTTTTGTAAATTGATTTCCCACTAAATTTTTGTTTAATGAGAAATTTCCATTTTTATTCCCTTGCCAGAATGAAAGTAAATGCTGGAACTTCCCCTGGGATAAGACATCCAGGAAGTTGGAGTTTTCTGCCATTCATTTAGGAACTTGCAGAGGAAGAGCCAGCAATTATATTTCACATCTCAAAGATTTCCAACAACTCTGTCTGCTCATGGTACAACCAGCAATTTGAAACATTTACAAAAAATTCTGTATATTTTTGGATTGTCACAAAATCTGAAATAAAACCGGTTTTCAACAGAAGGTTTTTTGATGAACCAGAGACCCAAAATCCTTAGAGATTTTGAATAAATTGTTCAACATATTTACTTTCTAATGTAATTCAGACATCATTACACAGTTTGTTATATAGTAATTTAGTTTTTAAAACATCCCAAATGCAGCAATGATTCTAATTTTCCAAATATAAATGTGTGCTGCTCCAACTATAATTCTGTTCTGCACATATATTTCACAATCTTATTTTAGACATGCTGTGATTAAGACAGAATTGAAGTGATCACACTATTGCAGCCTAAAGCAAGGCCAATAAGAGCAATCTAGAAAAATTATCATGGAAAAATGCAATTATTCTTTGATGTTTGACACCATGGTTTATGTTTCCTTCTGGTAATAGTCCTGTAATGGTTTATTTGCATAATCTATGCTACAAATACGTTGTTTGCTTCTGCATGGAGGTAAAACATTAATTATTCCAACACCTTAAGCTGAATTATAAATGTTATGATATTCAAAACTTATGACAGCTTACCAAGTTTGTTCATTTATAAACTATAAAAATCTAAACATTATATTCTAATTACCGATATGCCCATTCTTTATCGTTAATGAAAAAAATATAAGTAACCTAATCTGGATATTTTGAAACTAATTTTTTTCAGAAAATTACATGCTTCTTAAAGAAATTATGTTATGATGCCTGAGAATACACTCTTTGTCAAAGGGATGCTTTTTATTATAATATTTATTCAAAAGCTTTCTTAGCTTTTGATGTGACAAAACTATTTTAAAAATAATTTACTGATGGACTTTTAAAAAAACACTGAACAAGTAACTTGCACACATGTGTAGTTTGCATTTATCCTAAATCCAGCATCAGCCTTTAGGATCACAAAGAGGCATTTGACATTTATGCTACAAGATTTGTTTTACTCAGTTACATCTACTTTTTGTCAGGTTACTACTGCATATCTCTTTCACAGATAGTATGTCATTACCAGATAGTAATTATACAAAGTTTTACAGCATTTAAGTATAAAAACTTCTAAAAAGTTTTTTTTAAAGACATGAGCACCTGCTATAAAAGAACATAAGCACTTTAACTACTTTTTTCATGATGAAGGCAGTAAAAATATAGTTGCATGGAAATAGTTACCAAAAATTTTGTAGTGTATGTAAATGACTTACAAACTCGTTTCAAATTACCACATATAATTATTCTGTTTGTTAAAAATCTAACAAAAAGAGCCTATATTCTTTGCAAATTCCACATGTGTGCAGCATCCTAACCACTGCTTTTAGGAAAGCACGTGCCAACTTTTCAATTGCAGACTTCAGAATAAATGAAAGGCTATTTTAAAAGCTGATCACTCACCTTCATGGATTTTGAAAAATTCAGGTAAACACAAAATAAACACGGTAATTATTCCTAGTGCTAATCTGAAGACTACTGGTTTTCTCAAAAGCAAGCACATGTCACCGAAGCACTCCCATCTAGCATAGTGATGGTAACTTCCTTCCTGGTTTAGCTTTTAACTTAGTGCAGCCATTATGCAAAATAACATCTATTCATTTCCTTTTCTTATAAAGACTTTCCTTTTTACTTCTCACGACATTAACCGGCATAAAGCCACAGTCTGTTCTTACACAGTCATAGATGATTCATTCAAATATGCTCAAGATAAAATTCATGTAGCACAATGACAATAAGAAAAAAAGCAACTATTTTATATGTTTCTGGTAGTTTTGCTTTAAGAACCCCTTAATAACCACTTTCATATACCTGCTAAACAGTAAATCAATTATCTTTGGGAAGGCATTTTCTTCTCATTTGGCCAAGAAGACTTTTAGAAAATGAGTCAGACTCTCATTACAAAAATTACTCAGAAGCACATGAGTCAGTTAGGGGGATTTTATTGTTTTATTTATATACATTTGCATATGTGGGCCTACAGGGAAGATAATGTTATGTAATAGAGAATCTTTCAGACTTTAATAGACTATTGATTTGATCATTATAATCTAAAGTTTTTGATCTGGCAATCAGTGATACGCTAAGTACTATGAACTGAGGATGAGTTGTTCGTATCATTGCTGCTGTATTCTTAAAAGATGACAGATGTGTTGCCAATCTGTCAAGTGTCTTCAGTTTGCATTTTACTATTCTTTACACCACAAGAAGACTGGATAGAGCCATTGCTATTTCTATGCATCATAGTCACAATTTTTCAGCTAAACTTTCCAGTTAAAAGTGAAGTTGCAATTGTGAGATTTTTTATAAATAGAATATGATATTCTATAAATGGAATATATATTTTTTCTATAAATTATATAGAATAATCCACTATGATATTCTATAAATTTTTCTTATAGATGAGACTGGAAAGAACATTTCTGAAATGTTCTGAATAAAAGTACTCTGAATAATGCATATGTAAAAACAAACAACTTGACTCAAATATAGAGTAATGCAGTATAAAGGATTTCATTAATTCAGAAAGATGTCTTTTGAAGCATTTTTCCCACAAGCCATTAAATATTGAGTAGTGCCCAAATGAAGTAATACTGTTGAAATTAAAATAAGAAATGCCCTACAAACTCAAAATGCTCTTCTTGTCATTTAGTTATCTCAGATGAGTAACGCAAGTGGAAGCAAATACAGTATTCATTCTATAGAAAGAGTCCTGATGAAGCTGTAGTGAATATAAATTTATCAATATGGTATTTTAGATGTAGCACTTTCAGGCAATGAAAGCAATGACATCAAAGCAAAATGAGCTCTGATTTTTGACAGCATGTATAATAGAAGCAATGGGATACAAAAAATCATACGTATGAGTTCAAAAGGAAAACATTATGCAATTTATATGTCATCCGTTAGTAATTTAGCTCTACTTTGTTTTTGCTAATTTGCATTGCTCCTTAAGTATCTTCCGTATCAGTTATTTTGATATTTTCCTGTTTTCAGTGTTGTATGGTGTTCACCCATCCTATCTGCCCAGAAGAAATTGAGAAAATACTGGAAAACAGCAGGAGGACTTTTCAAGTACTATGTGTATCTATCTCTTTGTCATACAGACTATCACCACTGATGGTGGTGCCCAAGCTCAGGCTGATATAGTATTAACCTGTGGAATACATAGTATTAACCTGCGGAATACATTGAGCATCAGATTCTACAGAAGCTGGCTTCCAAGGACCCTGCAGTAAGCCCATGGGGCATATTTATTTTAGGGCTATTGTGATGGCACATTTTAGTTTTGTTGCTGAGTGCCCATGTATGATCCGTCTGCACATCCCTCAAGGTCACCATAAGCTTTAGACACTGCTACCTTCGGGCAGTTCTGTGTGTATGTGTGTGTGTGTGCATGTGTGAACTGGCTGAATCAAGTGTGTGTGTGGCCTGGCCACACACTGACCTGTGAAACATGAGCTTTCTTTCTTGGGGTCAATCTTCCCTCCACCTAGCTAGTAATTTTTACACAGCTGGAACACTTAGCATCTTTGAACCCCCATCTTTCTGTCAAGTTTAGTTAAAACCGGCTCAGTCATTTAATGGCAGCCGGGATGAGAACCGAGACAGGTGAAGCGCACAGCCAAGCAGGTCGCATTTCCGTGCAGAATGAGGCACAGCAAGCGCTGTATATCTCATTACTGCATCGCACCTGCACCGCCTTGCCTCAGCAATGGCCTCCTGCACCCTTAAATCAGTTTGAGCAGTTGGAGGTGCATCTGGCTGTCACACAGTCTATTAATTCGGAAAATTATCAACCTCTGGATGGCAGCGGTCACGGGTAAGGCATTGTGTGATGAGGGCAGGAAAGCCTTTTAGGACTGGCTGCTTCAGCATCGAGTACAGGGTCCTGAGAGGAGGCGAAAGGCTGCGATGTGTATTACCACAGGTTTATGTCTCTTAAATGGGGCAGCGGGCACCTACGGAAATGTCTGGGTTTGTGCTTCTGGAAGAAGGACAAAGACACCCAGGGACAGGATGAGGAGGACACCGCCTCCTCTGCCGCTTCCCCTGCCCCGCCGGCAGGGGGCGCGCGGCGGGGGCGGTGCGGCAGCCTGAGGGGAGCGGCCCCGGCCCCGGCCCCGGCCCCGGCCCGCCACACNGGTGAGAAGGGCGGTGGGGGCTCGGCAGCGAGGGGAGGGGGCCGCGGCTGCCGGGAGGGGGAGGAGAAAGCGAGAAGGAGAAGGAGGAGGAGGAGGAGGGCGGCGGCGGCGGCGGCCGGCGCCTGCGAGGGGTGGGGGCGGGTTCGCCCTAACCGCCACCAGGTTCCCTCCTGCCGGCCGGCTGCGGAGAGCGGCTGCGGCCGCTGCGCCGGGGGGTCGGTGCCCAGTGTCCGATGCCCGGGCTGAGCGGGGCCCGGCGGGAGCCGCGGCGCTCGGCGGGGCAGTGCCGGCGCTAGCCCGAGCGGGGCGGGGCGGGGGCGGGACACAGCGCGGGGTCCGGTCCCGCCAAGACGGGCGGCCCCCGTGGCCGGCTCGGTTCAAGGCGGTCAGAGCAGAGACCTGGTAGAAGTGCACTGACACAACGCTCGGGGACTTAACCCCATGTCTTTTAACCTTCACCATCACAGTATGAAATAGTGGAAACCAATTTTTTTTTTTTTTCAATTTGAGACTGGTCGAAAAGATCAGAGCAGCGATTGACTGCCAGCTCACTACATGGGGAGCAGCGTTATTACGGGGAGCAAAAAGAAGTATAAGTGTTGAACATCGAAGGGCTGCTGATTATATACATTACTGGTTTATGTTTTTCCTTAAAGAATTTTTGTGGCTTAGGGCTTTGAGCTCGAGCTGGCTGAGCTTCGTGAGCAGCGGGGCAGCCCATCTGAAGCCCAGCCACCCGAGGCTCGTGGTCGGCTGTTTGGGCAGTAATGTCAGAACAGTAAAAAGGGAAGGCTTGGCTTTGTTCCTTTCTTTTGCTTAAAAGTTGATTATGAAATTACATGAGCTAAACTCCAAATACAATCATCTTTTGAAGAAAAAATATTGCTCAGTTCTTCAACGAGCATGAACAGGAGTAAAAATTTGAACTCATGCTAATGTTGGAGTAGCTTTTCTATCCAGACAAACTCTATGTATTGGATGGGTGGATCCTTTTTAAAAACAGATCACACGATGAATTTTCATGAGCAATTCATCTGTTTTGCCAGAAATAATCTGATCATTTCTTATAAAGGTCTTTTTGCCTGGGAATTTCCAGGGGCATATGTGGATTAATATTAAAAAAAAGAACCAAAAAATCCCCACTCTGTTCCTGAACTTCATAAGTGCATTCCAGATAGAGCAATAGGGCAGATTGTATTCCCATTTTATGTTTGTCTCGTTTTGCCCTTGCTGAACAATGCTAGGGAGCATAAAGCAGGATGAATCCAAAATAATAAATAATAACCCTAATCTGAGTCAAATAGTGTTTTCTTCTACCATGTGTCAACTTCATTGAACCATCCATCCCTCAGTCATGTCCTCTGCATGGGCAGGTCCACTACCAAAGGTAGCATGTTTACGCCATGGCAGTAGACTAACACATTGTGTTTCACAGAAATGCAATAACTGCTAATTTAAAATAGAAAAGAATTTGAGTGAAGATGAAGAAAATCTTCCATTAGACCATTATGGTCAAACAGTAAGTTGCTTACTGTTGCTTGCTGTTGCTAACAATGACAGTTCATATTGGTGGACTTGTTCCAACTCTGGACTTCTGTATCACCTGTGCTTTTAAAAAAATTATTGTTTGCTTATTTTTATGTCTTGTGGTTTTGTTGATATAATTCAGTGTTTCATGATATGGTAAAGAAGATTACCTAATCAGACATAACATGACCCAATAATGAAAATTTCTACACCTCTTAAGAAATTATAGTATGATTTTACATTTCCCTTACAAAATTCTTACAGTTTCATCTTTCCATAGCAATTAAATCACTTTTCCTTACAGCAGTCTTACCAAGTAGAAAAGTGCAGAAGTTACAAACCTGACTATCCACTATCCACTGCTTGCTTTTTGTCATAACAACAGGATCTTTCATTCAAAGTTACCAGCAAGACATTGCTGACCATAGACACATGTATTATTTGGCTGCATGGCCTTGAAAAACAGTCATATGGGAGAGATGAGGTTGTGTGCTCCAGATGCAAGAATGAGGTGGTATTACCTTTCAGAGACCTGCGAGGTTCTTGAAGCTAGTAAGAAAGATCAGACCATGAGAGGTGACATATTAGGTATGACATTGTGCATGCAGGTATCATGTAAGGCTACTTTCTTTGATTTCCAAGTGCGTATAGTAATTTGTTTGGTGCCAAGCCAGAAGGAGACACGTACTATTTCAGCAGGCTAGATTTTTTGAGTAGAGTAACTTTGGTAAGAAAATTTTTAGTGGCCTGTAAATAGGTAAGGTTTGAGAATCACTGTAACAGTAAGTGTGTATTTTTATAGAGCTGCTCCACTTAGGGAAGCATGTTTAGTGGTGGTACTTGGCTTTATTCACCAATGCAGTCAGTGTTATTCTTTAGCATCAGTGTTCAGCTGAAGTGCTTCATGTGGCAGATCAGTTCTTCACTGCTTTTCCCTTCAGGGAAGGGAATCGAAGATAAGGGTGACAGTGGATGAAGGTTAGTTGGTTGGTTTTTTTGTTTTGTTTTTTTTTTTTTCAATAGGTCCTGTCCTCGTAAACCAGTGTTTCTTGAGAGTTTACATATTCACATTTCATATTAATTTCCCCTCTTTTTTATGAGTCTTGATTGATGGGTATGTAACTTGAAATTGTGGAAGGAACTGGGGTGATAGTTATGCACTGACACACTTTTAGCATCTTCCTATCAGTAAGTGTAAGAATCACAAAAAAAATTGAAAAAAGTTCTATCTGAACAGAGTAGGGAAGCTGCTTTTGAGATTATTCCTTTTTTTTTTTCCTCCCCTCCAGTGGGTATTTTTCTGCCTCTAGATTTTTTTCTGCTACCTCAATTTTTTTGGAAAGAGGAAGACAAATGGAACTAGATGATTCTTTGAACAACTAGAGATGATTCCAGTGTTATAGGTAAGTATTGTATTTACTCAGTTCTAACAGTAAGTTATGCTACAAGGAATGTGATTTTAGCCCACAAGGGTACATACTCTTCCTTACACCTGAAGTTTCATCCTTTTTTTTGTCTTATATAACACATCTTGCAAGGGCTTCTTTCTGGCAAGTGTGCATAAGCAGCAATGACTTTGCTCTTGTGGGCTTCACATGCTAGTGTTTAGACCATTCTTGTGTGATTTCAAACTTGTGCTCTTTATCAAAGCATGCTTTATAGAAGACTGTCAGCATTACTGTAAAGTTCAGTTTTGATTTTTTCAAAATGCATAAGAAGCCTTTGAATCTTTTAATCATTATAAGAAAACCAGGAAAATTGATACTGAATCTGTTAGAGAAAATACTGCTTTGTAGAAATTCTTATGAATAAAGGCCCACCAAATGCACAATCAAATCTCATCCCTCCAATAATACTGACTGGGTTTTGCTTTATTTCATTTTTTTATGGAAAGTAGTAAGACTGTTCCGAGTGAAAGTAATTTTCAAAGGGAGTAGCTTTGACATTTGCACAAAGGAAAAGGATAAAAGAATGTTGAAAGCATGAATACATGCAAGAATCTAGCTTTATCTGAACTCTCTATAAAGTAAAATACCGCTGGAAAATAAGTGCTAAGGGTGACAAAAGCAATCCAATTAATTTAGAAATACTAGCTTTTACTAAAGTGAAAAAATCTGCTTTCTCAACTGTGAGATCTCTCTGCTTTGGGAATGTTGATAAACTCCTTTAGAATTTACTCATGTGATACAAATACATAAGAGAGATGGTCTTTCTCCCTGTTCATGATATGATCAGTCACATTGTTTCCCTCAGTCAGTCCATATCCTTGTTGGTATCTTCCACCACAGATGATATCAACACTTTCTTGAGCTTCAAAAATTATTAGAAGCGCTAAGGTTCCTCAGAAATTGCTTTGTGAACAGCTTTGTGTTTTCACTGCTTTGCAGTAGTTCAAAATGTGATAGCTCCACCTGCCAAAATAGCCAACCCCCTCCAAGCTGTCAGAATTTGTGCAGACTTGACCTGCACCCTTTCTACAGTGGTCATGAAAATTGAAAGAGATTTGAAACAAATGCCAAAGTGTACTACAAAGAGGAGGAAATGAAAAGGTTGATCACTATGGGATATATCTTTATTCCCATCTTACTGCAAGGTAGAATGACTAATTATCAAGTAGAGCTGCTGATTTTTAATTATGTCTTACGGACTTTGCTGGCATTTTTCCAGAGGACAAATTTCTGTAAAGTTGGTTATTGATTTCAATCTGTTCAGAGGAATACTTTGCCAATTAATTACCTCTTCTGGCAGTTGTAAATGCAACTGATGTTAAAAATCCTGATGTCTTCCATAACAGGATAAACCTCAAAGAAAAATTTTTGAGTGGTAGCTTGGATTCTTCCAAGAGCATCCAGCAGATTTTCAGAGTAAATGGAAGACTGTTCACAAAATTGTACAGGATGTTTTTGTAAAACAGTGAAATTTAAGGTAGAGTGAGTACTGGCTTAATTTCTTTGAAAATACATGTAGACAGACTTCTCTTACTGCTGATGCTTTTGTCAAATAGCAAATATACATTGTATTGACTATTGAAAAGAACTTAATAAAGGACAATGATGATATGATCTGTCTAGAACAGATTTGAGTTGATTTGGGTGGAAGTAGTGTCATTCATTACAAGTAAAAAAGTTCACACCGTGCTGGGACTTACTGTAGCCTTGATCTCAGAACCAACAGAACTTGTCAAAATGAGGCTAAAGTAGAGCCTTAAAACAGATTAAATATTCACAGCACCTGGGTGTGTCATATGATACATATTCATGGTGTAGAGTAAGGCAAGACTTAAATCTATAGAGGTTTACTAACCTGAACTGTAAAGAGTACAAATAGTCATATGGCTGAATTAGCAAATTAGTTAAAAGTTTACAAGTAGTGTGTATGTGGTGAGGAGATGTAGGAGAAGTTCATAGGAAGATGAGATTTTTATCAGTGATTTTGATGGTTGGATTGTTTGCAAGTTCTTACTTGTTAGCAGAGTAGATGTTTTATGTTGACTTTTGCATGAATAAGCTATTAGCCTCACAGTTGCTGTGAAGCATTATATGTTGGTTATTCATTAGATCCCTATGCATTTTTCTGGTAGATAGATAAAATGTATTCTAATATTCTGAAAAGAAATACTTCTGAATATTAAATGATCACTTCATCCTTGCCAAAGATGAAACCAAAGTTTAAATCTTGCTCTTTTACATGCAGTATGGGAAATTATGTTTTTGAATGTAAATGTAATCACAAGCTTTTGCATTCAAACTATAATGAGAGCATTAAGGAGGTAGGGCATTTCATAATGTTATCATGGCTTGATATGGCTTGGCAAGATCTTCACCAAGCACCGTAGCATTTTAAACTTGGAAGTATTTTTCAAGGAAATAAAAGTAATTAACTAGAATTAGTCTATGAGTTTATAAGCATGTGGGCAGATCAAGTGATAAGTAATAGAACTTTACTTCATACCTCCTCTTACTTCCTGATAGTTTTTGTAATTAACAAATACAAACTTAAGTTGCACCTTTGCCTGAGAAATTGTCTGATAGTTCAACTCAAGAACACTTCTACTTAAACAAGATTAAGTGATGGTTTCAGTGAATATTTGAACATTATTGTTGTTTGAAAACTTATAAGCTCAATGAGTGAAAAATAATTTTTACAAATACTGAAAGCTATGTAAAGAAATTTTAGAACTTTGAACTAATGAAGAAGAGTGATGGACAAATGATTGCAGACTATCTAAATCCAAGGAGATCTATGTGTAATAGTACAAAACATAGTTTTGTATTTCTCTTAAGAAATGGCTGGAGTTGATATGAGAGAATGGAAAAAAAATACGCTAAGCAAATAATTAATGTTTTTTATCAATTATGCTTTCTCCTGACAGTTTAGCAATCTGGATACAATATTTTTCCCTTTTTTGAGCATATTACTTCAGTAATGGACCTCATGCCCCTGGGAGTGCCAACATTTCCTCCTGGCACTTTATTTATATTGCTGGTATCTAGTTCTTGCTCCCTGTGCAGATCAGGAAACATTTAGAGGTTCCTTTAAAACCAGGGGTAAGGCGACTAAGATGGGATCAGTATGCTGTTTAGGATAGCTGAACAGTTAACTCTGCAAGTACTTCAGTGTTTTAAAGCTTTAATAAGTGGTCAGATTTCTGCCATTGTTCCCTCTATCCTTAAGCTCATTTCAGTTTTACACAACCATGGAAAGGTAAGAGCTCAGAGCTATGTTTGAACAATCAGTCAGCTTTTGTGTTGATTTCTGTTCTACTTTGTTGATAAATCCTGGGCTTAGGCAATATGTAGCCACCCTGGCTAAGGCAGTTGTGCATACTCAGAAGCAAAAGATAAGCAGCTTGTGAGTCTGTAAGTTCCCCAGGCAAGTTTGGTTTATGTCTTTTGGTTTAGTCAGTTCTTCTCTAATAACATTTCTGTCTACTTGCCATTTTCAAACTCTGACAGAACGGAGCCCTTGCTGCATTTAAATTCCTGAAAGGTTTTGAAATTATAGGTAGGTAGGAAAGGCCAAGTAAGTAATAGTTTGACGTACCAGAGCTGATGAGCCTGTCTGTTCTTGGTCTGAATATGACAAAGAATTTGCTTGTCCTGCCTGTTCTGGTACTTGGTGGGGAGGGATGTGTACGTGTGGGATAAGGGAGACTAGGTAAGGTGAAACATGCAGAAGAACTGCAGTTATTGTCAGAAGAGCTTGTAAAAGAAATCATAGGGAGGAATCTGAGATTACTTTCACATGAAGCTGTGGAGACAGAATAAAGAACCTAAGAAACCAGTTTTCTGTGGTTATTATTATATTAGTAGTAGTAGTATATTATTAGTATATGATTATAATTCTGTGGTTATTAACCACTGATTGTGGTTAGGAATACATGGTGACTTGATGCATAGCTTAACCTGAGATTTAATAGTATCCAAGTACAGAATTAAAAGATATTTTTCCTTATGTGCCTCAGATATATACTATTTTAAGCAACATTGATCCAGGCAGTGGACTAGTTTTGTTTTAGAGTGAAGAGGATAGTTAAATATACTGCGATTTGTTCTGCATTTTTTTTCCTGATAATACTTCCTTGAGCCAAATCACTGGTAAAATCAGTGAAAGCCTTTAGTTAACATCTCCAGTTTAACCATCTTGCTTTTACCACTTTGTGAAGCTTACTGTAACATTAAAAATTTATCATCAAGCTACAGTGGTTGTAGTAAAAGCATGTCATACAAGGCATTGTATTCTCTCCTCAAGAGGGCTCACCAAGAGCAGGTTGCCTAGGACCATGTCCAGACAGCTTTTGAATATCTCTAAGGATGTAGATCCCACAACCTTTCTGGGCAACCTGTAGTCAGTTATCCTCACAGTGAAAAGGTTTTTCCTCATGTTTAGATGTTGTGTTTTAGTTGTTGCCTATTGATTCTTGTCCTGTCACTGCACACCCCTGAAAGAGCCTTGGCTCTATTTTCTTTGAACCTTCCTTTCAGATATTTATGCACATTGATGAGACCCCCTCCCGAGTCTTCTCTAGGCTAAACAGTCCCAACCCTCTCAGACTTTCATCGGACAGAAAAGCTCCAGGCCCTTCATCATTTTAGTGGACCTTTTTTGCACACTCTCTCCAGTATGACCATATCTCATACTGCTGAGTAGAGGGGCAGGATCACTCCCTTCACTTGCTGGCAGCACTCCTAATGCAGGCCCGGGGGCCATTAGCCTTCTTTGCTGGGCACACTACTGATTCATGTGCAACTTGGTGACCAGCAGGTCCTTTCCTGCAAGTGGCTTTCCTGCTATGTGCCCCACAGCGTGGGGTTGTTCTTTCGCAGGTGCAGGATTTTACACTTCCCTTTGTTGAACTTCATCAGGTTCTGAAGGCTGATATTTCTAGTAAAGACTGAGGGCATTCAATACCTCAGCCTTTCCCATATCCCATGTCACCAGAGCCCTGCCCCATTCAGCAGCAGGCCCATGTACAGAAGACATTCCTTAGACATCCTTTGTTATCTGCGTACCTACACAAGTCCTTCATGTTACCTATGATACCTCTTCTGAGATTCAACTCCAGGTGGGCAAATGGTGGTAGAAATCTTTATATTGAAAGGACTTTTATGTGAAGTTCTGTTTGGTGTCTGCAATGTTATGCACAATTGGGTTCTAAAAATGATGTAAATCCAACATTGATTCTTAAAATAGAAGTTGTTTTTCATATTTATGAGATATTATGATTCTCATCAACATTAATCTTGATACTTATAAATTTTGATATGATTCTTATAAAGCATTCTGCCTTTTAGTGTGATGATTGTTGGTTTTATACTTTGATCATGTGTGTTGCCTTTCTGTGAACCCTGTTTTCTGCAACAGTACTTTGGAGTTGCAATGATCAATTGCACACAAGGAATTCCAGATGAGATCACACCATTTGTTTTATAAATATGTAAGAAGATATGATATCCTCATATGTGATCTCGTATGCAACTTAAAGTTTCAGTTGGGGGGTGGGCTTTAACTGAAGCTGATAATTAAACAGAAGTCCTCACTGAGAGAGAAATTAGTCTCTTGAGGTGTTTTTTGGTGTTAAATAATTCATTTAGAATGCTCAAGTCTGTGTCTTGAAATGCTTTGCTTCAGTAGCTGTGGCATTGCATAGCTTGACATTTAAATACAGTGTAAACTTTTCGCCCACAGATCTCTATGTATTTCTCTTAGAACTTTGTGTAGTCTGGCATGGACTACTATGTTGCATTACCTAATCACTTGCAAATCTGCTCCTTCACTGTTTCTTTTAATGTGTCATAACCTGGTGGATTTTTATGTGGTGCCTAATGTAGAACTGTGAATACTGGTAAATTTTTACCAAATAAACATCCACTCTGCTGTTGGCAATGTTGGAAGTGTTATCCTTTACCCAGTTTTCTGTGAGTTTTTGAGGCAATATGAATACTTCGTTTTGAAATAACACTGCTGCTGTCTTGGAAAAATGTTAAAATATTGTCTTTAGTTTGCCCAGCAGATCTGCCTACAAAAGGAAACGATCTCCTTGTTATTTTGTTTGTTTTGCCTCAATCTTTCAGTCTGTCCTTCATGGTCTTCTGTAACTTTATTAGGCAATACCTTCCTAAACTGGTTTTAAAGAATGGCTTTACTTTCAGCAGGACATCTTTAAATGTCTGCACAACAGTATTTTTGTCACTAACAGTATTTCTGTCAACAGTATTTTCTTAAGAAAGAGAGAAACTACTCTTTCTTAACAGTGACATTTCTAAAGGAAATGATTTGTGCTGGACTATTACTGTCTCTAGATTGATGACTACCTTGTTTCCACTAGAGTTGGTGCTACCAGTATTCCTGGAGTGGATAAACTGGGAATCTTTTGCTTGTCTTCCCCTTGTGTGTTGCTACTTGACCCTTTTAGTACAGAAAACTGGTTCTGTGTTTTGAGAGACTGGCCATTCACAGTGTTGTCCATTTTGTATTACAAGTAAGATTTAACTTAAAAACAACATCTGACCTAATGGATTGGAGTGCTCATTTTTTGAGTGTGAATAAGCTTACTGTGCTGTTTACTTAGGAACCACTCTTCACTATGGCTTTACTTGGAGATGGTGCAGTCCCTGATGATGCTTCAGCATTAATTGAATAAAGCAATGTTAATGTTTTAATCTTAAAGAAATACAAATGTCTTGAATCACAATTTCTGTTGTGTGTGAACCAGTATGATATTTGAGCTTGGATCTAACAGTGTAGTCTTGTATTACATGTGGAAATCTCTTGTTCCCCACCCCACCCTTAGCTGAATAAAATAAACTGCAAACCAGGCTGTTGTTCTGTACAGGTCTTTTCATGCTATTGTTAAAGTGACTGCTCCATTGTGTTTCAAGGGAAATGTACAATGCAAAGTGGCAGAAAGTTGTGATGAAGTACCAGTAATTTAGCTACAGCTCATTTCTGCCAGTCAGAACTATGAATTTAAGTACATAAAGTCAGTAGCTGTAGGATGTCTTCCTCTCTTTCTCCTGAATGAACTGTGCCATAGCTGCTGATGTAAGGCACTTTTCACATAACTGTGAACCAGAAGTGTTTGCATTTATATAAAACTTTGGGATAGGAAGTGATTATTGTTTTCTAGAATCATGAAGTATTAATATAGCAATCTTCCTGAAGTCTTTGTTGAGCTATTTCTGTAACTTTGGGTCTGGAACACAGGAATAGGGAAGAAAAAAGAAAGTTAATATTTAACACTTCTTCTAACATAAGCGTAGCTATAAGCAGAATTGCAGTTTGAAGTTCGTCTATAGCCATTTTCTTTGAGCAGCTGTTTTAATGCCTCAAATTAATATCTTAAAGTTTGGAAGTCCCATTTTAGAAAGTGTCAAATTTTGAATGCCTTTTAATGCTGTAAGTATGTATTTGATTAATTGATGAACATCTTATGGTCCGTGAACCTTTCTTAGGTTTTCAAATACACATCTAGGATCACTAAACATTGACAATATTACTTTTTCACGTCTTAATGAATTTACTTATGTCTGAAACTTATCTTTTTATATTTAATGCTTTTGTTAAGCAGTGTTTTTTCAAAAAACAACTCTTGCAGTCACAACAGAGACTTTATATATTTATTTTGACATTTACATTCTTAATTGGCACTTAAAAGGAGCTTAATAACTTCTCAGGACTACCTGAGCTTTTATGGCCCCTTTTAAAATTCATTTGACACACTAAATACCTTGAAAATACTGTATCTGAATTGCCTTGAAGTTGAGTGGTGAAAGGTTTTGGAGCCAAATCATAGTAGTAACAGAAAAAATGTTACCATGAAAAGTAGTGTTGAAATTTAAATCTTAAAAGTGCCTCAAAAAAGTATTCCATATACATGTTTGTTTATTTGAAAACTAGATTGATTTCCTTTGGATAGAAAAAGGAAAAATCACAATCAACAAAAGCACTAGGCCTTATTATTTAAATAATAATATTTCCATACGTCCCAGTGATACACTCTAAATATGAAGTACACCTTCCCTCAAAATATACATAGAA
>WAAE01015520.1:6945-24232 GCA_013400495.1 Nicator chloris
CGGGCCGGGCCGGGCGGGGAGGGAGGGAGGGGAGGGGGTGGCGGCTCCGGGCCGGCGCCGCGGGCACGGCCGGGGAAGGATCTTCCTCTGGAACCGGGATCAGGCACGGAACCGCCGGGGCCGTTGGAAAAGGGGAATCGGAGGGGGAAAAGCGGGGTCGGAGGGGAAAAAAGTGGAATTACAGGGGGAAAAATGGATTTATAGCGGGGGTAAAAAGTGGAGTTGTAGGGAAAAGAACGGCATTACAGGGGGAAAAATGGATTTGTGGGGGAAAGAAGTCGATTGGTAGGGAGAAAGATGGATTTGATGCATTTGCAGGGAATAAGATGGATTTATAGGGAAAAGATGGGTTTGTAGGGAAAAAAAACCCCCTGAACTGTGAATTCCCAGGTGAGGCTGAGGATGAGGATGATAGGGACGAACATCCCGGTGCCCCGGGATGGTTTCCCTCCTGGAAATGCCTTTTCCCAGCCCGAAGTGCCCTCCCTGACCCCAATCCCAACCCCCGCGGCCGCTCCCGCTCGGCTGGGCCGGGACAAAGCGCCGGGAAAAGCCGCGAACGTTCCGGGAGCTCCTTTGTGCTGGGGGCAGTGAAATCCCAGCCAACGGGGGCGATTCCATCCCCCCTTCCCAAAAAAAAACCCCTTTCCACGGAATTCTTGGGGATTTTGTCCCCGGGCGCTCCCCATTCCCTGCAGGGAGGTGCGGAACAGGTGGAAAACGGGCTGGGAAAGGAGGAAAAGCAGGAGGGAAGCTCCAGTAAAGAACTCATTTCTGGGAGGTTCCATCCCTGACATCCCAGGAGAACCCGGGACACCGCAGAAGGAAGAGTCAGGAATGAGGAAAATGAGGAAAAACAGGGAAAAAAGGGATGTTTTCCCCAGGCTCCGAGTGGGAGGAGCTCCAGGAGACGCTCCCAGGACTCCGACCCCTCGGAATCGCCTGAATCAGCAGATTCAATTCCCACGGAGGAAAATCTGGGGGATTTTTCCCTGTTTCCATCAATTCCAGCTTCAGTGGAGGGAATCCCGTTCCTTTTCCGTCCGTTTTTGGTGATTTAGGGTCTGGGTTGGGAGGAATTTGGGGTTTTTCCCACAAATTACAGGAAAGTTTTGTTCCCTTTTCAGCACTTTGGGCTTCGGCGCATCCAGGTTTTTAATTTTCCACCTGTCTTCGGGAATTCAGGAAAAACTTGTGATCTTTTTGCCTCTGGCCACAAATTTACCTCTCACCACCTGGAATTCCGTTCCTTTCCCAGCTGCTTTTGGAGATTCCTACCTCAGTGTGAAATCTTCCGTTTTCTGCCCATTTTCAGCCCCCCTGAGCTTCGGGACCTCAACATTTTTTACTTTTCCCACTTTTTTCCCATAAAGATTCCTCACTTTCCGCCCATTTCCAGCATTTTGGGCTCTGCCACACAGAAATTTGGAGGTTTTTGGGGCCAATTTTCGGGAATTTCGGTGCTGTCCCAGCAGCCCTTCCCCACCCTGGCAATCCCAGGCATTCAGGGGTGGAATTAAAACTCCTTTTCCCACGGGAATGGCCCGAGGGAGGAGCAGCCTCCAAAAACTCCTCCAGTTCCTCCCCCTCCTGACCCATTCCCAGCCTTTTCGTGGTGCCCGATTTAAATCCTCGCCTCCACCTTTGCCCCGGGATCGCCCCGGAGGATGGATTTCCCCAAAAAAAAGGATGGAAATGCCCCATTTCCCCGCCGTGCCGGAGCTGCAGGGGCGGCAGAGAGGAAGAAGAACCCTTCGGGATGAAGGTTGTGGGGTTTTTTTGGGGGGAATGGGGATTTTTGGGAGCGGTCGCTGGGATCCGACCCCGCTCTGGGCACGGGAAAAGCTGGAATTGGTTCAAATCGGGTGAAACAGGGCAAGAATTCCCCTCATCCCGTCCCACCTGGGGAATCCAGCGGAGAATCCGGGCCGGGGGCGGCGGAGCGGTGACAATTCCATGCCAGGCGACACCGGGACCGTCCCTTTTGCCAGGAAAAGGCCGAGCTCAGGGCAGGGCGCTCGGGAGGAGCCCGCGGGGAAGCTGGAGGATGAGGAAGCGCCGGCTCAGGGCAGGGAAGGCTCGGCCTCGGCCACACCCCGAGCGCTCCCGGTGGCCCCGGTGCCAAACAAAATCCACGGGAAAAGCCCAAATCCAGGGAAAAGCACGGCGGCTCCTCCCGGCCCGGAATTCCCGGGAAGTGGCGCAGGGCGGGGATGGGCTCCGAGTCCGCTCGGGCTCCCGGGACGCTCCTCAGAAGGCGGATTCGGAAATCCGGGGATTCGGGAATCCAGGGATTCTCCCGTTCGCAGGGAAAAAAAACGCCAGGAAAGCGCCGGGCCGGGATCCGGGGCTGGCCCGCGGCTGCTCCGGGGATCCAGGGGCTGNGCCAGGGATTCTCCCGTTCGTTCGCAGGGAAAAAAAAACGCCAGGAAATCGCCGGGCCGGGATCCGGGGCTGCTCCGGGAGCTATTCCAGGGATCCAGGGGCCGTTCCAGGGATCCAGGAGCTGTTCCAGGGATCCAGGGGCTGCTCCGGGAGCTATTCCAGGGATCCAGGGGCCGTTCCAGGGATCCAGGGGCCGTTCCAGGGATCCAGGAGCTATTCCAGGGATCCAAGGGCCGTTCCAGGGATCCAGGGGCCGTTCCGGAGCTATTCCAGGGATCCAGGGGCTGCTCCGGGGCCGTTCCGGGGCCGTTCCGGGGCTCCGCCGCTGATCTAAGCCGGGAGCGGGCGGAGCCGGCGGCTCCAATTAAGCGCTGGTTTAATTAAGCAGGGAAGCGGAGAGGGGGAGGGTGGCTGTGGGGGAAGGATCCGCTCTGGTTTTTTTCCCTGGGTAAAAGGAAGGAATCGCTCCCTTTCCCTTTAAATCCGGGATGTGACAGCGCCGCGGACGCAGGAAAAGCTCTGCCCGCCCTCCCCGCAGCATCCCGGGATTCCGAGCGAGCTCTCCCTTCCCTTCCCTCCCCTGCCCTTCCCTTCCCTCCCCTGCCCTTCCCTTCCCTCCCCTGCCCTTCCCTTCCCTCCCCTGCCCTTCCCTTCCCTCCCCTGCCCTTCCCTTCCCTCCCCTGCCCTTCCCTTCCCTCCCCTGCCCTTCCCTTCCCTCCCCTGCCCTTCCCTTCCCTCCCCTGCCCTTCCCTTCCCTCCCCTGCCCTTCCCTTCCCTCCCCTGCCCTTCCCTTCCCTTCCCGAATTCCCGGCGGTGTCACCCCGGGATCCCCACCTGGGATCCGGGCCGGGATTGGGGATCGCAGAGATCCCGAGCAGATTCCAGGCCCCTCCCCGGCCCCGCTCCCCTTCCCGGGAATTCCCGGAGCTCCCCGGGAAAAAAGCCCCGAGAGAGAAAAGCTGGAAAAATCCCCGCGGGATCGGGTCCCCGGGAATTCCCGAATTAAACCCCGCACTGGGGATGGGATCGAGCGGTGGGGGCTCTGTGGCAGAGTCGAAATTCCCCAAATCCCCCCAGGACACGGCTCTGGCTCATCCCGCTGCCGTTTTCACCAAAATCGGGGTTTTTCCAAGGAAAACTGAGGCTGGCGGAGGAGAACCCAAGGGGAAAACTGGGAGAAAATGGGGCAAAAAGATGAAAATAAAGCTGGAAATGGGAGGGAAAAAAAATCAGGAAAAAAGGATTCTCTGGATGTTGGAAAAAGTGTATTTTATTTGGGGTGAGAAGTGCTGGAACTGGGCAAAGAGCAGAGGAGAGACTGGGAGGGGACAGTCGGGGGTGACCTCAGCACTTCCCTGCTGCTCCCTGTGGATATTTGGGGAGGAAAAGGAGATTTTTGGGAAAATCCCGGCCACACACCGGAGCTGTGAGGGGACTTTCCCTCCCCAGCCCAAATTTCCCTGGTTTTAGCCCAAAATCCACCCCCTTGGATTTACCTTTGTCCCTTAGGAAACGACACCGGGAGAGGCAGAAACTTGAGTTAATTTTCACCTTCATCATCAAAAATTTGGGGCAAAAAATTTGGGAAAAGGGTCAAAGCCAGACCCGGAGCCGTTTTTTCCTGGGAAGCAGCAGCGCCAGGAATCCATAATTAATTGGTTTTGGACTAATTAAACTCCAAGTCCCCTAACGAGGCCACTGAAGGCAAGGGGTGACACCAGGACAGGGAGGATCCCATGCCTGGATCCCCCTTCCCAAATTCCTTTTTCCCGGGCCTGAATCCAGCTGGGGAAACTCCTCCGGGTGCCAAACGATTTTGGGGAGTTTTAACCAAAATTCCAGGAGTTTTATAACCAGAATTCCAGGTGCTTTAACCAGAATTCCGAGAGTTTTAACCAGAATTCCGGGTGCTTTAACCAGAATTCCGAGAGTTTTAACCAGAATTCCGGGTGCTTTAACCAGAATTCCGAGAGTTTTAACCAGAATTCCGGGTGCTTTAACCAGAATTCCGGAGTTTTAACCAGAATTCTGTGAGTTTTAACCAAAATTCCGGGAGTTTTAACCAGAATTCCAGGAGTTTTAACCAGAATTCCGGGTGCTTTAACCAGAATTCCGAGAGTTTTAACCAGAATTCCGAGAGTTTTAACCAAAATTCCAGAATTTTAACCAGAGTTTTAACCAAAATTCCAGGTGTTTTAACCAGAATTCCNAAATTCCAGAATTTTAACCAGAGTTTTAACCAAAATTCCGGGAGTTTTAACCAGAATTCGAGAGTTTTAACCAGAATTCCAGGAGTTTTAACCAAAATTCCAGGTGTTTTAACCAAAATTCCAGGTGTTTTAACCAGAATTCCAAGAGTTTTAACCAGAATTCCAGAGTTTTAACCAGAATTCCAGAGTTTTAACCCCAGTTCCTGGGCCTGCAGCCGTGGATGGGGAAGGGGCAGAGCTGGGAGTTCAAATCCTCACGACCTGGGCGGCCACGCAGGGGCTGCTCCGGGGGCTGTCCCTGCGAATGTCCCCGGGTTTCTCCCTGGGTTTGTCCCCAGGATTGTCCCCAGGGCTGTCCCCAGGGCTGTCCCTGGTTTTGTCCCCAGGGCTGTCCCCAGGATTGTCCCCAGGGCTGTCCGCAGGATTGTCCCCAGGGCTGTCCCTGGTTTTGTCCCCAGGATTGTCCCTGGTTTTGTCCCCAGGGCTGTCCCCAGGCCGCTCCCTCCGCAGCAGCAGGCGCCCGTAGGTGCCCCCGGCCCGGCCCTTGGTCAGGCGCCCGGGGTTGATGCAGACACAGCCCAGGACGTCCTGCAGGGACAGGGACAGGGACAGGGGATGGAGGGGGCTCCAAAATCCATGGACACAGCAGAGCTGCCACCCATCCAGACCCCAAACACTCCTGGATACTGAACTGGGACCCCCAGCCCATCCAGACCCCAAAAGCTGCAGGGTACAGGAGATCTGGGCTCCCCCAGCCCATCCAGACCCCAAAAGCTGCAGGGTACAGGAGATTTGGGCTCCCCCAGCCCATCCAGACCCCAAAAACTCCCGGATACAGGAGGTCTGGGCTCCCCCAGCCCACCCAGACCCCAAAAGTCACCAGGTCCAGGAGATTTGGGCTCCCCCAGCCCACCCAGACCCCAAAAACTCCTGGATACAGGAGATCTGGGCTCCCCCAGCCCATCCAGACCCCAAAAACTCCTGGATCCAGGAGATTTGGGACCCCTCAGCCCACCCAGACCCCAAAAACTCCTGGATCCAGGAGGTCTGGGCCCCCCCAGCCCCAGCCCCGGCCCTTGGGAGCCCCCTCCCGCTGGCACTCGGGGCTGACCTTGACGAAGAAGCGCAGCTCCGACGGCGTCACCAGCACGTCCGGGGTCACCGGCAGCGCCGCGAACGCCGACAGCGCCTCCAGGTCCACGCTGAGCTCCTCGGAGGGAGGGTACAGCGGGTAGAAACTGCAGGCGCCGTTTTGGGGAGAAAAGAGGAGGTTTTGGGAAGGGAAGAGGCGTTTTTGGGGAGGAAGGAGCTGTTTTGGGAAGGAAAGAGGTGTTTTTGGGGAGGAAGGAGCTGGTGTTGGGGAGGAATTTCGGGAGGAAGGAGCTGTTTTAGGGAGGAAGGAGCTATTTTGGGGAGGAAGGAGCTGGTTTNAGAGGAGGTTTTGGGGAGGAAGGAACTGGTTTGGGGAGGGAGGGAATGGGTTTGGGGGGGGATTTGGGGAGGAAAGGGCGGTTTTAGGGGGGGAGGGGCGGGTTTGGGGAGGAAGGAGCTGTTTTTGGGGAGGAAGGAGCTGGTGTTGGGGAGGAATTTCGGGAGGAAGGAGCTGTTTTAGGGAGGAAGGAGCTATTTTGGGGAGGAAGGAGCTGGTTTGGGGAGGAAGGAGCGGGATTTGGGGGGGGATTTGGGGGGGAAGGAGCGGTTGTGGGAGGTATTTGGGGAGGAAAGAGCTGTTTTAGGGAGGAAGGAGCTATTTTGGGGAGGAAGGCGCTGGTTTGGGGAGGAAGGAGCGGGATTTGGGGGGGGATTTGGGGGGGAAGGAGCGGTTGTGGGAGGTATTTGGGGAGGAAAGAGCTGTTTTAGGGAGGAAGGAGCTATTTTGGGGAGGAAGGCGCTGGTTTGGGGAGGAAGGAGCGGGATTTGGGGGGGGATTTGGGGGGGAAGGAGCGGTTGTGGGAGGTATTTGGGGAGGAAAGAGCTGTTTTAGGGAGGAAGGAGCTATTTTGGGGAGGAAGGCGCTGGTTTGGGGAGGAAGGAGCGGGATTTGGGGGGGGATTTGGGGGGGAAGGAGCGGTTGTGGGAGGTATTTGGGGAGGAAAGAGCTGTTTTAGGGAGGAAGGAGCTATTTTGGGGAGGAAGGCGCTGGTTTGGG
Source organism: Nicator chloris (assembly GCA_013400495.1). Taxonomy (NCBI): domain Eukaryota; kingdom Metazoa; phylum Chordata; class Aves; order Passeriformes; family Pycnonotidae; genus Nicator; species Nicator chloris. The sequence goes on from WAAE01015520.1 coordinate 13,690, forward strand.
GAGGAAGGAGCGGGATTTGGGGGGGGATTTGGGGGGGAAGGAGCGGTTGTGGGAGGTATTTGGGGAGGAAAGAGCTGTTTTAGGGAGGAAGGAGCTATTTTGGGGAGGAAGGCGCTGGTTTGGGGAGGAAGGAGCGGGTTTGGGGAGGAAGGAGGTGGTTTGGGGAGGAAGGAGCGGGTTTGGGGAGGAATTTGGGGAGGAAGGAGCTGTTTTTGGGGAGAAAAGAGTTGTTTTTGGGGACGTCCTCACCTGCGCTGGGTCAGGACGTGCCGCAGGATCCGCGTGAAGCGGTCGGAGATCCCCGAGGAGCTGCGGGAGGAAGGGGAGAGAAATGGGTGAGAAAAAGGAGGAAACGGGAAAAAAGGGATGGGGGGAAAATTGGAAAGGAAAAGGAGGTGAAAGAGGGGATTTGGGGGGAGAAGGGGAGAGAGAAAAGACAGAAGAGAAAGGGGTGAAAAGGGTAAAAAAAAAGCGGAAAATGCTAAAAAAGGGGGGGAAGATTAAAGAAAAGAGGGGAAAGATTAAACAAAGGGAGAAAAATATTAAAGAAATGGGGAAAAAGGTTAAAAAAAGGGGGAAAAAGGTCAAAAAAAGGGGGAAAAGGTGAAAAAGAGGCACCTGCTGATCTCCTCAGCCCCCATGTGGAAGAGGAGGTCGGTGGAGGTGAGGCCCAAGACGACGCCGTCGATGTCCAGGGTGCAGGGCTCGGGCACCAGCAGCACGCGCTGGACACACGGACACGGGGCTGGACACCCCCTGGAGAGCCCCAAAACGCCCCAAACCCAGCCCAGAATACCCCAAACCTCCCCAAGTGCCCCGAACCCACCCTGGAACACCCCAAATCTGCCCCGGCGTGCCCCAAATTGGCTCTAAATCACCCCAAAACTGCCCCAATCACACCAAGCTTTCCTTAAACCAGCAGAACGTCCCCCAAAATGGCCGAGCTGGATTTTCTGCAGGAACATCCAATCTGCTCCCGAGGGACAAAGAATCATTAAATGAGGGGATTTAATCCCAAAAAGGGCCGGGAGGGGCGTTGGGAGCTCTGCAATTCCCACCCCAAATCCTTTGTTCCTCCGGAAGCTGCGGCAGGAAATCGCTGCCGGGTGGCGAAAAAGGGGGATTTCACCCCAAATCCCAGCTGGGCTTTGCCAGGAGGGGTGGGGATCTCCTGGGAATTCATATTTTGGGGGGGAAAAGCGGAATTTTGGGGCCGGTACCGCTCTGTCCTCCTTGGGCAGGTCCGGGCAGGGGAAGGGCGGCTGCGGATACACGAAGTCGTGGGAGACGTCCCGGAGCGAGGGCACCAGCACCAGCTGGCAGCCAGCACTGGGGGGAAAAGAGGGAAAAACGGGATGGGGGGTGAAGAAGGAGAGGTTTTTGGGGCGAAAAGTGGCGTTTTGGGGGAGCAAATCCCCGTGGGAATGGGGGATTGGGGGCTGTTTCTGTGCCCACCTCCGGGTGCCCTCGATGATGGTCCTGAGGCAGAGCCGGAACACGTCGGAGAAGGAGCTCAGGAGTTGGCAGCTCTGGGTTGGGGGAAAACAAGGGGATCGGGACAATTTCCATGTTTTTTTGGGGATCTGGTGCTGCCCCAAATCCCCAGGGATTGAGGGGATTTTGGGGGGATCCCTCCTCACCTCCACCTGCTCGTGCTTGGCGTCCAGGAACGGCCCCAGCTGCGAAAAAACGTGGGAAAAACAGTAAAGAACCACCTTAAATCACCCCCCAAAAGCTCATTTTTAATGGCTTTTAATAATTCTCATGAATGAACCCCAATTTTAGCCCACAGCCCCAAAATCTGAGGGCAAAACAAGCCCAAAAAGGGGAAATTGCTGAAATTGATGTGTCGTGCCCAGGCAGGGAATCAGGGTTTGACCCCGAGGGCCGCGTTTGCTCTTAAAACTGAGCTTTTCTGTCACTTTGGGGAGAGAAAAGGGGATTTTGGGCATTGCTGGGTGAAGAATGGAAGTTCTGGGCGCTCTCAGGGTGAGAAATGGGCGTTCTGGGGCTCAGAAATGGGATTTCAACGTGGATTTTGAAGGGTTTGGAGCCCCCCAAGCGTTTCGAGGCCGCGGGGTCGGGGTGAGGGGCTGGGTTAATAATGAAGGTAATTAAATATCCATGGCTAATGAGGGGTTAATTGGGGGGCCCTCACCAGGACACAGACGTCGGGGCGGTCGCGGGCCACGACCTCCAGGAGGTCACTCAGGGGCTCGAAGGCGACGCCGTCCGAGGGCGTGAAGGGGCCACAGGCCACCAGCACCATCCTCTGCTCTGGGGGAAAAAGGGAGATTTGGGGGCAAAAAGGGGGTTTTGGGGAAAAAAAGGGGGTTTGGGGGGAAAAAGGGGAAGTTTAGGGATGAATAGGGATCGAAAATGGGGGTTTTGGGGACACAAAGGAGGGTTTAGGGGATGGGAATGGGAACGTGGGGAGGAAAAAAGGGGAGACGGGGAGAAAAAAAGTGGCTTGGGGACAATAAAAAGGGAGGATTTAGGGACAAAAAGGGAGATTTGGGATTAAGAGTGGGGGTTTGGGGTGAAGAAGGAGTTTGGGAGGGGAAAAAAGGGGGATTTGGGAGCAATAGGGGGAGTTTGGGGACAGAAAGGGAGATTTGGGGAATCAAAAGGGGGGGATGGAGAATCCAAAGGGCACTTTGGGGACAGAAATGAGGATTTGGGGACAAAAAGTGGAGGCTGCAGGGCTCACCTGCCATCGGCTCCGTGGGGGTGTGGAAGGGCAGTGGGACTCCCTGGGGGAGAGCCAGGAATGTCCCCAAATCCCCAATTCCAGCCCAAATCCCCCAATTCCAGCCCAATTCCAGCCCAAATCCCCCAATTCCAGCCCAAATCCCCCAATTCCAGCCCAAATCCCCCAATTCCAGCCCAAATCCCCCAATTCCAGCCCAAATCCCCCAATTCCAGCCCAAATCCCCCAATTCCAGCCCAAATCCCCCAATTCCAGCCCAAATCCCCCAATTCCAGCCCAAATCCCCCAATTCCAGCCCAAATCCCCCAATTCCAGCCCAAATCCCCCAATTCCAGCCCAAATCCCCCAATTCCAGCCCAAATCCCCCAATTCCAGCCCAAATCCCCCAATTCCAGCCCAAATCCCCCAATTCCAGCCCAAATCCCCCAATTCCAGCCCAAATCCCCCAATTCCAGCCCAAATCCCCCAATTCCAGCCCAAATCCCCCAATTCCAGCCCAAATCCCCCAATTCCAGCCCAAATCCACCCCAAACCCCCCAATTCCAGCCCAAATCCCCCAATTCCAGCCCAAATCCCCCAATTCCAGCCCAAATCCAGCCCAAATCCCCAATTCCAGCCCAAATCCAGCCCAAATCCCCCAATTCCACCCCAAATCCCCCAATTCCACCCCAAATCCCCCCGGGAGCGGGGTCACCTCGTAGAGCTTGGACACCACCATCCTCCTGCCCGTGCTGTTGGTGCCTTCCAGCGCCACCACCTGCGGGATTGGGGGAAAACGGTGGGAAATTGGGAAAAAAGCCACGGGAACGGGGGAAAAGGAGCAGGAATTGGGCGGGGAGATGGGGCAGGAATGGAGGAGAAGGGGCAGGGAGGGAAGGGGGAGCCCCCAAAGCCACACCTGTCCTGGGAACAGGGAATATTCCGGCAGCTCCGAGAGGTCCAGCGGGACCTGGGCGCCCCCCGAGTGCTCCCTGTCCCCCACCAGCAGCACCGAGCGGGCGTTGAGCCTCCCGTTGCCGTCACAGCCGATCTGCCCCAGCACCGTCACCGGCTCCTGCCACGGGTCACCCCGAAACGGGGGGTTCACCCCGAAATGGGGAGGGTTTAACCCCAAAATGGAGGAATTCCCCCCAAAATGGGGGGATTAACCCCAAAATGGGGGGGGTCACCCCAAATGGGGAAGATTTAACACCAAAATGGAGGAATTCACCCCAAAATGGGGGGATTCACCCCAAAATGGGGGGTTCACCCCAAAATAGGGGGGGTTCACCCCAAAACGGGGAGGGTTTAACCCCAAAATGGGGGGATTAACCCCAAAATGGGGGGGTTCACCCCAAATGGGGAAGATTTAACACCAAAATGGAGGAATTCACCCCAAAATGAGGGGGTTCACCCCAAAATGGGGGGGTTCACCCCAAAACGGGGAGGATTTAACCCCAAAATGGAGGAATTCACACCAAAATGGGGGGGTTCACCCCAAAATGGGGGGATTTAACCCCAAAATGGGGGGGTTCACCCCAAAATGGGGAGGATTTAACCCCGAAATGAGGGGGTTCACCCCAAAACGGGGAGGATTTAACCCCAAAATGGGGGGGTTCACCCCAAATGGGGAAGATTTAACACCAAAATGGAGGAATTCACCCCAAGATGGGGGGATTCACCCCAAAATGGGGGGGTTCACCCCAAAATGGGGGGATTTAACCCCAAAATGGAGGAGTTCACCCCAAAACGGGGGGGTTCACCCCAAAACGGGGAGGATTCACCCCAAAATGGGGCGGTTCACCCCAAAACGGGGAGGGTTTAACCCCAAAATGGAGGAATTCCCCCCAAAATGGGGGGATTAACCCCAAAATGGGGGGGCTCACCCCAAATGGGGAAGATTTAACACCAAAATGGAGGAATTCACCCCAAAATGGGGGGATTCACCCCAAAACGGGGACGATTTAACCTGAAAACGGTGGGATTTAAGGGATTTAACCCCAAAATGGGGGGATTCACCCCAAAATGGGGGGATTTAACCCCAAGATGGAGGAATTCACCCCAAAACGGGGAGGATTCACCCCAAAATGGGGTGGTTCACCCCAAAACGGGGAGGATTCACCCCAAAATGGGGACGGGGGGGATTTAACCCCAGAATGGGGGGGGGATTCACCCAAAACAGTGGTTTTCACCCCAAAACAGGGGGATTCACCCCAACACGGGGGGGATTCACCTCTGAAAGGGGCGGATTTAACCCCAAAATAGTGGGTTTCACCCCAAAACAAGGGGATTCACCCCAAAATGGGGGGATTCATGGAGGAATTCCCCCGATTCACCTCTGAACGGGGAGGATTTAACCCCAAAATGGAGGAATTCCCCCCAAAATGGGGGGGTTCACCCCAAAACGGGGAGGGTTTAACCCCAAAACAGGGAGGATTTAATCCCAAAATGGAGGATTTAACCCCAAAATGGGGGGATTTAACCCCAAAATGGAGGAGTTCACCCCAAAACGGGGGGGTTCACCCCAAAACGGGGAGGGTTTAACCCCAAAATGGAGGAATTCACCCCAAAATGGGGGGGTTCACCCCAAACGGGGAGGATTTAACCCGAAAACGGCGGGATTTAAGGGATTTAACCCCAAAATGGGGGGATTCACCCAAAAATGGGGACGGGGGGGATTTAACCCCAGAACAGGGGGATTCACCCAAAATGGGAGGGATTTAACCCCAAAATGGGGGGGGATTTAACCCCAGAATGGGGGGGGGATTCACCCAAAACAGTGGTTTTCACCCCAAAACAAGGGGATTCACCCCAAAATGGGGGGATTCACCCCAAAATGGGGACGGGGGGGATTCACCCCAAAACAGGCGGGATTCACCCAAAATGGGGAGGATTCAACCCCAAAATGGGGCGGGGTTCACCCAAAACAGTGGGTTTCACCCCAAAACAAGGGAATTCACCCCAAAACAAGGAGGCTGGGATCTCACCTGAGCCGGGAGAGAGGTGGAGCTGAAGCCGTCCAAGCCGTGGTGCCTCCGCAGAACCTCCCCGAGCTCCTCCACACGCCCGGCCAGCACTGGGGGGGACCCCGGTGTCACCAAACACCCCCTGACCCCCCCAAACCCAGGGTGTCCCCACCCTCCCCCCTGCCAGGGGCACCTTCCCGGACGTCCAGAGCCTTCTGGAACATGAACTTGTAGGGTTTGCTGAGGTTCTGCTCGGGGCAGCCGAAGAGTTTGACGGCGCAGCCGCCGCGGCCGCTCCAGGAGCCCTGCACGGAGCCAAACGAGGCCACCACCTCACCCCGGCCCCCACGGGACGAGTATTTCTGGGAGGGGGTGACACTGTGGGGACAAGGAAACCAAGGGTGGTTTAGGTCAGGAGTTGTCCCACCCTCAAAACTCGGCGGATTTTGGGTTCTCCTCCTTCCCGTGACCCCCGCTCTGAGCACAGAGAAATGGAGCTGGAAGGGATGAATTCCCTGATCTATCAGCAGGGTGTTTTAACAGGGTTTGGTGCTTTGTTTCGATTAACGAGGCTTTAAAAATTACAAGTGTTTGTAGCTTTAAAGGCTTTATAACTGCACAAAATTCAGTAGGGTTTTAACAATTTCCCCCGAATTTACAGAGCCTCTAAAAGCCGAATCTCAACTTCCACAACGGTTAACTTTAAGGGAAAGGAAAGAAAGAGGGGGAAGGATGAGGAGAAGAAGGAGCTGTGGTTTCAGGAAGCCCCCAGGAGCCCTCACCCACCTCGGGGAGAAGCTGCCGGGGGAGAAGAGCCCGTAGGGGCTGCGGGACGACGGCGCCCGCTTGGGCCGGGGCGTCTCCGGCGTGGAATTGCTGCGTTTCTGGGAGCCCTGGCAGGGAATAATCACAAAAACTAGAGGTTTCCAGGCCGGTTTTAAGGCAAACCCCACGGGTTTGGGGCGATGCCCACCTTGGATGGGGTGGTGTAGGCGTCCAGCAGCTCGTCCTCCTGTTCCTCGTTGAGGCTGACGCTCGTTAAGGGGCACCAACGCTCCTGGTTGGGGGTGAAGCCCCCCCGGGACCCCCCAAATCCAAACATCCCTCCCATTCCCTCCGCTGGGGATCTGTGACAGCTCACGGCCCCCCCCTCCTTTTCTGCCAGAGCCCCCCAAACTGCTGGGGTTCCCCTGGGGATGTGGGGATACAGCTCCTGGAGCGAGTGGATGTCGTGGAGGAGCCCCCGGCGCTCGTCCCGGCCGCGCCGGCCGCGCCTGGCCAGCACCTGGGGCAGCAGGACAGGGGCTGTGAGTGCTCCCCGCCGCCCCCGGGGTTCTGGGGTGCAGGGGGCAATCGGGGACCCCCACCTCGTGCTCGAAGGCGTCGAGGCCCTCGGGGGTGAGCTGGAGGTCGAGGTCTTTGCTGGTGACGAAGGCTAGCAGCTCGTTGGCCAAGGCCACCGGGCCCAGCCCGTGGCTCAGGCACAGCTCCACCACTGTGGGCAGAACGGGGGTCAGGGGGGCCCAAATCCCCCCTCAAACCTTTGGGTATCCCCCGATCACCCCCTCAACCCTCTGTGCCCCCCAGAACGCGGCAGCTCCCAAAATCGTGGCCCCTACAACAGCCCCCCAAACTGAGACTTCTTCATAAACCAAATAACCCCTCACAGCTCTCCTGACACCCCCCGATCCCCAAAGGCCCCTGAGAACATCCCCATTACACCTGACACCCCTCAAACCTTCACTGACACCCCCAGCCCCCCAACACCCCTCACATCTCCCCTGACACCTCCCCAGCGCCCCAAACCCCCCCTCAGACCGCGGCCCCCAGAGCCCTCACGCTTGTCGGGCACTTCGTCGCCCTGGCAGCGCAGCTCGAAGAGGCGCAGCTCCCTCAGCACCGCCTCGGCCGTCACCGGCTCCCTGCCCCGCTCCGGCTCCATCCCCGGCTCCGCCATGGCTGAGCTCGAACNCACCCCTCACATCTCCCCTGACACCTCCCCAGCGCCCCAACCCCCCCTCAGACCGCGCCCCCCGGAGCCCTCACGCTTGTCGGGCACTTCGTCGCCCTGGCAGCGCAGCTCGAAGAGGCGCAGCTCCCTCAGCACCGCCTCGGCCGTCACCGGCTCCCTGCCCCGCTCCGGCTCCGGCTCCATCCGCGGCTCCGCCATGGCTGAGCTCGAACCGCGCGGGCGCGGCGCCGTGAGGGAGAGGGCGTGGCCAGGCCGTATAAGGAGAAGAGGCGTGGCGAAGGCGGGGAAAGGGTGTGGTTATCCAAATTTAGACACAGCGGACCAATGGGAGCGCGATGGGCGGGCGAAAGGGCGTGACAGGCGTGCCCCAAGCTCCGCCCATCTGGGTGGGAGGGGAAAAGGGCGGGAGGAAAAAAGGGCGGGAAAATTCGCGCCCTCAGAGCGCTGAGGGGGCGGGGCTGAGGCGGCTCTGAGGGAACGGACCCCGGCCTGGGGGATCGAACCGGGTCTGGGGGGATCGAACCGGGTCTGAGGGGATCGAAGCGGGTCTGAGGGGATCGAAGCGGGTCTGAGGGGATCGAACGGGGTCTGGGGGATCGAACCGGGTCTGGGGGGATCGAACCGGGTCTGAGGGGTAGAACCGGGTCTGAGGGGTAGAACCGGGTCTGGGGAGATCGAACCGGGTCTGGGGGGTAGAACCGGGTCTGAGGGGTAGAACCGGGTCTGGGGAGATCGAACCGGGTCTGGGGGATCCTGCCCCGGCCCGGGGGTCGCACCTACCCTGGAGAATTCTGCCCCGGGTCTGGCGTCCCCTCCCTGCCCAGCCCCTCATCCCCGCCGAGTCATGGCAGCCTCGTCCTGCACCCCTGCCCAGGACACACCCCTGGGTTTTAAGTCACAACCGCCAAAACACCCCACAAATATATAAATATAACCCCAAATCCGTGATCTATAACCCCAAGACAACCCTTAAACCTGTCATTTTTCAGCACCTCGAGATCCCCTCACCGCCCCGCCTGAGGGGGAGAAAGAACTGCCAGAAAAAGGAGTTATGACTTAAATAGCTTTTTCTTTTCCTTTGGTTTTTATCTCATCTTTAATTTACACAATAAAAAACCACTTTATGGCACCCGGAGGCAGCAGATCCCTGAAGCGAAGGGCGACGGCCGGGGCTCTGTCAGCACGAGAGGCACCAAAATCGGGAGGATTTGCCCCAAAAGGGCCGAGCGTGAGGCGGGGGAGGGACGGGGGGGCTTTGGCAAAGCTCTGGAGGGTCCCGTGTGACCCCCACCTCACCCCCCCATCCAGCCTTTTCTGCCGAAAAAAGCCAAAAAAAAAAGAAGGAAAAACCGGTGCGGGGTCGTGGAAGGCACTTGGAGGGTCCGGTCAGGCGAACATGGTGAGCTGGAGCCACTGGGGAGGAGGAGGAGGGTGAGGGAGGAAGGGCAGCAGGAGGAGGAGGAGGGTGAGGGAGGAAGGGCAGCAGGAGGAGGAGGAGGACGAAGAGGAGGAGGAAGGGGGGCAGGAGAGCGTGAAGAAAGTGTGGGAAAAGCAAGAGAAGGAGGGAGAGGAGAAGGAGAAAAAGGAGGAGGAGGAGAAAGAAGAGGATGAAAAGGAAGAAGGGGAAGAGGAGAGGGGCCTTGAGCTGCCCCCACCGGTACCTGCAGCAGGTCGAAGGTGACGACGCCGTCCTGGTCCACGTCCATGGCTTGGAAAAACCCTGAGGGGAGGGAAAGGCGTTGGGATTTGGTGGGGGCAAAGATCTGCTGCTGAGGGAAAAGTGTCGTTAGGATGGGTGGGAAGGCTGGGGTGATTTGGGATTGGGGTGGGAAGGATCCTTGGAATGGTTTGGGATCGGGTGGGAAGGATCATTTGGGATCCTTTGGGATTGTTTGGGATTGGGTGGGAAGGATCCTTTGGGTTTGTTTGGGATTGGGTGGGAAGGATCCTTTGGGATCCTTTGGGATCCTTTGGGATTGGGTGGGAAGGATCCTTTGGGATCCTTTGGGATTGTTTGGGATTGGGTGGGAAGGATCCTTTGGGATGGTTTGGGATGGTTTGGGATTGCGTAGGAAGGACCATTTGGGGTTGTTTGGGATGGTTTGGGATTGGGTGGGAAGGATCCTTTGGGATTGGGTGGGAAGGATCCTTTGGGATGCTCTGGGATGGTTTGGGATGGGTGGGAAGGATCCTTGGAATGGTTTGGGATTGGGTAGGAAGGACCATTTGGGGTCGTTTGAGATGGGTGGGAAGGATCCTTTGGGAGGGTTTGGGATCGTTTGGGATTGGGTGGGAAGGATCCTGGGGGATGCTTTGGGATTGTTTGGGATCAGGTGGGAAGGATCCTTGGGATGGTTTGGGATTGGGTGGGAAGGATCCTTTGGGATGCTTTGGGATTGTTTGGGATCAGGTGGGAAGGATCCTTGGGATGGTTTGGGATCGGGTGGGAAGGATCATTTGGGGTTGTTTGGGATGGTTTGGGATCGGGTGGGAAGGACCATTTGGGGTTGTTTGGGATGGTTTGGGATGGGTGGGAAGGATCCTTTGGGATGGGTGGGAGGATCCTTCGGGATATTTTGGGATGCTTTGGGATGGGTGCTCACGGAACATGGTCTCCAGGCGCACGAGGCAGCAGACGAAGCTGTCGAAGTCCAGGGCCAGGTCAGGCTCGGCGTAGCGGGTGATGAGCAGCTCGTGCAGCTTCTTGCTCAGCCGGTACCCTGGGACAGGGGACACCCCACGGTCACCTGGGGGACCCCGGGCAGGGCAGGGGTCCAGGGGGGTCCCCGGGGGTCACCTGCAGCCTCCAGCGCCAGGCGCAGCTCGTAGGCGCTGATGGAGCCCGACTTGTCCAGGTCGAACTTGCGGAAGATGCTCTGGCAGGGACAGACCCCCCCGAAGGACAGGGGTCACTCG
>WAAE01015522.1:0-62518 GCA_013400495.1 Nicator chloris
GATCAGGGATTCGGGCACAGAGTGCTGTGGTGCCAGAGAAATATGGGCATTCTGTTATCTGAGGAAAAGCTGGAGGAGATGCCACAAGAATATCATGCAGCACTGGAGTATTTTCTGCTGCCTTAATAATAAGAACAACCTTAAAAGTAGCTCTGGGATATTTCACTTTCCTGCTGCCTGCACTGGAACCAGCTCTGCTCCCACTCACACACTTTTCCCTTCCCAGAAACTTTTCCCAGCTGGATCTGAGGACACAAGATTACCTGGGAGCTCAGAGGCTGGAAACATCCCCTTTCGCAGGCAGGAGGAAAGCTGGCTTGTCCCCTCTCTGCCACCCAAGCCCCACGGGAAAACACATCCATCCAGCAAGCAGGAATTCCCGGGAAGGGTGTGCAAGACCCATATATTTATTTGGGGGGGGAGCTTCCCAAAAAAGTCTCATAAGGAAAACCTACAACCATAAGGATAAACATTATGCCATGACAGTTATTATCATGTAAAGAGGGGCAGGGAACCCCGCGGGTGGACAGGGAGATAACATCCCTTAAACCTGACTTCAGGGTAAGCAACCCCCCAGACCTGCCGTGCCACTGCCGGGCATTCCTGCCGGGCATCCCAGCCCGCAGTTCCTTCTTCAGGGCTCGATTTCCCCAAGCAAGGGAGAGACAGCGGCCGCAGGAGCGGCCGTGTCCCTGTGCCGGGTTAATTTCTTGCCTTGCCTGTGAACAGCCCATTTAGCGCCACTTCAAACTCCTAATTCCGGGCTTTACGTGGAAATGGTTTTAGAGTGCGTTGGAAACCCCGGGTTCCTTTTCCAATCTCGCGACGTCTTTAGAAAGCAATTCCTTAAGCCTCCGTTTCCGAGACCCTTTTAATCTCTGCAAATTATTGGTGAGAGCTGATTCAAGGCAAACTGCCACCACAGCGCTGTCACCGTGCAGAGAGAGGCCACCGCTGATTATTTAGAGGAAGCCATCGCTTTCGGGGCGAGAAATAAATTAGCATTTATACTGGATTATTGAAAAACGCCCCCCCAAAAATCAGCCTCCATCTCCGTGTCAATTGTGGATCACCGAGGTCAACACCTCCGCTGTGACAGGCACGGGCTCGCACAGCAAAGGACAACTTATGTGTGGAAATGAGCCCCGAATGTGTCATTATTATCAGGGAGACAAACCGGGCTGGGAAATAACATCTGCACTCCTGGAAATAACACCTGCACAGCTCGGGATCCGGGCGATGTTTCCACGGAATGAGGGTAATCAGGGAATCAGGGAGTGGGGAAAATCACCCCCAAAAATTAAAATCCAGGAGTTTGGCTTCCTGGCTCTTTGCTGTTGCATTTCTTACGTTTTGGGGGTTTTTTGTGTTTTTGTTGTTTTCTCTCTGCCTTTTTTTTTTTTTTTTAAATTTGCTTTTAAACTGCTTCACTTGGAATCTCTGCAGTTTGATCCCTCCAGGGTAGGGAAGGAAGAAGTCCTGTTTCATGTGGAACCTCCCGGTGATGGAGGGGTAGGTTAGAAAAACATGTTCCATAAGTGAGAAAGATTTCAAGGTTGGGGGTTTGATTTTTTTTTTTTGTGAGACATTTGCCACATCGAAAGGATTTTCTTTACACCCACCAACGAAATGATGTGATGCTTTTTGTCCCAGACATTACATTACTGATGTGGGAAATGTTCTGGGGTGTTTTCAGTGCAAAATGGCCATGAGGCATTTTGCTGGCTGCATTTCTAGCAGCTACCCACCCCCCCCCCGGGCTGTGCTTCCCCTTGGGCTCTGTCAGTGGATGCAGCAATGTCTCTGCCCCCAGGATAGGGGTGAGGGGTGTCCCGGTGGGCAGGGACCCGGCTCAGCCTCTGCTGTGCCTCAGGGACCTGCCCCAGCCCTCAGGAGCCTGTCCCACCCCTGCCACCAGGGAAAGTCCACATCGCTCCTCATCCCAGCTCCAGCAGCAGGATTTGGGGGCAGCCATGGTGTTCAGGATCTCTTTTCCCCTGGCTTCCCCTTCCCAGGCTGCTGTCCCGGGGCAGCCATGGTGTTCAGGATCTCTTTTCCCCTGGCTTCCCCTTCCCAGGCTGCTGTCCCGGGGCACCCTGGCTGGATTTCACTCCCTGTACCCCAGGTGCCCAGCCCAGGGTCCTGAGGTGTGAGCAGAGGCCATGAGCAGGGCCTGGTACCACACGTGTCCTCTGAGTCCCTACAAACCACCTCTCTTGTACAACATCCCAAAATCCCGGCTTACAGGGCCAGTCTGACACAAACAGGACCAGTCCCTCTCAGCTCTTCACCTTACTCTGTCTGGTTTGCCCCCAAAGCAGCACTGAGGCCTTGGTGGGATCCTCAATTGCCCAAGTAGCTTGAAGGGAATCATCCCCACAGCACCAGGAGCAGCCTCTCCCTTCCGAAAGAGAAGCAGGGACACCATGCTCTGCCTCTCCATCCATCCATCCATCCATCCATCCATCCATCCATCCATCCATCCATCCATCCATCCATCCATCCATCCATCCATCCATCCATCCTCAGAGCAGGGTCCCTTTGCTTTGCCAAACTGCAGGTTCCTCCCAGGGCTCTCTCCCTGCAGGGCTGGGGGGCTCCAGCCTGATCCCCTCGGCAAGGCCCCCCCTGCCCCAACAGCACACGGGCACCTCTGTGTCCAGGGAGGATGGAGCTTTCAGCAGCTCCTTCCCGAAATCTGAGCCCCAGAAAGGAGGGGATCTGCTCCAGGAGGGATGGAAAACTCCAGGTGACAAAATAAAGTGAAACAAAACAAAACAAAACAAAACAAAACAAAACAAAACAAAACAAAACAAAACAAAAAATAAAATAAGTAAAATAAATAAAATAAAATAAAATAAAATAAAATAAAATAAAATAAAATAAAATAAAATAATAGAACGATCAGCCTTTGGAGGAAGATTCTGGTGAAGGAAGAGCTGGGCTCAGACACGGCTCAGCAGTTTGCTGGTACCACTGGTGACACAGTGGGCACTGAAGGCTGTGCTGGGGTCACAAAACCAGAGACAGATCTGAGTCCTGTCCCTGGGTTGCCCTGAGGGACAGCAGTGTCCCCACCCGTGAGGCAGCCCCTGTGCTGCTCCCACAGGGATGTAGAGAGGTAGGTTGTGGGGTTTTTTGTTTGTTTGATTTTTTTTTTGAGCAGAGGAGGGGAGAAGAGGTGAGGGGAGAAAAAAAAAAAAAGGATGGAGGTGCCAGGAAGTCTGCCCGAACGGTGGGAAGATAGCAACGGAATAGAACTGTCGGGAAGGTGAGATTTGGATGGCAGTGCGTGGAGATTCGAAACCCGTTTAACTCCTGACTCTCGCCGAGGTCTCAGAGTTTCAACGGGGAGAACAAACTTTAAAACTCAAAACTCTGCTCGCTCTGATCTTTTTTTTTTATTTCTAACAATCACCACAGAGCTGCAGGTGCCTTTCCTCCAAAAGATGAGGGAAAAGATGAGGTTTGAGAAGGGAAGGCTCCAGTCGGGAGGGTGTGGGATACCCCTGGCTCCCCAAAACGGCGCTCAGTCCCTGCAGAGGGGAGTCCGGCAGCAGCTCGGGAACCGGTGCCCGCTCTGGAGGGAGATGAGGATGCTGCTCACTGAACGCTCCGAGGTTTACCCATTTGTGGGGAAGGCGCAGCCCCGCGGGTACCCCCGCACGGCCCGGGCGCAGCCGGGTGCGCAACCAGCGCATTTCCCCGCGCATAGGCTCCGCCCGCCCCGTGGCGGCGATGCCCGGCCCGGGGGAGCGGGGAACAGCTTTGGCCGCGGGGTCCGGCCGCGCCCCGGCATCTCAGCCCAGGAGCGACCCCGCTCAGCTCCGCGGCCCCGGGAGCGGCCCTGCGGAGCTGCCCCCGACGGGCGCGGGGTCCCGGGGCAGGAGCCCCGAAGCCGCTTCCCGGGGCGGGGGAGCGCGTCCCGCACCCGGCCCGTCCCCCGCCCGCGGGATCTGGCTGCCCGAGGGAGCCTTTCGTTGTGCCAAAACCAACGAACGAACGAAGAAAAACCGAAAGAAACCCCAAAACACAACCGCAAATGAAGCATGGGCCCTAAAGGGGTCCCGGTGTGGCGGGGGTCCCCGCCGGCCGCGCACGCCGCGGCAGCGGCTCCGAGGGGCCGGGGCCGGGCGGGAGCCGCTGAGCCCAGGGCCCGGCCGGGAGAGCGGACAGGGCTGCCCGGCTCCTGCCGTCGGGGCCGGGCGGGAGCCGCACCGCCCCGGGACGCTCTGCCGAGGGTGGCCGCGCACCGTGGAGAGGGGATCGAGGGCAGGTACTTACGGGCGAGGGCGGCGTGGCCGGGACCGCTCGGAGCCGCTCCGGCGTTGCCCCGGGGTGGCCGGGCTTAAGAGCCGTCGGGCGGGCGCAGGACAATGGCCGGGAGGAGGGGGCCGGGGCCGGGGGCCGGTGGGAGGCGGGGAGGGNCGCCCTTCTCGGTCACCGACATCCTCAGCCCGATGGAGGAGAGCTACAAGAAGTTCGGCAGCATGGACGGGGCGGGCGGGCTGGGCTCGCCCCTCGGGCCGTACCGCCAGGCGCCCGTGCCCCCTGCGGCCGCCGCCGTCCCGCAGCACGTCCCCGCGGGCGCGGCCGCCTACCACATGCCCCACGGTGTCTCGCAGTTCCCGCACGGCGCCGTCGGGGGCTACTGCAACGGCGGGCTGGGCAACGTGGGCGAGCTGCCCGCCTACCCCGAGGGGATGCGGGGCGGCACGGCGGCGGGCGGCGGCTGGTACGGGCCCGGCGGCGACCCCCGCTACTCCAGCAGTAAGTGCGGGCGCGGGGGCGCGGCGGAGGAGGGGGCGGCCGGGCGCGGAGGGAGCCGCGGGTCCGACGGGGCGGGCGCCGGCCGGGGCTGAGCCGCCCGTCCCGCTCAGTCTCCAGGTTCATGGGCCCGTCGGCGGGGATGAACGTGGCCGGCATGGGCGGCCTGAGCGGCATCGCCGACGGCGCCAAGGCCATCGTGCCGCTACACGCGGCGCCGCGGAGGAAGAGGAGGGTGCTCTTCTCCCAGGCGCAGGTCTACGAGCTGGAGCGGCGCTTCAAGCAGCAGAAGTACCTGTCGGCGCCGGAGCGGGAGCACCTGGCCAGCCTGATCCACCTCACCCCCACGCAGGTGAAGATCTGGTTCCAGAACCACCGCTACAAGATGAAGCGCCAGGCCAAGGACAAGGCGGCCACCCAGCAGTTGCACCCCGACGGCGGCGGCAGCAGCGGCGGCGGCGGCCTGTGCCAGCAGCCCTCGCCGCGCCGCGTAGCCGTGCCGGTGCTGGTGAAGGACGGCAAACCCTGCCCGCCGCCGGGCAGCGGCACTCCGGGTCCCGGGCAGGCCGCCCCCGCGGTCCCGGCCACCGCCGCCCCCGCCGCGCACCCGCACCCCGGCTCGCTGGGGCAGGCGGCCGACCTGGAGGAGCTGTCGCCCAGCCCACCGGCGCTGCACGGCCCCGTGGCCCCCCTGGCCTCCCTGGACTCGGCCGGCGTCGACTACAACGGCGGCATGGTCAGCCCCAACCTGCTCTACGGCAGGACGTGGTAATCGGTGCGTCCCGCGTGTGTTCCCCCGACAGCCCCGCTCCTCCGGCACCGGGCGCTCCGCCCGGCCTGGTGCCCGCGGGGATCGCCGACGGCCGCCCCAACCCCATCCCCTNGCCGCCGCTCCGCCCCCCCGCGTCTGGCGTAAACCCGGCGCCGGGCTAAAAGAACCGGCGAGCTACCGGCGCCCGGGGCTGNCGGGCTGGGCAACGTGGGCGAGCTGCCCGCCTACCCCGAGGGGATGCGGGGCGGCACGGCGGCGGGCGGCGGCTGGTACGGGCCCGGCGGCGACCCCCGCTACTCCAGCAGTAAGTGCGGGCGCGGGGGCGCGGCGGAGGAGGGGGCGGCCGGGCGCGGAGGGAGCCGCGGGTCCGACGGGGCGGGCGCCGGCCGGGGCTGAGCCGCCCGTCCTGCTCAGTCTCCAGGTTCATGGGCCCGTCGGCGGGGATGAACGTGGCCGGCATGGGCGGCCTGAGCGGCATCGCCGACGGCGCCAAGGCCATCGTGCCGCTACACGCGGCGCCGCGGAGGAAGAGGAGGGTGCTCTTCTCCCAGGCGCAGGTCTACGAGCTGGAGCGGCGCTTCAAGCAGCAGAAGTACCTGTCGGCGCCGGAGCGGGAGCACCTGGCCAGCCTGATCCACCTCACCCCCACGCAGGTGAAGATCTGGTTCCAGAACCACCGCTACAAGATGAAGCGCCAGGCCAAGGACAAGGCGGCCACCCAGCAGTTGCACCCCGACGGCGGCGGCAGCAGCGGCGGCGGCGGCCTGTGCCAGCAGCCCTCGCCGCGCCGCGTAGCCGTGCCGGTGCTGGTGAAGGACGGCAAACCCTGCCCGCCGCCGGGCAGCGGCACTCCGGGTCCCGGGCAGGCCGCCCCCGCGGTCCCGGCCACCGCCGCCCCCGCCGCGCACCCGCACCCCGGCTCGCTGGGGCAGGCGGCCGACCTGGAGGAGCTGTCGCCCAGCCCACCGGCGCTGCACGGCCCCGTGGCCCCCCTGGCCTCCCTGGACTCGGCCGGCGTCGACTACAACGGCGGCATGGTCAGCCCCAACCTGCTCTACGGCAGGACGTGGTAATCGGTGCGTCCCGCGTGTGTTCCCCCGACAGCCCCGCTCCTCCGGCACCGGGCGCTCCGCCCGGCCTGGTGCCCGCGGGGATCGCTGACGGCCGCCCCAACCCCATCCCCTCCCGGCCTCCCTTCGAGTTTTTTCTTAAGTCTCCCCGGTTTTTTTGACAAATGGCCCCGACGGCAGCGCCGAATGCTTGCGTGAGTGTGAGTGAGTGTGGATGTGTGTGAGTGTCGGTGTGCACGCGTGTCCGCGCCTCCGTGTCCCGGCCGCAGAGGGCTTCTCCCGACGGGGCGGTGGCAGCGCGGGGCTCCGCTCCGGCTCGGCCCCGCTCCCCGGCGGCAGCGCAGCCCGGGAGCCCCGGCGCGTACCGCGACAGCCCCGCGGAGCGCCACAATAAACCCTCCGAAGCGCAACTCATCTCGGCCGAATTATTCCGTGGGGGTGCCCCGGAGTGCCATTCCGTTCTTATCCCCGCCCGAGGTAAATAGAGAGTCGCAGCTCGAGGCGGGAGCAGTGGCAGAAGAACCCTGGAGCGCCGGTGCTCATACTTAAGGGGGAAACCCCGTTTTTCTCGTTGTTGTTATTAAAAATCGCGCAGTTAATAAATACCCGTGTTTATTGGACGGGGCGCGCGTCCCGCGGAACCGCCTCAAGCCCCCGGTCCTTGGCTCAACTCCCGACAAGCTCAGAGCCCTGCGGAGGTGATGGAGTGCCCGGGGATTCCCGGGGCTGGACCCCGCTTCCCGCCGGGATCGGGCCCCGCAGCAGCCGGGGCCGGAGGATGCGCCGCGCCCGAGCGGGGTTTATCCCCGCGCCGCTTCCCAAGGAAATCCCGCACGTCGGGAAACGCTCCTCGGGACTTGCCGGCAATTTTTCTTTCTTTGATTTTTTTAATTTTAATTTTATTTTAAACAATAAAAGGAAGCCTTGTTCTCACGAGTCGGCTGCTTCGTTCTCGGTGTACGGACTGCAGGACAACCTCAAAATCCCCTTTTTTCTGCCTCCCTCTCGGCTGCCAAGGATTTAATTCCGCCCCCCCCCCCCCCCCATCTGCCAGGCACCCACATCCTTGGGGGACCTGCTGAAATCCAGCCGCGGTAGTGCTCCCCAGACCCGGGCAGCACCGGGGCCCGCTCCACTCCCAGCTGTGCCACGAAGGAACGATTCTGAGATGGAAAATCGGGATTTTGGCCTCTGCAAGACCACAGACATGCTCCCAGCCCCCTTCCCAAGCCCCATGCGGTAGCCTGGAGGGCAAGGGGATCTCCACCGTTCTTCTGGGAAGAGATCCCCTTCCCCTCCCGGCAGGTGCCACACGGGGACCCCCCTGGCTCCCTCTCCTTTCCTTAAGGGAGAATTTCTTCCTGCTGGCTCCCACGGGAAACGGCTCAGAGTGTCTTGGGGTGGGACTGAGCCCGGCCTGGTGAGTGGTTTCCCCCTCAAATTCTCTTAAATCCAAGGGGTTATGTCTGGCTCGGCTCCAGCCTCAGAAAAAAAACTTACCGGCAGAGCAGCCTGGGGAGCTCCACAAGGATGCTGTCCCAGGGTGATCCCAGGCCCCCCAGCAGCTGAAGCAGAGCCCCAGGAGGGGTGGTACTGCCCGGCCAAGTCCTGCATCCCAGCCCTGCATCCCAGCCAGAGCGGAGGAAACGAAGCTGCCGAGCCAGCGCGCTGCTCCGAGCATTGGTCCAAGGGTGCGAGTGGGCAGCACAGCTCCCAGGGCCCAGGCTGGCTCCACTGGGGATCAGACTGCAAGGGGGTAAAGGCTTGGGCAAAGGGGAGCCTGCAGGGATGAGCCTTTCCTACAGCAACCCCTCAGAATGTTTACCCAGACTTGTTTTCATGCCCCAAAAAATGGGAGCAAGGGACAAAGGCACCAGCACCCAGGTCCATCTGCCTTTGGAACATAGGCGACTCACCCCACTTCTTCCTCCAGCCCATTCCCATGAAAACTCACCCTCAGAGCTGGTTTTATCCTGCTGGAAAAGCAAAACGGCTCTTTTTGAGCCCCAGTCTTTTCCTGGCCACGGGAGAAGGCCCTGGGGAGGGCTGGCGGCTCCCAGCCCCGGGAATGCTGCATCACAATGAAGGGTTCTGCTCCACCCTCAATCACTTGAAAATAATGAATCCAGGTTGATGATTTCTTTCTTCCAAGGTTACACGGGGCTGTCTGGGCTTTCCTCCCATTGCTGGTGATTAGCACCTGGATGTTTGGAAAGAAGGGAGCACCAAGGAGTTGGGGCAAGAGCAGGGCTGGGAACTCTACTGATTTACACGATACCTAGATTTAATGGAAAAGTCCAAAGGGAAAGCTGAACTGGATGCTCTCCTTTTTTTTTTTTAGTTAAAAATTTTTAATGCTAAAGGTTGGATGGAATTATTTTCTGACAAATCAACAGGAAAGCGTGCACATAGGTAAAAGATACAAACAGGCTCTGGAGGGGGCTGGAAATTAACCACACGCCATTGCTCAGAATTTCAAAAGCCACTTTATAAAGCAAATAAAAATATTTACCGATTTGGTACACTCACACAGAAAATCCCTAGAAAGAGTGCTAAAAACGAATGGAATCTCTGCCCTTCTCAGCTATTTTAAATTAGGTATCAGACAAACCCACAGCCCCTGCCTGGTTATGCCACCATAAAACCCACCCCAGAAACAGGCAGATGTTGTAAACGTTGAAATGTTTTACTTCAGAGTCCAAAAAACCCCTTCTCTGTGAGAAACCGAAGGAAGCCTCTGCCAAGGAGCAGCGAGGGCCGTGTCTCTCAGCGCTGCCGGCTGCCTGCTGGGTCTGCCCCGGGAGTTCCTAAAATCCCATTTCTGGGCATTCTTTCCAACTCCATGTCTGTTTTCAGGCTCTTGTGTGTGGAGTAGAGGATGTTTGGAGTTCAGAGCGGCAGGCAGCGCTCCGCACAGCTTGGATACGTAAGGAGGACAACACAGCACTCCCACGGCGTCCGATGGCAATCTGCTCTTTCCAGTCCCTCCCAAAACATCATCATCAGGTCCGTAAGAAATGTGCACATTTAAAACAGGCATTGGTTTAAAAACTACAGGGATGGTGCTTAACAACTTTTTTCTTTCCCCCTTCACCCCACAAATAATAAAAACAACAAAAGCAAAATGCCCAGACGTTTTCCATGTTTAAAAAAAAGAAAAACCGGGAGGCAGGAGCTAATTCCAGCTGTACCTTCCTGCGGGAGGTGGGAGGGGGTAGGGCCTCCCGGGGCCGTACGCCTGCAAACAAACAAACAAAAGCAAGCATTTATTTTTGGGATTAGCAGTGCGAGTAAACAAGTGGGGCAAGCTCGAGGCGCCACACAGAACAGGGACAAAACATCCTCTGCATGGAGAGGTGCTGGGGGTAGGGCTGAGCATCCTTCATCTGGCTGTGGAGTCTCCCAAAAACACAGGCTGGGGCTGGATCCCCTGGTGCAGGGCGGAGCTGCGCAGCACCGGCTTCCAAATCCCAAATACATCCACCCCCAGCCACTGCCGTGGGCAAGAAACTTTCCACCTGTGATGCCTCTGCTGGGCTCTGTCTGCAGCAAATGGACAAATGTTGGAGGCAGGGACAGACAGCGGTATGTGGGGCAGCTCACAACTCCGTATTTTTACACAAAAGTATTATAAGGAAAAACTAAAACTGAATTTGTTGCAGAAGCAGTGTTTTCCACTCGTTCGCTTTAATAAGAGGTCTAAGAGATCCAAATCCCACTTTGGAAATGACTCCAAATTAGATGTATATTTGTACTTAAATTCAGAAATTTGGTACATCAAGTATCCAGGAGAAAAATCCATTGGAAAATATCACAGAGCCCCCCTGAAGCATTTAAAATGATTTCCAAACCTGATCCATTGCAGAGACCAGCAAGTTAATTAAAGGTGATGCACCAACACGAGCTACAGGCTTGGTCTGCTCTTTACTTGGGGATATTTGGTGTGGAGGGAAAAAGGGGATTCCCTTCCTTTCTTTAAAAGAGAAATCCCTCTTTATTCCAGCCTGTGGTGACCAGGATAACTACAGAAACCGCAGAGCCGGAGAGCAGACCTGCCAGGGAGGCTCCTGCAGCCTGCCCTTGCAGGGAAGGTTTGTTTCCAGGCTTGATGAACTCGACTGGCAAAGGAAACAAGTTGGCTACATCCCTTAAAAAACCCTTCCAAACCATCAGCAGGGAAGGACAAAGCAGAGGTCTGGGAGCTCTGCACTAGCCGCGGATGCGGACGCTTCGTTGTGTGCTCCTCAATTCTGGAATAAAACTGCCCAACACCTGCACCACCCCAGCAAGTTCATTCTTTGGTTCTCTGGGAGAGCTGGAAGGCAGCAAAGCCCCACTCCCAGGGAGCCCCCCAGATCCATGGCAGCTGCATTAATTTTGTAAGCACTCTGCAGCAGTGTGTTTATTAACCTCTTCAGACCATGTTCTGTATGCTGTAAAAAAAGAATTCAGAGGTGAAAGGGCCCAAAGATAATTATTTATGCTGCTACGTGTCACCACTTCCACTTGAATCCCTTTTCAAGGCTTTAAAGCTTTGAAATTTTCAGGCAGCAAGGCCAGATTCAATGATTATGTTGGCACCCTAAACCCTTTCAGGTACCTTCTCATTTCACTCCAGCCCCATGGAAATAATGACATCTGAAAGTTCATTTAAAAATAACAAGAACAGAAAAAAAAGCAAAAAAAAAAAAATTAAAAGCAGATTAACCGTTGCAGCACAACTGCAAAGGGAATTTTTTAAGGAAGCAAATTTACTGGAGCTAAAAGATTTGTGCTTAATCATGAACTCATCACGTATGTGAACAAAAATAAAAGGGTTGTCACCACTGGGTTTTAATGTTTCCTGCACCCACAAGTGGGTCCATGCCAGCACTGGGAGAATTCTGTTCTGGGCAAGACCACACCACAACACAAGCTGTGGATGTGCACACGGCTCCAAGGCAGTTTTCCAAGCAGGAACTAACTGGGATATCCCCCTGGGCCCCCAGTGCAAACCCTGCTGGGAAACCATTCCTGCTCCCCCTCATGATTCCAGCTGTTGGACACCACGATTTAAGGCTGGGAATGAAGTACTCCAAGCACAGATTCCTTTAGCAAGTATATCCTGCCCTGGATGAAGGGCAGAGCAGGGTGTGCAGTGGCAGACAGACTTTTTCAAGAGTCCATTTCCCAGACTAATTAAACCCTGCCCAGACTCCAACGGCTCAAAGATCCTCCCCCGATTTTTCCCCGGGAGCACAGCAGCCCCTGCCATGGATTAGTGCAATCAGGCATTAATTCCTCTGGCTCTGGGGTTTTGGGTAAACCTGTGTGGCACAAAATGAAAGATTTCTGCAATTTGATCCTATCAACGCACCTCATCCAAATTTAAAATGTATGTTAAAGCTCCACTGGCTGGGTCAAGGTTCAGACCCCATTATTTCCCTGTGATTATAATCCACGCTGTTGAGTTCTGCCTCCGGTCACAACCAGTGGTGGCAGGGTTTGTACTGGTGCTGTGCCATGTAACACACATCTGGGTACTGGGCAGGTGGGCAGGCTGGGAGGAAGAAAATTAAAACTAGGAGTGACTAAAAAGTGACTTGTCCTCAGCTGAATCAGGCCCCAACAGAAGGCGTATTTCAAACAGTTTGTGCCTTAATTTCCACATAAAGGATGGGGCAATGGGGGTGTCATCTCCTCCTCCTCCCTGGGACTGGTCACTAACCTCCCCAGACATCAGCAGAACGAAGACTTTAACCTTGATATCCGAAATTTATTTAAAATGGGTGTTTAGCAGTATAAACCCCCAGCGTTCTGGTACAACAGCATATACAGATCAAGTTTTACTGGGATCACACCCCCTAAAAAAATTCCCTACACAGAGTCACCTGCTGCTTTCAAGCAGCATTTTCACTCTGGCATTTTCAGGGACTGCTGACCAAGTCACCTGTAATTTTGGATGAGGTTCTCCTCTCACGTTTGCTTGTTTCCTTTCAGCCACACAGAGCTATTTCCACACGTTTATTCCTCTGGCTACAAGAGCCCAGCATTTGCATTAAGTAGTTTTCCAGCTCAGAGAAAGCCAATTGAGGGGAGAAATTTGGGAAGCTGTAAGAATCTACATTTTAAACATGCTAGGGAGCACCCAAAAGGTCCAGTGGGCAGATTTCCTTGTGGAAGAGGAAGGCTGGTGGATTTGCTTGCCTCAGGCTGCAGGAGGAATGTGACTTGGGACCACGTTAGAGGGGTGTTAAAGGACACCGGTGGTGCAGTCCCAGCACGGGCCTTGTGCCAGGGGTACAGCTGAAAGGGCTGGCCAAGGCTGGGAAGTCACCCGTGTGTGGTGACAGAGACACTAAAACCAGCTCAGCAATGCCTGCCCATGCCACACTCCCTCTCAAAGCCACAGGAGAAGGAAGCCTTGGCTGGGAGGAGAACATGGCATATCCTGCTTTCCTACCTGTCTGCCCCTGTCCATGCGGTCCTCGGGTCTCTGTGGGTATCCCATGGGCCCCAGCCCCTGGTACTGGGCTGGCTGGAACTGGTTTGGGGATTGCAGCATGCGGTTCCAGGCGAGGAGAGGAGCAGCTCCGGCGGTTCTGTGCAAGGAAAGAACACTGCAGTGGGAACTTGGCTCCTGCAGACAGTCCCACAGCACAGACCCGCTCCTGGGTTTGTCTCTGAGCCGAGCACGGACAGCCAAGTGCCAGTGAGAAACCAGGAGCGGGGAATATTTTCCCAAATTCTCCTAAAGGCCGCTTTGCTGACTGCTTCCTTCAGCACAGCTTGGAAACTGCGCTGCCGTGAGCAGCAAACTCGGCTGCACACAGCAGATTTTTCCAGTTCCCTGGAAGGCTTCCGTGCACCTTTTATTGCAGGGGCGGATTTGCCGATCCCAAAGGCTCCTCAGCACCCCAGGAGTAAACATGTGCCACACGGGAGCCGGGGGCTTTCTTCTCTGAACGCCCAGACTCTTTCTGGGAGCCCATTCTTCCCAGTTAATTGCAGGTTGCAAATGAATTCTTACGGCGAGCATTCGGAATCTAGGGTAGGGGCCTTGGCTGCTTTTTCCCATCCATTATTCTGCTCAATATGTCAGGAGGTCTGATCGGGAAGAAACCTTTTTAAGTTCTATTGATGTCGTTTTCAATTGACCACGGTGACCTAGCAACATAAGCACTAATTGGCACAGGCTGACTGACATTTGGTGTACAGTTTATATGGGAACGCAGATCCGACATCCATTATGGCCCAGTTTGCCATCCCGGATTACCCACAGCAAGAAATGTTTTCATTTCCTTCAAGTACCCATTCTGATGTGACAAATAGAAAGCAACAGGTAGAACACGTCCAATATTGTTTGATTCAAAATATTTAGGCAAATGTTACGGTTGTGATCCGGTTGTTACAGCTGAGCACGGCTGAGGGACAATTCCCTAAAGGATTCAGAGTAGGTGGGTCCTGCAGGACAATATAATGTTGTGAGGGAAAAACATGGAGAGTGGAGACAGTTAATCCTTCCTGACCCCTGCTGAAGAGGGACTTGGCTGAGCAGAGCAGGGACGGCCTGGAGGGGGATGGGGACAGCAGAGAGCAGGAGCCCTGCATCCCAGGATTGGGATGGGGACAGCAGAGAGCAGGAGCCCTGCATCCCAGGATTACCTGCTGCACTACATGTCACTCCTCAGAAGGAGCCATGCTGTAGTTAAAGCTAAGAGCACTTTACATTTGTGGGGACTAAACTCTCAAAATCAACATTCTAAGTTCATACTTCGTTCATACTCACTCCTTTTGATTAAGTATTTTGAGTACTAAGTTTTTTTCCATTGTGATTCCTAGAAAACAGCAGACTCTCCAAGAAAAATACACTGCTCAGCCACAGGGAAAACGACTGAGAATTACCTATATAGTTCATTAACAATCATTCTGCCTCTACGACAAGTGCTGGTGATAAATATGACTGAGGCTCATAGGCCAGCACTTGCTCCATGCCTGGAATGGGGAAGTTTGACACAGATTTCTTTTGACCTTAATATTTATTTCACATGGAATTTAAAGTTTTAAAGTGCCATTTAGTGAAAAGTTGGCATACTCAACAAACACAACATCACAGCTTTGATTGGTGATTTAAATTACGTGAGGGTGGAGATCTGTACGCAGCAAAGCTGTAACCAAAAAAAGAACTGTGCCACTTGGAACACCCCAGGAGCTCACACTGGCAGTTACCCACAGGCAGCATCCAGAGTTACAGCAGCTCAAAGACATTCAGCTAAATTCAGGAGAATTTACACAGGAAAACATTCCTGTCTTCACACCCCAGCTACTTTGGAAATTATTTCTATGAAGAGGTTAAGCAAAAATAATCTGTTTAACCACATGACACATTTCCATCAGCCAGGTAGCAAATCTCTCTATTATAAACTCTGGACTGGCTCAAGAGCACACAAAGGACCTCTGCAGAGCCCAGGAATATCAGGACAGGGGGGAGGGACTCCAAAATTCAGTTTCTCTGCTGCACACCAAGGTGCACCACGAGGTTTAAAGGCAAGAAATCCTACACAGGAGACAGGAATGGCAGGATTATGGAGAAGGAGATTTGGACTCCTGGATTTTCCCCCCAGTTCTGGGAAGAAAAAGCCAGTTTAGGCCCCACTGCACCACTCCATCCCTGAAATAGCACACACAGGCTCTGAGCCCTCCTGGCAGGGACAGGGCTCCTTGCTTATCCCTCTCTCGATGTGGTGAATCCAGGATATCTCAGCCTCCTGCCCACCCACTCCATCCCACAGGGCTGGAACAGGGCTGGCCTCTCCCTCAGTCTTTTCCTTCCCTGAACAGAAATCCCTGGCTGCTCTCCCCCATGGCACCTATTGCTCCTGGAGCGGCAGCAGCAAGAGAGGGCAGCAGATTGGGGAACCAGCAGCTCCCAGGGAATGAATGGGAAGCTCAAAATGCCTTCAACAGGTTCAGACGCTTTTTCCTGCACCAAGTGTCTCTGTGTTTAACCTTCTGCTTAAGTCTCAGTGCTTGCCTCTGTACAGCAACTAAACATCACCTCTAAGCACGTTTGATCTGCTCCCCAAATCCAAAACCTTCCAAGAACACGGCAAAACTACTTATCCTCAGTGCTGGCAGAGCTCTTCATAAACCCTGCACAGTGTAACAAAGGCAAGGCAGTGACAAGTGACAGACCTGCAGCAGTCCTTCACAAATAGAAGTATATAAATTGGATTTAATTAAGGAGTGGGAGTGGCAACTCCCATGGCCCGAGCAGTATTAAAGTTTGCATTATGAATGAATCTTGCCTTACAATATTCCACACAGATGAGACGCAGGATAAGGGAGCCAGGCTTACTTCAGTGGGGATCAAAATGGTTGCCATGGAAAGTGACTGTCGAGAGCTCAATAAATTCCACCAAAGCCCATATTTTCAATGGTGGAACATTTGCAAATAAACCCAAGGGGAAAAAAAGCTGGGCCTCAGAGCAGAAACTTCTCTCCCTCCTCCATAAACATAAATAAATGTCATTATTCATAGCTGCCACAGGTAGCCCGGGTTTATTGAGCCCACCCCACCAGAGGACACACAAGCCATCAATGAGGGGATGCATGTAAAACATCCCTGATTATCAAACCATGTCACATTCCTTCTATTCGATGGCACTTATTGGGCTGCAGATTCCATAATCCTTCCCTGAGTCCCTTCTGCATTTAATTCAGTTCAGCCTTAAGTAGTTAAAGAAACTGTTTTCAGTGGCAACTAATAACTACTGACCTACAGTGACACTGCCCTACAATGGGCTTGTCAGGCCTGAAAAACTTGTACCAAAGAAGCTGATTAGGACTTCAAGAGGTTTGTAGCAAGAATCAATGGCTGGTCTGTGCTAATGCTGCGGCTGCGGCACAGGAATGATAAAAGTGGAACACCATTAGTTATGCCTCATTAAGCTCCACAGCCCTCCTAAAAAGAAATTTGTTTAGCCTGTCCAAAATCTAATGCAGTTTTAAGCTCTCTGTGTTCAATTTCATAGTATCTCAAAAGCTTCAATAAGATAAAGGCCAAAGAACCAAGAACGGTACCAAAGCACCAACAGTAAAGTTAATTTTGAAGC
Organism: Nicator chloris; assembly: GCA_013400495.1. Classification (NCBI taxonomy): domain Eukaryota; kingdom Metazoa; phylum Chordata; class Aves; order Passeriformes; family Pycnonotidae; genus Nicator; species Nicator chloris. The sequence goes on from WAAE01015522.1 coordinate 16,704, forward strand.
CTGAGTTTTAATGGAAAGTGTTTTTTCCTCCTTTTTTTTTTAATACAAAGTACTCAAGCCTTTTAAAGGATGAACACCACGTAGTGGGCTCTCAAAACATCAATAAATCATGGACATTAATTAACTCAAAAAAACTGCTGTACAGCATCATTTCCACAGTTTTATACCGCAATATTCCAAACAGAGAAGGGAAAACCAACACTGGGAAGGCTGGCAGAGCCCAATCCACCCTCCTGGGCACATTTCACATCCCTCCTCTGCCTTACCTTTGTGGTGTCTGCTGGAACAAGGGTGTGGGACCTCGCCAGGACTCCTGGGGCCGAAGATCTGGAGGGCAAAACGAGATGGCAAAATAAGACAGGGCAAGTACAACTCACGAGCTGTGCTCACTCCTCTGCGTGCCCCCAGAGCTGCTTTTGGGAAGCCAAACAGAAAAGCTCAGGCTGGATGTGCCACAAACACACTCCAAGTCATGGCTTCCTGCTGCTAGCTTGGACAGAGTCCTGCTGTCAACTGAGAAAAGGCAACTTTTTTGGCTCTAGCACATCCAATAAGCCTCATAATAGAGAATCATGAATTTTAATTGCTAGAGCTAGCGTTGGTTAGTGATCAGATGCTTCGCAGGTGTCTCCTCTCGAACTGTTGAAGATGCAAAACCTTGTCTGTCACCCTAACAACTCCATTTAATATTTATATCTCTTACCAGTACACTCATTACTATATAAAAAATACAGGCACTCAAATACACACCCACAACTGTGTTACCACTACACACCAGGTTTGTGACCAACAAAGACGTCAAAGTCAAAATATGGGCCACTTTCCCTCTGACTGGGCTAAGCTGTTCCATAAAGGCAACTAAAACAATGGCCAGAGCACGGAATAAAGTGGATGATTCTGTTTTATTCATGTTTAAGTAAATATAGTTATATTTAGGATGCGAAGGATGAAGAATTCATTAGAATAAAATATAAATACATTATCACTAAAGACAGTAAAGGTGCATTCAAAAGTTACCGTGGGCAGTGATAATATACTAATCAAAACCTATTAACGATGTCTCAGATAATAGAATCAGACTGAATTAAGCCTTTTTGGGTAAAACCTTGGCCAGAGCCCCAGTGCTGGCGTGCAGGAGACCACCCACTCGCCCATTGTTTGTGCCACCCAAACCAGCCTTGCACAAAGGCGAGGCAGGAGCAACATTGCTTTAACAGGGCCCGCAATTAAACGCTTGTTGTCCTTCTAAATAACCTGGTCAGCAAACAGGATAAAAGCAGCAGCTCTTCAATAGCACCCAGGCAGCCCTCAGCACTCGGGCCCAGCGTCAATCAAAAGCTCCAGTTTCACTGACACCTTTGATGGCTTTCAATGGCCTTCAAGTGTGACCTAATTCCAACAGCTGGTTCCAGCAGCTGGATAATGGCCGGCACATGGACACCCTGCCATGCTGCCAGGGGCCAGGACATGGAAGCCTGGCCTCCTTTGGAAAGGGGAAGGGGGAAACAAAATAAATAAGTCTGTGCCTCTCTCCTAGCTCTGGCTGGATTGTCTGTCCCAGCCCCAGCGAAGAGAACACCAAATAAATTCCCAGCCTCTCTGCTCTTCCCGGAAGCCTGCTGGGCAAAGCCAATCCAGCCCATAATTCTTCATTTATCCCCCATGCAGGGTTATTTATTCAGCTTTACACCTACACACACAACTACACCAACTGCGATATGAGCCTGGTTTTACATCCCCAGACACACACACACAGAGTTACCAGCTGATGCTCCTCAGCTCCTCTTTTCCAGCCAATTTCCAGCCTGAAGCAGACCGGGACTGAGGGTGGGGAAGTGGCACTTTCCTGCTGATCAGCCTGGGAATCTCAAGGGCTTTTCCAGGCCTGAACAGGCTGCACCCACACAAAGCCATGTTTATTTTGGAATACAAGGGGAGAGCAACAGAACCCACAGTCCTGCTTTAGGGGAAAAGCTGTTCGGGACAGCCCCTGAGTGTCACAACTTTCAATCAAAAATGTCCTAAAATGACTCTGTTTCTGATAATTTTCAAGTTTCACAGACAGCAGCAGCACAGAAACACAGGCAACATCTTGTTTTCAGACCCTTCCTCTCCATGGGAGCAAGGATGCAGCTCTCCTGCTGTAACCACACCTTTCTGCAGCTCAGTTTAAAGCAAGACTTCAATGAAAAAATGATCAAAACATTTAAAGCCCCCCTATTCATTTGTATGGCTGACAGAATAACCTTGGAAGGAAGAGTCTGGAGCAGTGAATTGCACTTCAGAAAGGCACAAAACGGGAGAAGGAATGACAATTAATATTTTCTTTAGGCTGCAAAACTTAGGAATTTCCCAGAGCTATAAGGCCAAAGAACTGCCTTGTCTAGCAGCTCCTCAAGTAACAATTTATCTAATCAGAGTGGCAATCAAGGAGAAGATTTTGTGTTTACTGATTGCACTAATCAAAATCACTTTTCCAAGGCAGCTAATTGACAAGTTTGCTGCCTGCCACGCAAGTCATAAATCAGATGTCCTGTGCTGCAGGAGCCAAACCTGCCATTCCCAGAGCACTGCCACCCTGCACTTGACTCCCCAAGTTATCAGCACAGACAATTATTCATCAGCTGAAAATTGGCACATCCAAGGCAAATCAGGGAGCACCGGTGAGGAACACCCCCAGCCTTGAGGCTCTTGAGGAGGAGATAGCTCCTGGCTTGACCACATCTTCCTTCTGGAGGCTGATTTTACTGCAGCATGAGTATGAAAACACCACACACCAAGTGGAAAGTTGTTCTGCATCAGCCCCCTGAACGTGGGCATTTCGACCCCATCAGCTGAGGTTTTTCAGGAATGTGTGGGTTTCGGGTGCTTCCCAGCCCAGCCACACCACAACTGCAGTTCTTTCACAATGGTACAGCTGATGAACGCAACTTGGACACTGGAGAGAACCTTGTGTCATCCAAGAGGCCTTCCCATTTCTCCTGACTGGATTTTCTAGCTGAAGGTAGCGACATGCTTTGATGGAGACACTTGGGGACTAAGGGGTGACTGCAGAAGGGAAGATGGCTGTGCTGCCAGACCTAGGAACACCTCTGGGGACTCCAGGCAGAACGTTGTTGAGGGGCATTGGCCCAAGTGCTCGTGAATTCCCAACCACACTGTGCAGGCAGACTGCTCCCCCTCCGCAAGGGCCTCACTGCAGTGGGGTTTGGGAGCTTCTGACACTCCTCATCCTCACAGGTCTGCTCGGCACTGGATCCACACAATCTGTAATCCAGGAATTGTTACGATCTTCGGGCAGGTGAACATTCAAAAAGCTGATCCCAGCAGAAACCTGGGGCTGTGCCACCTGGAGGTTGTCTTCTAACAAAGGTTTAAGCAAGTCTGACTCTCCCTGGTAGGAGCTGAGGCACACGTGGTTCACTCAGCACTGACAGTCCCAGGTGGGCAGGGCTGGGGTCTGACCCTCTAGCCAGGCAGCAGGATGGGTTTTGGAAATGGTTCCAGGGAGCAACACAGCCTGCTTGATCCATCCTCCTGATGGACATGAGCTGTCCCCAGGCCCCAAATAACGAGGCACTGAAAGAAACAATCTCCAAACTCTTAAGTCAAGCGCTGCTGTCATCAGTCGCAAAGACTTCACGCCGCAGTCAGTGCGAATGAGAAGTTAATTACAGTTTAAGTCTATCTCCTAGAGCAGCTCAGTGTCTTAGCAGAAGAGGAGGAGAAACACAACCCAGTGAAGTGCCAGAGAACACGTTTGCAACGTGCAGCACTGCGGTGCCCCACGAAAGCAGAGTGCCAGGAAGCAGCTCTGGAGAGCACGGCTGGCACACGACCCTGCACGGTGAAGGAGCCTCCATGAGGCAGCTCCACCTGGCTCCTCTCCCTGCTGCTCCACACAACAGCAGCACAGTAACCTCTGCCTCGTGGAAGAAGCAGCACAGGGAGGAGGGAAGAAAAGTCCAACCAATTGCTCCAACGTTTGCCAGGCACACCTGCAGAACAGCGACCAGGGACGGCTGCGGCGCTCCAAGGGGGAAGGAGGCCCGTCCCAAGGAAAGCCACCAGACAGTTTTCCAAGGCCAACAGATGGACTGGCATTTCTCCACTATCAGTGGCTCCAAGCCTCCTCAATTTGAACCAGCCTATGGCACTGGGGGGGTATTTGCCTGCTGAGTGCTGCCTGTTCAGCACAGGTTCAACAAGGGGCTTGGGTGCCACGAGGATGAGAGCTTGGGAAGTGCCTCATTGGCAGGATCAGCTCCAGGCACGTGGGACAGACAGAGCACTTTGGAGCATTTCCCACAACACACCAGGACTTAGCAGGAACAGCAGCACAGAGACCACTGGGCTCCCAAAAACATCCCCAAAACCACATAAATATTCTCTTTTTGGAGGTGATTTTGAAATTGCAATGCCTGTCTGGTAGTTCTGCCTTCCAATTCTCCACATTCTTCTTTCCAGATCATATTTAAGCACAGATAAGTAAGTGAAATAGATAAAGAGAGGTGATGTTTAGACCAATCCAGCTGTGAGAAGCAGGAAGCAGAGGGCACTTACTTGACAGCAGTTTGGGGATCTGCTGCTGGTTGCCCATGAGGGGCCTGGCGTAGGGGCTGCCGTAGGCTCCGAGCGGCATGGCGTTGGGGTACATCCCTGGCATGCCCCTCTCCCTTGGCATTGTGTGCCTGTCACAGGAAGAAATGGCAAGGCAGTAGGTGAGGATGCTGTGGTGAACTCCATCTCCCAGCACAGATACCTCTCAGCCCATCCCACGCCCCCTCTCTCCCCGCTGGGCCAGGGGGGCACTGGTGGATCGGGGCCCAGGCACATCCTGACACACACACAGGGATGGGGAGCTGCTCTCAGGGAAATGCTCAGGTTTCCAACGGCACAGCTGTGCTTTTTATTGTGACTGTGACATGCAAAAGGGTTCTCAAGTGAAGCCCCAGGACAGCCCTGCTTTTCCTTCCTAAAAGGGGGTACTTTTCCTTCATGCAGATCCCCCAGAGCCGTAAGATGAAGAAGGTATTTTCTCTTCCTAAAAAGTCACTTCAGAGTTCAACTGTATTTGCTAGTCCCCTTTAAAACACTCCCTTCTCTGGCTCTGAAAAATGCATGGCTCCTTGCACTCCCCAATATATGGAAACCCATTTAATTTTTAAAGCTTCTTTGTTTATAAAAGCTTAAAAGACATTCCTGTCTTCATTAGCAGTCTTAATTATCATTTGTGCACTATATTCTCATTGTACCTTCTGTACTACAAGAAAGCATTCACCAAACAAGTTTTAAAAAACCCCAAACAACAGGAAGGTGACCTAGAACTATATAGGAGGGAAAAAAAATATCAAAAAGCATACAAGGCATTACTGCAAAATCGCTGTAATGTTCAGTTTTCAGCAACATTGAATTTAAATAGCACAAACTGAGGCTTCCAACATGGAAAACCAGCACCTAAGCTTGGTGTCAATGCCCATCCCTTTCTTTTTTCTATAATTTAAAAAGGGAAAAGGTGGGCAGTCACCCCAGCAAGGCAGCAGTAACCCCAGGGTCTTACCCCAAGGTTCTGAACGCTGACTGGTCCAAATGCACTGGTTTCCTGTCCCTGTTAAAGCCAAGCTGTGGTCTCCAAGGCCTGCCGTCATTGTTGGTTTTTTCCCAGTCTCCTGGCTTCAGAACTGGAGCAGGTTTCCTTCACAGTAAAACAGTTCCAAAAGTACTTATCAGAGCTGATACTCAGATGAATAAATCAGAATTGAATGATTTGAAAGCTGGCAGCTGACACTTACTTTGCCCCAGGTAACACTGTAGCCTTGAAAACAAAGTCTTCAGCAAATTGTGGATCTTTGAATGAGATGCTAGAACAAAGTAATTGAGGATTAGGTTCATTGGATAATGGAGACAAAGTGAAACAGTAATCATTACTTTATTACCAAGAAAGCTAAAAGCAAAAGGATGAGCAGAATAATCTCACTCTTACAGCTGGAATTAATGTTTTCCAGGACCAAGAATGAACAAGGCTACAAGGAAAGAGAATAATGGTTCCCTGGAAAATTCAGCCTGAGGAGCAGCGCCCTGACTCCTCATACCACCTCCAAAGACAGGGGGAAAAATCCTTATGACAGACAAATGAGGGGAAGCACAGAACAATTCCAACCTCCTGACAGTGGCAGATGGAAAAGCCAAACCCTTCTTTTAATGGATCACTCATAGGAACTACATCCCCATTTAGGACATCCTTCCTACAGTGTCCTGACAAACCATAACTCAGCATTTCATTACTGCTGTGCACAGTTGTTCTGGTTGAGCCAAGCTGTGCCCCCCTGGAGACAAAAATGACACAGATCACAAGTGATTTTCAGGGTTTCGAGTGCTGCACATTGCATAGCCTTGCATGAAAGCCCAGAGTTTACTGACCTGACTGCCGAGTTCTGTGTCAGATCCCGCAGCATGGGAACAGGAGACTGCACCACCCTGGTGAAGAGAAAAACCTCTGTCAGAACACCACGGAACACATTTCTCACCATCTGCTGCTCTGCCAACTAAACCTGCAAAACATGTATTTCAAAGTTAACTTGCCTTTCCCCTAAACCAAGTACTTCTGTAAGCACTGGAGTGACTGAATCCTTATTTCTTAATGCCACTTGTTTTGCAGCTGATGTGTGGGGATTCTCTAGGGTCTGCCTAGGAAAGGCAAGGCCAGAAGAGATTTCTTGTTCCTGTTCCCTCCAAGAACAACTCTGACTTGGTTATATTCTTCACAACCATGACAAGAAGGGAGAAATATCTATTAGAGTGATCTGGGGTACATTTTCTGTCCAACCAAGCCAGTGTTTGTGCACTTAATGCAAACGAGGCACTGAACACCTGCTTGTATCTCTGAGCACAGAGAAATGAGTGTGTGTCCTACAAGGTGAAGATTACACTAATCATTCCTCAAACTGGATGCATTCTCTAGAAAACTAAAAATATGAGTATTCTTGGTATGTGTAGCTGGGAACAGCCCTGATTTTAGTGGTACAGACTGAAATGGAGAAAGCCAAAATATATCTAAGCTATCACTACCTGTATTTTCTCTGATGTAATGCAGATTAGCACATAAAAAGCAGAGTTTTGGTGTTTTTAGGCAGTGATGTGACTAATGAGAAGTCACATCAGCCCACATTAACATCCACACAAAAGCAGAGAAGCCAAAACATGACCCTAGTGAACAAGGCCACTGAACACTCCCACTTTTATCACTCAGGCCTTGTTTACCTCATAAAACAATAACTAAACACAAAAATCAGCCTTCCACAGGCAATGCAACAAACAAACAAAGACTCCTCAGCAAACAAACAAATGCATTAAAATGTTTTAAAGCTATCTGAGGCTGATTTAAAAGCCAAGTTGAGAGGTTAAAAAAATGGGACCATAGAACGCAAATTTCACTTGCTGGGGATCTCCCCCGTGCTGGAGGTAACACAGGCCTGCTTGAACCCTCAGACCTACTGACATGGCCTTGTCAAGAGCTTTAATTTCCTCCTTGTGGGCACAAAAACATTTCTGCTGCCATAAGTGCAAGAGGGGTCCTTTAGCAGCAAGAACCCACCCCAAAGGCCACACTCACTGATCCGGGAGGACGGCATTGTCATTCAGGGTGAGCTTTCCTTGGATGCCATGGCACAGCTCTGGTGGGATGTCCACTGCCTATGGAGGAAGGAGTTTTCAGCTGCAGCACTTCGGACCTCCCACCTCACCATTTCCACTGAACAAGTGCAACCCACCTCTGTATTCTTGGTCTTGTACTGCTCCACAATGAAGTCACAGAGCGGATGGTGCTTCCCAACAAAGAGAACATCACCACCAAGGCTGTTCCTCCTGCCTGGAGAAAGGATGGGAATGGGGCAAGAGTTCAGAGGAAAGAGGGAAGGAAGGAACGCAGCAAACCAGCAACGCTGCCCTGGTGACACCTCCACAAAAGCCAAGTTTCACTGTGATTTAGGAGAAAGCTTTGAATGTTCACTGAGAACATAGGAAAGACAATGTCTGCACAGAGCAGGACTTGTCTGGTCCCAGGGACAGCTGGCAGGTAGTAAAAATAATGGGTATCTTGTGTTCAGTGAAGGAATGCTGAATTGAGAATAGAGCAACCCTGCAGATACAGACAGGATTGATATAAACCAACCCCAAACCCCACACACCTCCACAGTTTACCCACAAGAACCAGATGTTATTTCTGTACAACAGAGAAACAAACACTGGCCTTTATAAGCTGAACAAGTGTTACAAAACAAATCCACTGAGGATCACTCTGATTACCAGCAGCACCCGTGAGGAAGAGTCTATCATAAACATAACCCAAGCAAACATCAAGGACACCTTGTTCATTTATGGTGAATTTCATAGGTGGCAGCCAAACATCCCCACTCTTTACCAAAACATCCCCACTCTTTACCAAAACATCCCTGTTCTTACTCTCTTCAGGAGTGAGGTCAGGGTACACTTCCTCCAGGGCAGCTCTGAGGCGTCGCTCATCCACAAAGGGCAACAACGCCACACCTGGCAAAACCAAACCAGCGTTTCCTCACACTTGTTGAAAAAACACAGAACATCCCCAAAACCAGACACCTGCATGGCAAACTCTGATGAGATTCCTTAGCCAAGAAACAACTAAAGCAGTGTGATTCTGAAGGGATCACACTTTTGCTTCAGAAGTCAGATCTTTCTGTGGCTCTATTCAAACAAAACCTGTTGCACTCAAACTGAAAACCTAAAGCTTTACCTGCAGTGTAAATTATACCCAGCCACAGAATCTGGCAGACCTTGGAAATTAATATTCTCTAAAGAAAGGAAAAGCTGCATAAATACTGTAGCTCCTTTTCCATTCTTCGTGCGCTCCAAAATATTTCTATATTACCCAAAGTATTTCTGGCACAGTACTAATGAGGCACTGATTGAGCAGAACAAGATCCATTAATTAAATGCAAAGGAGACAAAAGACAATTACACACTGAGGGTGATAAAAACAGAAGAATGATTAATCTAGTTCAGAACAAATGAACAAATCTAGAATGACTGCTGAAATTACCAATAATCACTGCCAACCCAAAACCAGTTATTGAACCATAATTTACTCTTCATACTAATTTACTTTCAAAAACACACCTGCTGTAAAATACTTGTCCCCACAATAAGTAAACACAAGTTACCTTTGTGACTCAATGCAGTGTTTTCTCACTAAGATTATTTTCCAATTTCTTTCTATTTTTACAGGTTTTTAAGACTAATGTCTAAAAATTAAAAAAAAACAACCCAAGTTTCTCCTTGCCAAGCGTACTTCTTCCCATTCAAATCAATAGCAAAATCTTCGGGGTAGAAGTCAATGATGCTTGACTCCTGAAATTGAGAAAACAAAAACCACCCTTAAAGTTAACTTTGACATGGGTTCAGAATGTCACCTGGTGCCAAACACAAGGGCCTCTGATAACAGAAACAGCTTTCATTAAAAGCCATTTAAGCCCAAAGTGAGGACAGGCACTTGCATTACTCAGAGATTTACAATAAGGAATTAAGGAGGAGCGAAAAATTAGGATAAAGAGGAGAGCTAATTAGGATAAGTTATATGCTCCCCAACTAAGTTTTGGAAGATTCCTGTAAGAAACAAAACCATCTGAAGTGTAAGAGAGCTGAGAAATATCATCTGAATTCCCAGAAATCACTTTTAAGGATTTTGAAGAACAACTGCCGTCTACCAAAACCTTTCCCTCTTGGCCTGCAGCATTTCTCTGCCTGAAGTGAGAAGCAGCAGGTCCCGTTCACACCACTGCAAGATGACCTGAGCTTCCAGCCAGGAATACAAGAAGGATTCTCACCGGGTCTGTCATGAGTTTCCTCCACGTTGGCGGCAGGAAGTTTCCACTGGCGGCCGGGAACACCCCCATCAGCTGTTCAAGAGGCTTGAACTGTTAAGGACAGACAAGCAGGTGTGGGACACTTGGAATGAGAGGGCAAATCAGCAGTGAATGAATGGATAAATCAGGAGCCCTACCGGTTTGGAGCCCTTCTCAAAGTCTGAAGGCATGTCTGCAATGCCCTCGAAGTCCGAGGCAAAGGGAGCATAGTGGAAAGGGTAATACCAGTTCCAGGATGCACAGCCCTGGGGCAGGGAGGTGAGAGACACAAAATCAGACATATCAGCAAATGCAAATCATGCAGCCCAGTTACCAAACATGACAACATGGCAGAGAGCAGTTTACACTCCTGTTTTCCACAGCAAAATCCCGCTGCTAACTTGGGGAAGTGTGGGAGCAGAGACCCCCCAGCACACCTTAGTGGGTGTGCAAACGTGAACAGTATTTGCTGCAGATATGCTGAGAAGCATTCTGGTTTTCACTGGTGCTTCTCTCTCCAGCACCAGCACTACTGCACACTTGGAGTAACGCTTTGCTCTTCCCCTCTCTTTCTCCTGCCTTGAGCAGCGGGGAACACAAAGTGTGTCCTCAGAAAGGAGAGAATCAAGCAAACTCAAAACACACCAGAACACCGTGCACCTCGTAAAGGAAACATGGCTCCAGAGGGTCTAAGTCAAGCTTTCACCTCCTCAGCTATTTTTCTTAGCAGCACCACTTGAAACAAAAGCCCACTACTATTCTGACTTCCAGTTCTGAACAATTAAATGTCAACGAGGCTCCTCCAGTGATATTTTTGGTACAAAATTACAGTGCCTATAATTATTCGCTGCAGTCCTTCAGACAGACTAAGAATGTTTCAAAAGCCAGGTGGATTGCTTTCATTCTTTTTTCTTTTTTTTCCCCCCACTCCAAACAGATGTTCCTTCTAGTGGGACATGCCCTGCATTATTAGTTTTCTGTAGGAATAGAAAGGCATGTAATGTATTCTGGCACAAGTTTTATGGACAGCCAGCAATAGTCATTGGAGTCAATTTTTATTATGGTGAAAAGAAGAAAAGCCAAAGATCCCCAAGCAAACCTACCTTGAAGTTCCCCCAGCCTAACAGATTCCTAACTGAATAACTCACATTTCCATATGAGCAGGGAGTGATTTTCTAGCTGCTCCATCCCCATACAGACTGGAATGGTTTTGTGTTCTTGTACCACTGAAGGGGGCACTTTTACCTACAGCTCACCTGAAGGCTCATTTCCACCCCTGGAGGCAGATGGGCACATAGAGAGTTGTGGGAAGATACTCTGGCATGGTGAAAAAACCCATGGTTTCCTTGTGCCCAGGACCCTGGGAACTCCCACCTATAAAGGCATCCAGGTGACATCTGTCCTTTGCAAAAGGAGGTCACGCACACAAGGATGTGGAGAACTCAGCTTTCCTGCAGAGCAGCTGCACCAGAACTTGCAAACCTTAACCTTGATGATTTTTATCCCCCATAGCACGAGCCAGAGCTCAAACTCAAGGAATGGTTAGAGCAGGAGGGAAGGGGACTCATTCTCATTTTGTTCCAAGGGGGGAGTGAAAAAACCTATTGGAAACTGCATTTTGTAAGCACGTGAGGTATCTGTCCTGCCTGCGCTCCCAGCTGGACAGGTGGCAGCCACTGAGGAAAAATATGAAGTTTTAAGAACACAGCCCCGTGTGGAAGCTCCAAATTCTGGCTGAGACAGACAAACTCCACGGGCTGGAGCACATTGTGCTCCCAGGTCACACAGCCAGTCTAACTGACTTTGCCTTCAGGGCACGGAGCTCCTTATTAACCATCAGTGCAACAAACCCCACCATGGCCCACTAATCTCTTGCCAATCTGACATCTCAATTATCAAAAGATTTAAATCAGATACAGATTACTTCAATCACAACACACTTCATGGAGCAGCATTACAATCTACGGAGGAGACTGACAACTCTGTCCCTTGCAAATTCTTACTGGCATTTCACAGGCTTTGTCCTTTGTTCTCTCATTTAGTCACCTGCAATGTCATTATTTGTGGGAAAGGGAAAACAGCAGCGGTTCTTGCTGCACCAACAAGTGCTGCCACTGGATATGAGAACCAGAATCCCCGAATCATTGAGGCTGGAAAAGACCTCTGAGATGAGAGTCCAACCTGTGACCAATCACCACCTTGTCAACCAGATCACAGCACTGAGTGCCACGTCTGGTTACTCCTTCAGCAGCTCCAGGGATGGTGAAACTGCATTCGAACCCCCAGCGTCAAACAGAACGGGCACACGTTTATTTTACGCCTTCAAAAAAACCCCACAGCTTTTCCAAAACGAGCAACAGACTGAAACAAATTCAGACAAGACACCTTGGGATACCTGGTAATAATATCTGAGAACCCAGCAAAGCCCTTCCACGTAGGACTGCACAACCTTGCGACGGAATTTCTCATCTGAGGCGTCCACATCAAACTTGTTTTTATAGTAGCGCTGCTTCCAACCAGTTTCCCACAACCTGCAACACAAGCAGGCATGGGTAACATGTTAACATGGATGGGCACCTTAACAGATGCACATCTGAAGGTCTGAATTACAGTGCAAGGCAAAGCCACTTGCTACTTCAGTTGCCATTTGTTTAAATGAAAGCAGAAAAAGTGATGCTCAGCAGCAACAGAATAAAATGTGACTGTTGGCAGAAGTGACAGTTTTCCTGCTACCCCAAATATAAAGGCAAGCAAATGGGTAACAGTTTCTGTGTTCTGCTGCTGTTCAGACAAGCTGTGATTACCAGAGGCACTTCTGCAACTCAGCATCCTGTGCTTGCTGCCTCACATCAGATGAGCTCCCTTTCACCCAGGATTTTCAGTCTCTCAGGCCAGAGGTGGATGCTGGGATCACAGGAGACACCTCGGCCACAGTTCATCCTTCCTTCACACAGCTCCCCCTCATGTCTGTCCACAGATGGGGCAGGGAAAACAAACACTGGTTCCTCTTTCACACATGGGCAGCTGCACCCTTCAGCTCTGCTGTATCATGTCAGCGAAGAACCAAACTGGTTAAACCACATAATCCCTTCATCATGATTCATTTTCTTACACAGAATTTTATTCCAAACCACTCCAAGAGGTCACCTCAAGCTGACACTGGTCAGACTCTTCCAGAGCCCTAAACCCTGTGTATGGAGCTTTAGGAGAGTGCCACGATCCATTTATGCTTCCTTACAAAATGCCCACCACTTTGGCTCTGCAAAAAGGCTCTTCCCGTGCTTCTGTTTTGAGACAGTTGCTCAGGACACTTCCTAAATCCTTCTAAGATGATTCACACTGATGAGCAGGCAGAGAAGCCAAGAGATGCTTTTGAGACTTCCAGAAAAGCTGGTGAGCAAGGACAGAGCTCTGAAGGCTTGAAGGATGGAGTCAAGAACATCTGCAGGCTCTGAGCTGCCTGGCAGACAGACACTTGTATAAATTCAAAAAACCTTTCTGTGAGATAAAACATATCTGTAGGCGACTGCAACAATTTGTTCTGGTTTCCAAGTCATTCTAAATACTGAATATATTTTCACAAACAGCGTGGTCCTATCTAGGATATCAATGCACTCCTTTTATTTACAATGGCAAGCAGAAAATTAATTTCCACTCAGAAGAGGACGTGAAAAAATATTCTAAGCTACAAAAGCTTAAAAAACTGTGGTTGAATGTAGCACATCCTCTTCCTTGGCAATACCAACCCTGTTAGTACCACTGCTGCTTGTGAATCACCACAGTTCATTCATACTGTTCAAGCTTCTTTTAGCAGCTCTGCTAACACTCACATGGAAATCAGATGGAATCATTTATCCTTAAAATTTATGACTTTATATAAAAAAATCAGTCCATTCAGATATAGACAGACAGGAAAGAAAATGAGAGCAAGAATTGTGATATTGGAAGAGCTGATGGGCCAGGTGCCACAAATACATTTTGATGACTGTGACCAGAACTCCACAAGGAAAGAATCCTGAGTGTTTTCCCACATCCACCCATGGCCTGACTCCACAGAAAACAAACCCCTGTGGCTGCACTTCTCAGGAACAGCTGTAAGGGCCTCCATCATCGACTTAAACAACAAGAGCTCCATTGAAACCCTTGATCAATGCAGACTCACTGGTGGTTAATTCCCAGAAATTTCCTGTCTCAACCATCCCAGGCTCAGCCTTCCTGAGACAATGCAAGAACTCAAGACACAAACCAGGGCCTGCTGCAAACCAAAGATGGAGGAGAGCACTGGAAGTGAGGACGGATACTGCTGCCCACGTGCACACATGTGAGTCATGTGGGTTAAACAGCTCCCAGATGGCAGGAACAGCGGCATTCCGCTCACATAATCAGGGAATGTCTCGCCAAGCTCGGTCTCAGAGGGAGCAGTGGCTTGGAGGCTGCAAACCTGCACGCATACTAATCTGGATACTTAGCTTGAACAGCCAGAGCTCACCCATCTCACTGGAATTTACTGGATATCCTCAACCTCCACATTAATTACCACTGGATAAGAAGATCACGGAAAAGCATCCGAAGGCTCCACTGCACTGAGCTAAATGGCATTAATTAGGCTGCATCTATCTCAGCAATTTGCTAACCAAGTGCTACAAAAAATGGCTTCACCTGATATTATCCTCTGGCTCAGGTTCACTGTCGCTGTCCTCAGTTTTCCGCTTAATTCCTCCTCCCAGGGACGGGCTGCCATCAGGAGTCAGGCTGGTGTTTGGAGATGCTGAAGTTGTCTAGGGTCAGAATTATTACAGATAAATAGGGGAAGGGGAGGGGGAAGAGGAGGATTTACTAGGCTTTTAAAATTCAAGTTAAAATTAACAGCTCAGTGATAATCACAGGCCTTCTCTTCAGTTCCAAAAAAACTCCAGGCAAAGGCTGCACAACCCTTAACCCATTCCAGTCAAGGGGCAAAAGGGACAACCACATCCCTGTTACAAGGCAGGCACTGATGCACAGAGGCAAAGATGTCACCGGCTTTGAGAAAGAAAAGGATGCAATAAACAACACAGTATGAATTGGTTCAAAAATGCCATTCTGGATATATTCCAATTTTGGAACACCACTGCAGCTTCTGTCGTAACTTCCTTTTGTGGCACTAGTGAAAAAAAGGTGCTTCCAACTCAGAACTGCGAGAAATACTCTTAGTTCCTTCACAGCTGGTCTCTTTAACATCTCTCAAATTCATCTGTTTTAATATTAGAGCCTAAAAGCTATGTATCCTGTTCCATAAAGGAACTAATTTGTGTAACTCAGGTGCAAAAAAGGGAAGAGCAGCAGAAATTATACCTTGAGAAAGCACATTGCATTTAGACTTCAGACACAGAACACATATCTCTGTGATGAAAAGAACTTTTCTTTGCTGTGTTTGGATAAAGATTTATATCTAGATAGAAAATATTTGTCGTAATGGTTATTTAAAGTTAACAGGACTCCTAACAGCACTTCTTTCCAGTTTTCCCTCACTAATACCTTGCCCAAAACTTCATCCAAATTTCTCCCTTCCCTAGGGAAAAGCAGAAATAAAGAAGACAACTTCATTCAAGAGGGCTTAGAAAAATCAGTTATTAAAAGCCACTTCCTTGAAGAATAATGTTGGAGGTGTCAGCTTTTCAAGAAAACTCGATGGGGCAGAGAAAAAGGTGCCTGGAGTAACACGGGCTGGGATTCTTTCTTTTCTCTGTGCCAACGCCTCTGAACATCTACTCACAGAGTTCTGCCTGTCGTGCATCCTCATCTCAAAGGCAGCTTGTCGAGGGTTACAGATTGCCTGAGGGCTGGATCGATTTCCCAGGGCTTGAGGGGAAAACTGGCCACCAGGAATAAAGGAAGGCTGATCCCTCTGCAAGATAAACACAGACAAGGCTGCTGAAAGAGCTGTGTGATCTCCCCAGCACTGGGATGACACTCTCTCTCTCTCAATTTTCAGATTAACATTATGGGGAAATGAATGCACAAAGGGACATATTAAAAATACGGAATAGAAAAAAACCCAACCTAATTTAAAATCTTTTAATTGAAATTAATTTTAAAAATTTATTAATTTAATTTTAATGAAAATTATAAACTTTGAAATCGTTTACACACAGACCAGCAAACACTGTGATTACACCTGCAGTTCCAACCTCCAAAAACTGAAGTAGACATTTAAATTCTTGCTAGTTTCTGCATTGGGTAAGGAATTCACTTACCTTCAATCTCTTCCTTTTTTCTTTTTGCCGTCTTTTGAAGTTATCCTAAACGAAGAACAAAGGGAAATAAAGTCAGTCAAGGACACAGATTCCTTGGCAAATGATTTCACTGTAATCCTCAACTGACCACGCCACAATGTTTTTATTGAATGTTCTGAATAAGACTTGGGTCAATTGTTGTGTCTGTAAGTCCAACAGAAATGGGATGGAATTTTGTACCCTACCCTGAAAATCTATGGGGAAGAAAACCAGTTGGGTACTCAAAGCCCCAAAACTTTGGTAATGATTTAAATGATCTACTAAATTCAGCTGCAGCCTTACTTGGGGGTGACAGCAGTGTCAGAGCACACAGACTCCATGTCTGCACTGCAGAGCTGCCCAAAAAAAATGTCAGAGAGACATTACAGACTTAGAAACAGGAAAAGAGACTCAAGGAAAGGTATTTCTTATTCTGAGATTTCTGGGCCAACTGAAAATTTGAACACCAAACTGGCATTTCCAGAAAAAGAAACTCATCTGGAAGCATAAGATCCTTTTTTGAGCCTGGAAGAATTCGCCAGAGATTATAACAAAGAAAATACAAATTTTGTTGTTAGGTTTTTTTTTTCCTTATTCTCTTAAAGGAGTGTCTTTGGCTAACAGTAAGTGATTAAAACCAAACCCCAAGAATGTCAGAACAACAACAAAAAAATTACATCGTCATCTTTCCTCTTTTTGAAAATGCTGTCTTCAACTTCCCCAACAGCCAGCATGATCATCTGGACCCGCTGCAGGTTCACAAAGCCACTTTCAGTCAGGTAGCCCTGCAGGTCAGAGAATAACAGAGTTGAAAAGCAAGCCCGTTTTGTGGCAAAGACCCAGATATTTTTAATGGAAAAGGAAAAACTCTCACCCCAGTTTTGTGCACCACGTTTTTATAGATGTTAACCAAGCGATCGATCGCTCCCTCCCTAAACACAAACCACAGAGTGAGACTCCTGGTAGTGAAAAGCACAGGAGCTGTTCTTACAGGAAAAGAAAACAGATTCTCATCTACCTGATCTCCAGAGATGGCAGATGAGGGAGGAAGTCATTCCCCACAAAGAAGCACATGAACACCCAGTCATCAACACTCCTTTCAAAATCAAAAGTGAAAGGCAAGCTGGCCATGGTGAGTTCTCTCTCCAAGTACTGCAAGACACCCACAAGAAAAAGGAGCTCAGAGAACATGGCATAGGGTTTGAATGGTATTTACAGCCAGCAGCTGCAGCAGCTGCTGCACCTCACCTCTCGCAGGACACACAGGCGGATGAAGATGAACTCTTGCTCCGAGACCGGCAGGGTGTCGGCAAACTGATCATGCTGAAACCAGAGGGGACTCACATCAGATCCAAGTGCATCCCAGAGCTTCTCCAGCCCCACTTGCAAGGCTTGCTTGCAAGAGGAGTTGAGAGAGATCCAAAAACAGGCTCCCAAGCCCTTGTGCCAAGCATGTATTCTGCTGCTTTGCACATCTGTTCAGTTACTGATTGTTCGTTCTCATTCAGTGGGAAAAAACCCAAACAACAAAACACCACAAGTGTTGATATCAGGTTTGGCATGAGACTTTTGTATTTTTACTTCCAAGTGGAAAGCTAGGTATTCCCAGCAACAATTTGCACCACACCTCAGCTAAAAACAACAGCAAAAACAATTTGAGAATATCTTTATACACTAAATTTAGATTAAAAAATCCTAGAAATAGCAAAATTCTTACCTTTCCTTGTTTCTCTCTGGGCAGACCTTGGCAATCCTTAACCTCATGCCCCATCTGGTTACAGAGAGCACATGGCTTGGGTTTGTTTGGTTTGAACTCTTCCCTAATGATGGTGAAGTTTGGTTCGTGTGTAGCTAAGCCAAGCATGATCAGATCAGCTACCAAGCAAAGGAGAAGAATAAAATGTGATTAGGGATAAACATCATCAAGTTCTGGGATTTAAAAAAAAAAAAAAAAGTTTAGAAGTAAAGTGGATTCTGCCTGAAGCAAGATGTTGATGTGATTACCCAGGAACCACAAGCAAGAGAGAACTCACCATCAGCCCCACACAGACAGTGGTGAGTGTTTGGGTCATGGTTTGGTTGAGCTGCACAAAAGAAAATTACATTTTGTCAAAGTCATGCAACATAAGTTATTACGGAACATAACTTAAAACAAAATGTCCACATTAATTGGAATTTTACCTCTTTGTCTCCTGATGTAATCCATGATTTTATGCTCTCCTTCACCAGGA
The DNA here is from genome assembly GCA_013400495.1 of Nicator chloris. NCBI lineage: Eukaryota > Metazoa > Chordata > Aves > Passeriformes > Pycnonotidae > Nicator > Nicator chloris. The sequence continues at coordinate 35,064 of WAAE01015522.1, forward strand.
GCACTGGCATCTGACAAAATAACCTGAAAAACATTCAAATCATGGCAACAATTAATGCTGCCACAGGAAAAAGAACAGTAACTTATATACTGAACTCAGCATCTGACTTATGAATACTTCAAATTCTAATTTGTGGTTTGAGCTAAAATACTGTGATTGAAGAGGAAATTACTTACAAGCAAGGAGCAAGTGAAGAGACCTTCACTTTCCTCTACCAGCTCCAGGCCGAAGCTGACACTGATTCAAATTCCACCGAAACGATCACGTCACTTTTGACGTGTCCTGATAAATTATCAGGGCAATGAAATGGGCACTAGAGAACTCCCAGATTCAGCTCGTTGATGCACTGAAACATGATCTCATCACCCTCTCCTCGCCCTGACGAGAATTAGTGTTTATTAAACCCCTGTGTGACGGGGGGAATCAAGCAGAGCCAACTGCCCTCTAATTAGAGCACTTGAACAGTCAACTCGTGGCATACAGCACAGGCAGCTGCATTTCCTGCCTGCACTGCCCCTTGTGTGAAGCAGGGCTGTCACAGACAGAACTGGGGGAGTGGAGTGCCTGGGCAAGACCGGGGAAAACCTCCAAGCTGAGAAAGGCAAGAAAGCTGACACCTGTAATTTTCACTGCCTGCCATTAGAGCAACAGAGGAAACGCAGGCTGCTGACAGAGCAATTACAACAAAGAAACAGTGCGAAAGATACAGTACAATGTATCTTCACACGTTCCCCAAAAGCAGAAAAAGTATTCCTAAAGCCCTGTCTCCCATGATGTGCAATTGTGGCTTTCAGCAGCAAACCTGCTCCTTGCCCTTCCATGAAATCACAGCAAATGGTGCTGGGAGATGGAGTTATCAGCACGGAATGGATCTCTGAAGCCTCAGCAGGATGTGCACGTTGGCCTGGTGTTAATAACAGCTCACAGCCAGGCCAAGAGCCAAATCTGTTACATTTCTACACTTCAATTGGATCCCAGTCCAGCCCAAACACCTCGTTCATCTCCCTCAAGTGTGAAAGTGGGAAACTCACTGTCAGGTTCTTCCAGCCTGGGTCGCTGTTCAAGCGGTCAGCGATGTAATAGCGGAGGCATTTCGCAAGATTGTCCATAAACTCAGTTCCCTACAAAGGGTTGGAAGGCAAGGAATTAAACCAACATTCAGCCCCTGGCAATTGCTGGGTACAGGGCCAGGCCACTCACCGGGGTGATACAGTTGCTGTCAAACCTCTCCTTCACCTCCTCTGGAGGCAGAAAGCCACCTGGAGCAACAGAAACAGAGAGCAGAGTTACATTCAGATGGACCAGTGCCAACATTTTCGCATGGAAAAACCAGACAGCTCCCGGGGGAATAATTAACTCACTGAAACCAGTTTTTTCAATAAAAATCCCACAAAACCACACCAAACCAACTCTTGCCATTGTGTTATCTCCATACTACAGGTGTTACACATTTACAAACACTGTTACTTCAGCAAGGTGATTTCGAAGCCCAGACAGGAGCAACACACTCCCCTCTCATTCCAGCTGTTGTCACCATCACCCTCAAAGTTGCTATGACTTTTTTCTCACTGAATTTAGAGTTTCCACTGTCAAGTAACTCCCCTTGCTGGCAGCTTATTATCCCTGTGCAGGAGTATTTCCATCTGATCCCTGCTTTTAAGCCTCAATCCTCCTTTCATCAAGCCCTACAAATGTGTACTTCCTTCCAGAAGGGTTTTGGTTGTTTCTCACTGCATTTATCCCTGCTCTTCTGTTCAATTTATTTTCAAAAGGAATTAAGAGCACTCAGCACAAACTCATTCCAGGCAGGAGACTGAAGAAGAAAAGATGACATTTTGTTTTGTCTCAGTTCTTAACTTCGGAAAACACAGATCCAGCATTCCCCAGGCTTGTTCTCCCCTTCTCCCAGCAATGCACACACAGCCCTTCTCTAAACCTTATTGAGGTGATCAAACAAGGTGATTCTCATGGAAAAACCTCTGATAAGGCCACTGCCCTACCTTTGGCCAGAATTTCTTGTCGGATTTTTTGCTTCTCCTCAGCAGCTTCCATGCCCTCCTTTGAGGCTCTGAATCTCCTGGACCGCTGTTGATTCATTTTGGCACGTGGAGCCTAAAAGAAGTACAGGAGAACTTGGGTCACTTTTTGCATCTGGACAACCTCTCCTGTCCTGAGAGCTGCTTTGGGTCACAAGTGATCACAAAGAGTTGATCTCTCATCAGACCTACTGATGGCCAGGTTGGATGGAGCAACTTGTGCCAGTGGAAGGTGTCCCTGCCCACGTGGAAGCAGGAGATCTTTAAGGAGCCTTCCAGCACAAACCCCTCCGTGATTCTGTGTACTGAGGGGAGATGAGGATTTTACAGCAGGAAACCTCATGTGTCAATACTCACCACTCCATCTATGGCCATGTAAAGGAGTCTCCTTGGTCTCACAATGTTGAAGATCCTGTCGATATACTCAAAAATCGCCACCATCATCTCATCTTCATTTTTGGGTGCCGGCCTAAAACATAGAGCATTCAATTGAACACCTGAAATGCTATCAGTAGAGAGAGAGCTATGTCACTTGCAAAGAGCCAAACAAAGAGCCTTACTTGTCCTCTGGGTGTGTGCAGGGGTGAATGATGCCGTTCATGTCCAGGTAGAGGTTGTCGAACTCCACCTCGTTGGGGTTGGGTTTGCTCGTGTCAATGGGGACTTTGACACCATTGCACTCTTTGGCCTGGGGATGCAGTGAGGACAAGGGTTTCAGCACAAATAACCAGCAGCTATTAATGCAGAGACTCATGAAAGTCTGTTTTGGTTTTAACAGCAGCAGAACAAAAAGAGAGGAATAAGGACCCACATTACCTGCAACTGCACTTTTCCCTATTAAACAGCAACTCTTTCAGTAGCTGTTTTTAACCAGAAAACACGATGGTGGGTTATGGCAGAGTGTTCATTTCTGCTGGCAAGAGAAGTTCCCATATCTCATATTATTCCTTCATCCAAAATCACCTAGAGCCACCTGTATTCCTGGAGTGCTCCAGCAGTGGATTTGTCAACATCCTCAACAACCACGGTCACTTGTTTCCTCACTATAATTTCAGGTTTGTTTTGTTTGGGCTTTGTTGTCATTGGGTTTCTGGTTTGGTTTTGTGGTTAGTTTGGTCAAAAGGTAATTAGCAACACTGATTCTCCCTTCCACCAGCCACAGGCGTAACACACATGGATTAAACCCCAAGAGCATGGAAGAGACAGGAGCTGAGCAAGCTTGATGATTTTCAGAGGAATTCTGGCTGGGATGGGTTATAACACACCCAAAGGTGGAATAAAGCATGCTCTTGAACAGCTGGGCATAAAGCCAAGTTTAAAAATGAATGGCATGTACTGAGGGAAAGGCTATGGTCACAGGATTGCCTGGGATGGGGAAAACCACGATACCGCTGGGTCTCCCATCACACAGAACTCAGCAGCTGCTACTGAGCCAACATCAAGCACTTCCCTGAACTTCTGTCTGCAGACTGCCTGCTACTCCCTCAGTGAGTCTCCCATATCTCTGATTGGGATTCAGAAGGAAAAAAACCCCAAAACTTACTGATCACGCCATCAACTTAGGACAATTTTCCTGCTTAAAGCAGCAGCAGGACTGCCTGACTTCTTACCCCCAAAATTAAACACTCTAAAGTCTCACTTGGGTATTTATGCTTGGCACAGTTATCCTGACAGATGTCACCCCCAAGCACTGTTTGCCTTCTTTACTAAGCTCTCCAGACACACACACACACACTCAAATGACTTGGTGTTAGCAGAAACTAAGTGGCGGTGCAAACATTGTACCTTCCTCTGGGCTACCTCCCTGGATTCTCCTTGATCCCCAGCCACCCTCTCTCCCGAGTTAAATGGGATTGAGAAAGAATCCCAGCTCTGTGAGGCAGAAAATGAGCCCCCCTTCACAAACCCACCGGGGTTCTCATGCAGCAGCCGTGTGGAAGGAAGGCTGAAGTATCTGGCAGCGATATCTCTTGTGATATAACTAAACTGTTCACTTCTCATCTACGGCCTCTTTTGAAACCACTGAAAACAGATCTTCAAACGTGATACTTTAGCTGCAGCTTTATTAATTCCTATCCATTTGATTAAGAATATTCTCTCCTGGATTTTTTATTATCTTCAAGATCTTCCTCTCATTTTTCCTGCTCAGCTTAAGAAGAAGATTATTTCTTTTTCTTAAATCTGATTAATCTAGCAAGGTAAGAGAACAAGGATCAACTTTTCAATATTTCAAAGAGACAAGCTACCAAGAGATACAAAATTTCTGATTAGAGAGATTTACAACAATCCTAAAACACACACAGAGCTGATTACATCGTGAGAGAAGCTTAAATTCATCGACAGTAAGACAAACTACAGCTTCTCCCTGCTGTCCTAAGTCCACTCTCAGATTTATGACCAGATTTGAATATAAAAAAATGTTAATGAATATGATTTATCCATGTGCTGTCCTGGCTGTAATTGCAACGTGCTCTTGAGTTGGAACAAGGCAACGTGGACGAGGACAGCAGGAGCTGCCACTTCACTTATGGCAAATCCAACTCAAGGAATTTGTTGTGTCTTTCCACTTATTTTAATAAAGAACTTTGGCTGGTACAAGCTCAGTTATTAAAGTCTGAAAAAAAGGGACACACAATCAGTAAAACCAAGGCTATACAAAACTTTGTCTTGCCTAAATGTGAGAGCAGCTTTGACTACACAGATTAATCTAAACATTCACAAGTGTGCTGAAAAAGGCAAATCTGCTCTTAGAGACAACTGCCCCGAACTGTTACAGATGTAATTGCTGTTTAAATTGTGGCTGCTTTTCAATGACAGATCTTAAAGGGTTATCCAGGATAGCCCCTAAACTGAGGGTTCCCAGAGCCTCAGGACAAGTCACATCCAGGAGTTTGGTGCAGACACTAGAAGAGCCAGTGCTGCTGAAGCTCAGCATTAAGGGAAACTGCTAAGCCCAAAGCCCCCCTTTTTTTCCTATAAAAATTCCCAGACAGATTCTTAGATCTTAATTATCCCCCATTAAAAACTCACTTCTTGCAGCTACAAGTGAAATAAATTTCCCACCTTGCTGAGAGGGCTTGAAATCACAGCGGTAATAAAGCCACAGCAGCAACTCACAATTTTAACCACACCTGTACTTCACTGCCTCAACCTGAAACACAAAAACACCCTGGAAAAGCACAGAGCTGAATGTCCTGCTGCAGGCAGGACACACATGCAGCCTCATCATGGAATTCCATCGCTTCACCCTCTTTTCTCTGATCTCCTCCACCGTGTCTGAACACTTTATCCCCTTCCAGGTGTTTCCCCAAGGTGAGCACACCTTGGGAGGAGAAGCAGAGAGGCAGAAGCCCCAGTACACGCTCTGAATTTTCCAAACCAGCGATAGGGAAGAGCAGAACGCAGCCAATACAGTCCAACAAAACAGAACACAAATTATTTGGAAAAGCCTATGGGGAAAAGCAGTTTGGGAAGCAAGAACTCCCGAGTTTGCCTCCTCAGAAAGGCTCGAGTTAGCCCTGAGCAGGAGAACTTGCCACACTCAGGGCACAGTAAATCCACCACGGTGCAGCCACTCAAAGCCTGCCCCTGAAGGGAGACCCCCTGCCAGTCCTCCCTGTCCCCTCCCACCCTGTTCCATAGGATGGCACAGCACTCTCGTGGTTGCAGGGATGTGCCTGAAGGAACCAGCCCAAAAACCCACATAAACAAATATCATTTCAGCTGCAATACTGCCTGGAAATGCACCTGTGGAATCCTGTGTCAGAGCCTTCACTGAAACCTCCTTCTGCTGCCATGGACAGCCAGATTTTAGGGGATGTCTTTCGAAATAATCAGCTCCCTGATTGGCCAGGAGATGTTTATCCTGAACTAGAAAACACCAGCAATGAGACACAACCCCCCGAGGCTGCTCAAGGTTAAAGAGCACAAGCACAGGCTTGTTGTAAATCTTGGATGCAGCGTGATAGGCAGCCGTACTCGTGCTCCCAGCAAGTCCAGAGGCTTGCTGCTGCTTGTAATTCCCAAAAAAAAAAAAGTTGTGGAAAAGCAAAGACTGTGAAAAACATTCAAGAAACAGCAAAAAACACTCCCACTGCTCCCAGTGGAACTCAAGTTCCACCAGTGTCACAAACCCTACTCTTCCGAGCCGAAGTCGCACGAAGGCAGTGACGAGGGCGTCGGGAAGGGCTGGAATTCCAGCGAAGCAGCTGGAGAAGGGGAAATCGGAGGAGAAGCCCGACTCCCAGCTCCGGCGCCCATTCCCACTTCCTCCACGTGCCCATTCCTTCCAGGGGAGCTCACGCGCGGCAGCGGCACTGAACGAGGCGCTGGGATAACTCCTCCCGCACAGCGGCCGCTTCCACCGGGATTAAAAGTCCAGAAAAAACTCCAAAACCCCAAACGTCCCCAAATCCCAAACAAGACTCGAGCCAAACCCAAACAAAGCCCCCACCCACCCACCCCCCGACCCGCCTTGGAAAGGCCCCAGGGCAGCCCATGGGGGCACAGCGGGGATTCAGCACCGGGGGCTGCACCGAGGCGGCCGCCAGCGGGCCCGTGCCATGCCGGACGGCCGGCTCACCTTCTCCTCCACGCAGTTGACGATGATGGAGGGGTACTTTCGGCTGAGCCAGCGGAAGAAGGCCGGGACCCCCATGGCGGGAGCGGGACGGGCCGCGGCGAGCGGGACCGGCGGCACCGGCGACACTTCCGGGGTCGGGGGGCGGCGCGGGGCACGCCGGGAAGGAAGGGAGGGAGGGCGGGCCGGGGCGCGCGGTCACGTGGGGCGCGCGGCGCCGCCGCTGCCATCTTGGGTGTGGGGTGAGGGCGCCGCAATGGCGGCTTGAGGGGAGGCGGGGGGCGTGAGGGGACAGCACCCACACCCCCCCCCCCCNCCCCCCCCCAAAAAAAAAACAAAAACGTGTCTGGGCAGCTGCTGGGGCACGAAAGGGACGCACAGAGGGGAAAAGCAAGGCCCGAGGGCACAAAAGTGATCTCCAGGAGGAAAAACGAAGCCTGAGGGAGGGCTAACTCCTGAGACAGCCCCACAGCCGCGCTTACGCTCAGCCAAGACACAAGGTGTGATAGCTTCCCCTCAAAAATAGCCGTAAACGAGCAGTTTAACAGGATAATCACCCTCCCGTAGCACCTTGTTACAAAGCGTGAGGTGCTGCTGTGGGGTACTGTAGGCAGCGTTTCCCAACAAGTCAATAATTAAGAGAGACATCAATGTTTTATTTCAGCACTGTGTGAGCTGCGTGCTCGATGTATTCCCCAAATCCACCCCAACCACCAGACTTCCAACACCGTTATTTATTCTCAGAAATCCAGAGTTGGCAACTTCCCAAGCACAGCCCCTCTTTTAGGATTGATCAGTAACTTCCAGGAGTTAGGAGTAACCCCAGCCAACTCTTCCACGTGCTCAGGGGAAGGGCCTGCACCTCTTTTTAACTTGTAGGTGTGAGTTTTAGTTTTACAACGAACATGGTTCAGCTGTAGGAGACACAGAATTTGGGTGTTTTGCCAAGTTGGGAACGTACACATAGGCATCAACATCTGGATTTACTACATCCTTAAAGCTTGGTAGTTCCAGGGTGTCCTTGAGGAAGGGACGCACTAATCAGGTCTCTGCATGAAAGTATGCAAAGATCATATATTAAAGAACATCCTGACTTCAGACAATTTTGACTTATCCCACATTTGACAACAACAGGAGCAATTCAGGGCACGGCTGGTGTGTGCCCTCTGAGGGGACGTTTCCAGTGGGAAATGGCTCCACGTGATCCATGAGAGCAGCACGAGGCAAAGAGCCCCCGTTCTTCTCGCTCTGCCCGTGGCATAAGCAAACACTGTTAATTTATGACCGTTTGACGGCGCCAAAATGGAATTAAACGGTTGGGAATTAAATGGGATTAACACGAGGCAGGTTTTGCTCTGCCGTGTCCTGTCACTGCAAACCGGCTCCCTTACAGGGCAGCCACAGGGCCGAGGACAGGGAACAGCGGCCCAGGAGTCATGAAAAAATAACAAAATCTCAGCAGTGCTTGCAGAGTCAATGCTGCCGATTTGGGGAGTGAAGGGGAATCTTGGTACCTGGCTAATTCTCTGTAGAACAAATTAACCCAATATTGTGTCTCTCATTATTCTTATCCTCACTTGGATGTTGTTAAGCCATTTTCTGTTGTCGTTCCTCTCAATAAAATCTGTGACTTGAATAAATTTCCCCTGCAACTTTGTAGTGGCACTACACCTGTGGTATCAGCTGAAGATTGTCCTTTATCTGTTCCTTACAAAGCACTCCCTGACTGAAGCTTCCTATTGTAGTGCTTGTCCTCCCAGAATTTTGTAGGGAGCACGGCAGCTTAGCATGAACATTTTGTTTGTATTGATGGGCAATCAGTTGTTTTTCTGATAATACCGCAGAAAACAGAAGGCTGGTGGATGCAAATGAAACACAATCGTCTTATCTTATAATTACTTGGGTAAACAAATGCTGGAAAAATTAATACTGCAGCAGACAATTCCTTGAAAAGTTGGTCTGAGCACCAGCAGCTGCGCTGGGCCATGAGCCCAGGTCTCACCTGCCAACTGCACATCCATGAACACAGCACAGAGCGGCGCACCCGCGGCAGGAGCAGGGAAGCCTTCCCACTCGGACACTTTCCTTGGATGAGTGGCGTGCCGATGGGAATCTGTTCAGGCTGTATTGATGCCAGTCCCACTGTCCATCAGCGTCACCTACCACCAGCACCGGGCTGCTGGCGTGACAGCTGTGAAGGAGCCCGGGGAAGTTGACTGGCAGGATGTTTTGCATCTAATGAGTCTGTGCACAATAAGAGTATCATAAATAATGCTCTGGAGGAACCCAGCTATCGCTCCAACACCGAGAGGCAGAGATTGCCTGCACGCGGCTCCGCAGCCATCTGTCACCTGTCACGGGCCACTGTCGGGGCTGAGCTGGACTGTGGCAGCGAAAAGCCCCGCAGACTGGTGTCAAGCAGCAGACAGAAAGTGGGCTGACATGAGCAGCTCGGAGTCACTCAGGAGGAGCTCAGAGCTGCAAAGACACTGCGCCGCTGAGGAAACATTCCTTGGCAGTACAGGCTGCTGGATTTTTCCAGTGGGGCTGCTCCTCCTCTCCACATACCTCCCAGGCCTTGAGCAACGTGCCCACCCCACAGCACAGGGCTTTCTCTGCAGGCAGCAGTCCCACAGGACACTGGGAGTCGGGTGGTAAAAAGGACACGAAAGCCCTCATTAAAGTCTGGCTATAGTTACAGAATCACAGAATGTCTAGGCTGGAAGAGACCTTCAAGATCATCGAGTCCAACCCATGCCCTAACACCACCTCAACTAAACCATGGCACCAAGTGGACCACATCCAGTCTTTTTTTAAACACATCCAGGGATGGTGACTCCACCAACTCCCCGGACAGACAATTCCAGTATTTCATCACTCTTTCCGTAAAAAGTTTTTCCCTAATCTCCAACCTATATTTCCCTTGGTGCATCTTAAAACTGTGTCCTCTCGTTCTGTCAGTTGCTGCAGTCCTTTAGTTGAGCCCAAAGTCTGCCAGGTTGTCAGCTCTGGTCACAGATTCACCCAGCTATATCCTTGGTGCAGCCTATTTCCCAGTTCCAAGAACATTCCAGGCTGCACCCTCACTGCTGGCAGACTGAAACCCACAGCAGCCAGCTGTGCCAAGGGCTCCTGCTCACTTCCAAGCCTTCTGCAAGTCATTTCATGCTGTTGAGCTCTCAGCATACACGTTCCTCTTATTAAACTGAATGTTGTTCCTATTACTAGCTGTGTTTTGAGGGATGGTGCAGAGATTGGTGCCTGTGTTGGGAGACGTGGGGCTGCAGCACAGCACAGCTTAATTGCGGTGCTGCTTTCTGCTTTTGAACTTGTCGTCATTTATGAACAGCTTTAACATGTCCCCTGGTTTCTCCCTCCCAAAGAAAATCTCATGTTTAATAAACTTAATTTTAGATAAAAGGAATGAAAAAAAGAAAATTAAAAATGCATGAAGCTCCTGGAGTCATCCAATTACTGTGATGTCCACACAGCAACGCCAGCACAGATTTCACAAAGCAGGGAAAAACAGGAAAGCACTGGGGCTCGCCACATGTAAATGCTGCTCTGTTCCAAAATGTGCTGAATTACAAATGGACATTTAATGCATTTCTTCTTCTTGATCTGTTGCAGAAGAAGATAAAGATCAAACATGCCAACCCGCCCCAGCAGTGCCTGTCTGTATACCCACAATGCTTGTCTGCTTCTTCCCAAACCCCGTCTAGTGCTGGAGTCCCAATATTGGGATGCCACAAGCCTCAGGAGGGGACTGTCAGAGCAGGAAAACACTGCTGGTCAGGGAGAGCACATAGACAATGTATAGGACCCATTATGTTTATTTGGTATTTAAATTTTCCTTGCCAATAAAGTGACAAGCAGCGCTTCAGCCCGTGGCACACTCACTGTGTAAAAGAAAATACAGTTTATTTCTTCCCTCCCAAAAGCCAGTGGGAGAATCTCAGTCATAGAAGTCATCGAAGTCGTCTGAATCCGTGCTTTGGGTCTGTGGGCGCAGAGCAGCCTCAAGCTCGGAGCTGCTGTCATCAGATTCGCCCCAGAATGCTGCAGGTGAGGAGACAGAAAGCAGAGGTGTAAAATCTTTTCCGTGGCTGTGCCATTTGTCACAGCGATGAGCACGGGACAGCTCTCCCAAGGCTGACCGAGGCCTGGGAGTTGGGAGCCCCAGCCCCAGGTGCGCATGTCCGGCATGGTGTCCGGCAGCGGAGCGGCTGTGCCGGACAGCAGCCTCATTCAGCGCTCCCACTCCATTGTGCCGCAAGGTAGTCGGGCAGAACATTTCCACTCCAAGCAATTTACTTGACCAGCTGCTGCCTGAATCGCAGCTTTGTCTATTCTCTTCCCCTTTATCCCCACTACTTGATCCTGCAGTGAAGTCACCAGCGGGCCATGACATCACAGAGTTGGCACAAAAACGGCAATGATGTCACAAGTGAAAAATCACCACTTTGAGACCAGATCAGATCCAGGCAGGCCTGATCTCAGTGGAGCACATGGCTTTAACCTTAGGCTCTGGGAATCAGTAAACCTTTTCACTGACAGGAGCCGAATCCCACGGCAGTTCAGAGTGCCTGAGAGATTTCTGGAGATGTGAATTCATTTGACTCATGGACAGGATAGAGCGGGAAGCATGGCACATGAAGTAAAGGCCAGTGGCTGACAGAGCTGTGCTCTCTGTTCCCACCCAATCCAGAGGCTGCTGTCTGTCCAAAGTCTGCTGGGATGAGACCCAGGGCTCAGCCAGGGACAGCGGGAGGAGGAAGATTGTCACACTCACACAAACACTGCAGCTCGTGTTTGAAGCACTTTGGTGCCTCTGACAGCACCAGCTCCATGAACACCTTATCTACAAATGCAGCAGCTGCATCTTTCATCCTCCATCCCCGGCCCCCTGGGCAGTGAGGCTGCGCTCCACTGGGAACATCAGAGCCAGCCCTGTGCTCGCTCCCACACTGAACAGCTCCGAGAAAGGAAAGGGGCCACGGATGCCAGAGCCTTTCAAGTGCCACCAAAGCAGCCGTCCTTCATGGCATCCGTACCTCAGTTCAATACCACACCTCTAAGATCGGGCCATTCTGGACTGCCAGCACCCACAGCAGGGCTTCAGGCAGAGAGATCCTGGCTCCCAGCGCTGCTTCACTGGCAGAAGGTTCTGTCAGAGGCGGCTGCAGGCCCCGGCGAGCCTTGCAGGGGGTAAAGGGGGAACTGGAATGTGTGGGCAGCGAAAACATGCAGGGCCCAGACACCAATTCAGAACATAAAGCCTGGCCACAGACAAAACCATCCAGCTGCACCCACCCACGTCCCAGGTCACAGGGAAGACCAAGGAACCCGCAGGTTTCTCCTTCTTCAGGTTCCCTCCACCTGCTGTTCACTGGCATTTGATTAAAGCCTGCAAAGATCCCGATCTGTTCCACACCATCCGCCCCACAAACACCTCCTCTCTGCTCTGGATCTGTCATCCTCTGCTCCCTGCTGGCTCCCACAGGAGACAGGGAAATTCCACGCTTTCCCTTCTCTATACTTTATACAGAGCGGGCTGTTGTTCTGGGAGGGCTTCTATGGTATAAATTTAACTAGAAAGACACTAATTTTCAGTAGCATGACATTTGTCTCTTACCTTTGGACTTTATGGCAGTTACTGTTTCCTTCCGCAATTCAGTCCTGTAAAACATTTCAAATAATCAGCACAGTATCTCCAATTAAAAAAAAAAAAAGTGAATTTTTAAAAAATACTGTGAAATGGTTTAAAAACCCAACAATCCAGTAACTTCTGTAACTATTTTTTTTTCCAAGTAACTATTTAATCATGGACTTCTTCACCTAAAAAGTGGAGAAATGCATGTGCAGGAGGGACACTGGTCCAGCTGTTCCTGAGTCATTCCCTAGTAACAGCACTGATTTACACCAGCACTGAGTTAAGGTACAGAGGAGCAGGGCCCTGCCGACTTTCAGAGCATGCAAAGTACGGAAAGACAAAATCCAAACAAAAACAAATCTCTCCCAGTGTTGCTCCCTGCACTTCCTCTCTGCACGCTCCTCCGGTCCTGGCGCTGCCCCTGGCCCCACGGCAATGTGCAATCTCTGCTGCCTTTGATCTACCTTGATGTGTGTGCAGCCTGAGCCTGCTCTGCTAAATGGCTGCTCTTGTGTCTGGAGCATCACAAACGCTTTTGAATCTCTCAAACAAGCTGGAATCATTTTGATCTTTTGTGTGCAGTGTGTGCATTGTGTTGGGGCTGGGGAATAATCGCACGGGGGCAAACACAGGGGAGAATTAACTGTTACAGCAGCAGTCCTGCAAGAAGCTCCAAAAATAAAGCTTCAGCTGATTTTAATAAGGAAGATCAAATAGGAGATATTTGGGACATCACTGGGCCAACCAGTGAAATATAAGCCAATGTCAAGGTGCAGTTTGAAGCTGTGGCCTCAGTCACAACAGCACTCTCTGAAATGTCTGTGATTTGCTGCGTTTCATTTAAAAATGTGGCAGTCAATACAGAAGTGCTTAAAGTGGGGAGTAAATATAGTGTAAATATTCCACTATTGTGGAGGCATTTGTGAAGGAGACAAAAAAAGCAGGGATCATTCCTTGTTTGCATTACCCTCAGCATTCAGTCAGAATTTGGGATTGCAGCTGGAAAGCCATATGTAAAGTTTCACACATTACAGCTACCAGTGGTGCAGCCACTCTTCCTTTTAACCCAGAGAAAGCTCCCACTATTTAAATCCTGTTTCCTCTCCAAAGGCTCCTGCTTTGCAGACAGAAATTCCCAGAATATTAAACACAGCCCAAGTTCCACCAAGGTGCCAAACCAAGGCAGAAGTGCCAGTACCAAGTGACAGCTCTAGCGGAGTACTAACAGTGATGTAACTCATTATGACTTTATTCACTAAAAAACTTTAAACTGTTGGGCTTCAAAGGTTTCTCCAACATTCCTTTAGTGCGCCATCCCACCGCCTTTTTTTTTTATTCTGAGCAAAACGCCACACTGCCTCGTACTCTCACTTCTCCTTCAAAGGCCTTCACTCGACAGGATACCCAGAGAGGACTTGAAGCTGGAGCCTCTGGGCTGATCCTGCTGAACACCCCCAGCTGCTGCTCTCTTTGGCCAGATCTCCTGGTTCTCAGCACTTCCCAGGAGGTGCTCCACACATCCCAGGCTCAGCCCATAAATGGTGCTCAAGAGGCTATGCTGTTTTCCCTGAGGTGTGGAGCAGGAAACCACTTGTTGCTGAGCTGCAGCTGGCGAGGTTCCTCCTGTGGATGCTGGGACAGGAACCATTTCAAGTAGCTGAGGAGGAGATCAGGGGGCAGCAGCCACTGTTTCCCCTTGACCACATCCCAGTCTGCTGCTGGGAGGGGAGCGTGGGGTTCCCAGGATTTTCAGTTAGCTTCTCACAAAAGCCATTTGACAACTGAGTTTGTCAGTTCTGTTCCACTTCTCTCTGTGGTTCAAACCCACAACAAACATCAGCGGGTCAGTGCTTTGGGTCCAATGCTGCAGATCACCAGGGAGGACTGCCCACATCTCCAGGGCTTGGTTCTCCAGATCCAGCTGAAGCATCCACGGAGAAAGGACCACCATGGCTGCAGGACTATCTGGAGACCTTCCCATGCCACCCCAGCTTCCCTTGAAGAGAAAGATCAAAGCTGGCAGGAGAGCAGGGAGAGAGATGTTGCGTTCTACCCAACACCATTCGTTCCCTGAGGTTCATCTTCCTGGGGCTAACCCACCAGGTGTGGAATGGGGTTCACTTCCCAAAGAGCCCAGAGCCAAAGCCAAGCACAGCCATCCCAGAGAAGGGAGATGGGGGACAGGGTGGCAGCAAAGGCTCGGCAGCAGAGCTGTCAGCACAGGGAAATGCCGGGCACATAGGAAAACGGAGCAAGGACATCAGAAAGGCCAGAGGGGGAACGGCAGCTCCCAGTGACCAAGCCTGGGAAATGCTGCAGGGGATGAATTCTGGGGTGAGGTGTGCAAAATTCTGGGGAGATGCAGCGGCACCTCCGCGTTGCACAGCAGCTGCGCTCGGCAGCCCCGGCCGCGGCAGCGCTCACCCAGCAGCCGCAGCACACAATGGGCACAGACCTCCGCCGAGACATTTTCGGGCTATAAATGGAGCCAGGCCAGTTCCAGCACCTCCACTAATCCCCCGTCATGACCCTCTGATATCCATTTACACATTTGCTTCTTCCCTAAAATAATTCCAAACTGAACCCAGGCTCTGACAAAGAAAAAACCCAAACCAGTTTCACTTCAAAGAGCCTTTTAATCTCTCCATTTCTCTGATGAAACAGGCTTTTTGTATTGAAGATGCTGCAACAGTAAGGAATGAAAAAGCTCCAAGAAAATATTTTTTTCCTCTGTAAAGAAAATTAATATTAAGAGGAAAATTCCACGACAACAAGAGACAAGTTAATCAAGGGGGCTTGCTGGGAAACAGCAGAAAATGTTTACTGTGGTCTGAGGGTCTTCTTGCTAAAGCACCTGTTGAACTACGTTTTAGTGTCAAGTGAAAAAGACACCCAAAAAATCTGGGAAATCCTAAATGCCAAGGGATTTTCCCACCCTGGAAAACCAAGTACCTACAGTACATATTCTGCACAGTGCCACATAGGCAGTATAAACTCAAAAGTCCATTCATCATGCCAGAGCTGGAGTAATAACACTGAATTTCAGTAATTACACTGTGAGTAGGATGACCCTTATTTTAGGATACAAAGATTTCTATCGAGCTGTGTCTAAGACCAGTCTCTGTTTGGATTCACCACGCTGGAGAAAAAAAACCCCACTGACACAAAGATGCATCACAGTGCTGTGAGGAAGCTGTGCAGGAGAGCAGGGACAGTGCCAAAAAATGCACTGTTCCCTCTGTGCTTGGCTGGCAGATGTTGGTGCCTCTCCCCACAAACCTGGCAGGGCACCGCCACCCCAATAGCTCTGCTTCTGCAGCAGCCGGGGGTGCAGGCAAAGGAAACAAAGCTCATGCAAACAGCTGGAACGGCAGAGAATCCTGCTGGAATCTTCAGTCAGCTTCTTACAGAAGCCGTCTGACGACTGGGAGTACATTGGGGAGATAAAACCATTGGATCTTGCCTTATTTCTGGGGGCACCTCGCAGGAATCCAGACTGACGAGATGGCACTTTTCCTGGATTTCCAAGGGAAATGCGTTTGTGCACGTCCTGAGCACTGCCAGCCCCAAAACTCTGGGATGTCTCCTCAGAGCACAGCAGAGTTTTCACTGTCAGGACTGGTTCGGGACGGGGGGAGCGGGGGATGCGCAGAGCCCGAGTGCCCCCCGATGGCCAAAGCCTACGGGCCCGGGAACGATTAAGAGATGAATTCGACTCTGCCAACTACTATTTGCATGTCACTACAGCTGTGTTGGGCAACAGGGCTGAAAACCAGCCTTCAGAGACCCCCTCCAGAGTCCTTCCAGCAGATTAATTAAAGTTTAAAATACTTTCCACCGTGTTGGTGTCCTGACAAATCCAAAGCGGGCTTTGGTTCTCAGCTGATAACGCACCTTTAATCTCCAGATTATTTGGAAACGAGACAGCGCAAACAAGTCAAAGAAAAATAAAATGCCTGCATCTGAAATGGGGAATTCCCAGAAAGCGAGTGACCTCCACTGGCTGCATCCATCGCTACAGGCCCCCAGAATGCCACACACATCGCTGCCCACCCGCCTGCGCTTGCCGGCAGCCTCAGCCCTGACTTCTGATATCTTCTTCCCCCAGGATCATGTCATTTAAGGCCCTCTCGCCTGCTGCAGCACCCTGACACTCCACCCAAAGGTGCATCTCCATGCCTGGAAAGATTCCCCCAGGAAAGTACAGGAGCTAGGGAAAAGCGGTTTTCTTGCTGGAGGTAGAGCAGGCGGCATTTCTGGGAGAAGAGGAAGCTCTGGCATGCACTGCCGAACAAAAGGGAACAAGTGGTCTTTACTCGGAGAGCAGCTTCCTATTAAGACTCACTCCGTCGTACATTATGCCTTTCATCCCCACTCAACCACAAAATGATTTTGCTGTAGGAAATACAATGGCAGAAAAAGATTTACATTGAAAGAATCTTTAATAATAAACTGTTGCAGATCTGCCTACTTCCCCATGATTTATAATACAATAAACATCGGATTCTATTAAGTCTCATGCACTGAAGACACGCACTGAAAACCCGAGTATGAAAGCCCTCAATTCTTCCCTTCTCCAGGCCCATAATAGTGAAACGAGCATGGATAAATGTGCTAAGAGTATCTCTTTGCATCTTTTATAGCTTGTGTGTATCAATCTGTAAAGCTTATTAAGAAAGTCATTGCTATGCAAAGCAGCACCCAATCTCTTTCTCTTGCTTTTCAACAGCGCGCAGTGTTTAGCCAATAGGGCCAGGCCCCGGCCCCTCATTCCGCATTCATAACATGCAACATTTGCACAATGTGTATCTCAAAGGCTGCTGAATAGAAAGCCTTAATACTCATGTAAACAACTGCAAACCAATTACTTAATGAATCAGGCCCACACATAATGAGGTGCCAGACAAAGAGCTATAAATGCATTTTTGCACCCGAGCCTCCGCTTTAAAGTAAAATCCCTCAGCTGTAGTTTGGGCTTAACTGGCACATGATAATTATTGTCTGGGGGACATCAGAGGAGCCACGGTTTTTATTCCGGTCCGGTGGGGTCCGCGCCGAGGTCACTCATCAGCTCAGTGACAAAACGCGGCAAAGGAGAATTTATAAAGTGCCACGGCCGAGCTCGCAGGGATGTTTATTCTCAAGTAGTGGGTTTGAGACCACTTGTGAAAGCAATAAAGCCCGAGGAGTGGCTGCCGGGAGCAGAGCTGCAGCGCCGTAGAACCACGGCACGGCACGGCATGGGATGGCACGGCACGGCACAGCCCGGCTGCAAACAGCTCTGCCTCTTCCTCCTCCCTGTGCCGTGCTCCGGGCAGCTGGTGCCCAGAGCTGCTCCCAAACCCTGCCGTGGCTTTGAGGAGTTTTCAAAAACTAACTCTTACACTGACTTACAGATTTATTACCGTGGTTTTTTTAAGCAGCATCGTTGCGTATCCCTGCACAAAGTGTGCTGCTGCTGAGCACCGAGAGGCCTGGAATTATGGACCAGAGGGAATTCTTTGAAATCTATTACAAATCAAAATTGGAGGAAAAGAAAAAGAAGGAAAAAAAAATGTACAGCATCTAACCAAGGCAGAAGCGGCTGCAGGCACGATTGGCCAGCAGTGCAGCAGCAATGGGGTTTAGCCTGGAGAGTTTTTATTTTAAATAAAAAAGAGTTAATTTTAAATTACACATTTTATTCAGCCGCAGTGATCCTGTAAGTAAGTTCTCGGGGCCCTACCCTGCTCTTCCTGCTGTCCCAGGCTTCAGGGAAGGGCTGAAATGTAACATTTCAAAAACTCATCTACAGGAACACCCTTGCATTTCATAGCACAAGGCTGGATAATGTGGCTTATCATTCTCAAAGTTCTAGAAAAATATGAAAAGAGGAAACAACTGAACCTCACATGGTAAGAATCAATCCCACCCAAAAGCAGGAACACCAGTCATTGATGCTGGGTTACAGCTCATAATTAATATGCTTGAATTATAGAAACTCTATGATTTTAACAGCAATTGCAGAATCAGAACTGGCCTCAGCCATGGCAGCCTAAAATTCTGTGGAGCAGGAGGATTAAAAGCAAGGAGGAGCTCATATCCTGAGGTGTTTGAAATCTGCAGTGTTTGATTACAGAAACAGCAACCTTAACCCTGGTCCAATTCAAAAATAAATCAGGGGAGCTTCAGCCCTTTTCTGTTGGGGTTTCTCCCTCATGGAATAATTTCCAGTGTTACAGCCTTACCTGGAGAAGGGAGGAGCGCTTCCATCTGCCAAGGAGCTGCTTTCCGAATGTGTTCCCAGGCTGTGGCTTCCTTTGGGACTGTCACAGCTCCAATCCCCACCTGTGCAGGAAAAACAGGAACTATGAACTTTCCAAGTTCCTATTTACATTGATCAGAAAGGTTATTTTTGTTCTCCTTCCCCTTAAATGTAGATTATTTTGGAATGCTACAGTTCTGCCAATATTATTTGATACCTCTATGTTTTCAACCATTCTCTTGAATTAGACAAAAATTAATAAATTCTGTAAAAATCGAATTAACACATCTCTTGAGATCTTTATGATTTAAACAGCCAACTATTTCAAAACCTTTCATCCTCCCTTTCCTTTCTTCCCTTTCCCCCTGCTCTGTGGATCTTATTTCCATTCTGTAAAGATTGATTAAAAAAAAAAAAAGAGGCAAATGTATTCATTCACTGAAGTCAGACAATTGCTCATCTTTGTATTCGTTTCCAAAGCACATGATGCTCAAGCACAAATCCCACTTTAAAAGGCTGCTTTGCATATATATATTTTATTTATATGTTTTTATCTACAGCACTGAAACTATAACTAAGCCCTGCTGTCACCGATGTCCCAACCCAGGACAATCCAGTATTTCTGTCCACATTGGATTCTCCACTTGCTAACTGGCTGTGCACATTCCCAGTCTCTTCTGCACTTGGATGCAGTGGCAAAAATCCTGCTTGGTCTCAGGCACTTGCACCAAAGAAGTGCCAGAGCCTGCCCAGGAGGAAAGAGAAATCAAGAATGAGATGGAAAAAAGATAAAGGGGGTAAAAAGAAAAAAATAATTACCCCCCCTTTCCCCTGATGTATCACAGCTCATGGCATTGCCTCTCCCAAAACCAGCGCTCAAGCTGCTGCTGCCTCTGCTTAAAGATGGATGAAGAATTTCCACCCAGAATTCACAACTCCAGAAAGACTCCGAGGTCTCTGAGGAACTCAAGTGTCCAACATGAGCTGCTGAATGGCATCATCTAGACTGACTTAAGTGCAGTGTCCAACCTGGTGCTGGCCGCAGGAACTCTCTCCATCCCAAACATATCAAACAATATCAAACAGAGCAAAAGGCTGAGTGAGACTTATTAAATGGCTTGATTGATGCACTCCAAGCAGCACCTCGGAATCCTCAAAGGAGGACCTCACCAGGAAGGACACGTGGGTGTGGGAAAAGTGGTGGCAGGATTGTTGGCTCATTAAAGGTGGCCTGAAAAGGGAGGCAGAATCCAGCTTGTGCTACTTCATGTTCCTGTATAATACATAAAGAAGGGCTAGTTTTTTCTTTGTAATAGCACTTCTCTTCCATATTCCTACAGGAGATTTTAGACCTGGAGAGCAGCTGGGGGTGACATTCCAGCTGTTGTAAAGCAGAGACCAACGAGTGGAGCAGTTACACCATTTTTATTCACATCCTCTACAGCCTTAACGCCTGCTCAAATCAAAGACAAGTGAAGGGGAGAGAGAGAATCTGGTTTTGTTACAGATTTAACAAACCTGCCCCTTCAATAAAATCAGCAATTTCCTACTCATAAATGAGACTCTTAAACAGTCATCCACCAATACAAGAAATAATGGGTTTTATCCTTTTTAATCTCGCATTATTCGCCTACCTCAGGAACAGCTGAAGAGCCGAATGATTTCTTTTACGCGTCTTCCCCGATAAAAAACAAAGCATCCACGGAGGAGCTTAGAATGAGCCCTGCTCTCCTACTGTATCCTCACATAACCTGGTGCCACAGGAGACAGCTGTTATCAGCCAGCTCCTCTCTGGAGGAGCCATGCACCAGGTACAATCCCTTTAAAGCCCATTATCCACAGGCGGCTTCCCGTGAGCTCCGGACAGGGCATTAAAGTACCAACACAAATACTTCTGGAATATTCACAGATATTCAAGTAAATGAGTGTTTTGGTTCTCTTCTTATGTAATGAAGGTAAAAGAATACTGAACCAAAACTCCAGAAGCATTCCCCAAGTGCCATCCTAAAGACTGCTTGGAAATGCATCCACACAGCTCTCACAGTGAAGTCCATCAAAATCTAAACCCCCAAAAAGCTTCTGGTGTTTCAAACCAACACTTTAAAAATGCAGCAAATACTGAAATAAAAAGTCATACAGCAAAATAGCCATGTATGGATGGCTGTCAATTATCAGTCGTCTAACCCCCTCAACACAAGTTGTTTGAGCCCAAAAGACAACACACAAGAGACGTGGATTCTGTTTTAGGCCCATAATGACTCCAGAGCCCCGGGGCCACAGAAAATTGTGGTGATAAAAGGGGACAAGCAGCTGCCTGGCAGGGAGAGGAGGGGAGGGGAGCCAGGAGCTCGCAGAAGATCGTGGCCTGAAGAAGAATCATGTCTGAAAGGAGCAGCTTGGCTTTCAAGTGAGGTGTGAGAGGCGTCACTCCTGGAGACAGAGGAACAGCAGAGACAGCTCCCTGGCAAGGGACAGGCTGGAACTGGAGTTACTGGGTTTGGCTGAGGAGCTTCTTGGCATTTTTACACACAGGAAACATTAGCACTTGTGTGTCTGCTCCGTGAGAGAGCCAAGAGAGGTCGGGAAGTCTCAGTGATGGCACTGGCTGGAGGGAGCCACTGTTATCAGGCAGCTTTGGTACAGGAGGCAGAGAGGAGGCTCCTGGCTGGCAGGGATCTGCCCCACGCTTATTCTAAGGATCCCCAGTCAATTACTCACGGAAAGAATCAAACCAGCACCCTCTGGAGTTGGCCATATAATTACTGGATCTTCCCCACGGAGACTGACCCCTCTAACACCAACAGCAGGCCCTGATGGGCGTGCAGAGAGGATATTCACACGGTGCAAACATGGAACGTGATTATAAGGAATTAAAGAGGCGCCGTAGTCCCCACCTTTGTTTCTGCCAACGTGGACTCTGTGATGTGATGTTTAATCTGCGCGCAGGGCGAGCGGCTGGGTTTGCTCCCTCTGAAGTCGCCCGCGGCACGGAGCCGCCGGGGTGTGATTGTATAACCCAGCTGAATGCTGGGCCCAAGGTTAATATGCAGCCACCCCTTCCACCTGTAATGGGAATCTTTACCACCACACTTTCTTGCCTACTCTCATCTTCACTCCAGCCTGTGAATTCTGGATGTGAATACGCCGTAATGAAACCGTTTCAAAGCAGCAGCCATCAGACCGGTTTGCTTGCTTTTAAGTCCTACTCCCTTTAATTTTCCACTTTTGTTATCTCTTGTTTATTGATCTAAACTATCCATTACCACTTTTAAAAGCAGCACCCACTGCGAACTTGCCACCCTGGCTCTCTGTAGCTTCCTCACAGAAGGACAAGCTAACCAATCGTCCTGAGGAATTGAAGACCCGATGGATTTGGGAAACAAATAACCTGCAGCAACGCTCGGCAGCGGCAGCACGTGCCAGACCCACTGCAGGAAATTAGTTTAAATCAAAGTCTACTTGCCTCTGCACATGAGAGTGGCGTGGATTTTGGAGCCTGGAGCAGCCTGTTTGCATTTGCTGTGCAAAGAGCACAGCAGCCTAATTGGCTGCTGCTGCCAGATTCTGATGGAAGAGGTGCTCCAGGAGCAGAGCAAGCGAGCTGCCATCACTGGAATAATGCATTCTCTCCTTGTGTGAAGGAATGAGCTGGGCTCTCCCCGACACCAGCACGTCCCAAGCTGGGAAATGGCCTCACATGAACCCTTTCATTTTGGCAATTCCTTCTGTGGTCTGGCTTTGTCACAAGAGGCAGCAAATACATCCCCCAGTTCCTAAATGGGAGACGCTTTGTAAACGTGCACACAGAACTGACAGAACCATTTTATAGCGGCCATAGGGCTCAGCCTTTCCTCTCCTGCAGAAAATCCCACCACCACAGGCATCACTTAGTTTGGGAAGTAGCCAGAATCACAAGCCATACGGAGATATTTAGGAAAATCCCCCAAATCCATCACAAATGTACACTGATCTGCCAGCAGCTACTGCACAGTCCCCTGGAGATTTGGAGAGAACTTCCCTGTGTCCAGAGCACGAACCTGGAGTGGCAGCTAGAGCTGGAACACCCCTTTACCTGGTTCTCTCTGTGCCAGTTCACCCTGCTTTCCTTCCCCGCCATTGGTCGGGATCGATGGCAGGCCAAGAGAGGATTCATCACTCTGGACAGGTGGCTCATCCCCACACTCGCCTGGAAGGGCCTCTCTCAGCACCGGCACAGCCTGAGCATTCAAAACAGAAACAGCCAGAGCTCCATTATCCTTCCCCTTGAGCATTTTCCAACACACATTCAGGCTAATGTATACTCCTGGGATAATCTGCTTTCAGGGTGTTTCTGTTAGATGTTCCATTACCTGACTTCTAGGGTGTTCCTCTGGGCTTGGTTTGGGACAGAAACACGGACTTGAGTCCGTAAAATCTACTCCATGTTCTGCCCTCTCTCACTGTCTAGGAAAATAATTGTTTAACAGCATAGTAAGAGGCTGAGGCACACACAGCTTGTGGAATGCCACTTCTATTGATTTATTTAAATAGTTGGCTATAGCCTTTTGCATTAACTTAGAAGAACCATGAGTGTGCCACCATCTATAAAATGCTCTGTGCGTTCAGCACCAAACCTCACTCTGCTTAAAAAAAAAGTCAAAATACATCATTCATGATAAAAAGTCAGAGAAAGACAAAGACAGAAGCCTCGTGATAGTTTGCACCAGAGCCAAAGGGGTGAGCTTATTCCAATGCCTGACTGGCATGAAAGGTGGGGACCTTAAAAAGTCCCTTTTCCTGTGGGATGAAGCACTGGACATATTTCCCTGAGACCTCAAGGCTGGTGAACCACAGACTGCTCATCCTTGCCCTGAAACCCATATCCCACCCAGGCACAGCCGCAGCGGTGCAGAGGAGTCTCCAGTGCACCTGATTTATCCAAGGTGTCAATGCCCACCTGGCAGTCTTGCTTCTCCTCTCCTGAAGCCAGCAGCTGCTCAAACATCTCTGCCACCCACTCCGGGAGCCGAACCTGGTGCTGCTTCAGGAACAAGCCATGGCGGCTCAGAAGAGTCCGCAGCGCATCCATCTCCCTGAGGAACAAACCGCCACCCTCAGTGGGACACCCCACCCACACATGCTGGGAAAAGCCACCACCCATCTGGTCCTTAATTCCCACTTCTTCTTTCAAAAATGTTCGAAGTGGAAAATGTCAGAAGCCACTTGCGAGTTCTGCAAGATGGGCAGGGGTGACCATCATTATCATCATCATGCCTGCCCTGTCCTGAGGCTCAGGATCCAAAGGCACAGAGCCCTGGTCTCAGCACCACGGCCTGCTCACTCCCTGGGGCACAGCTGGGCACCCACTGCCCCAGGCTTGTCTTTTGCTCAGAAAGAATAAAAAGGGAAGAGGAAAAAAGCAACCAAGGTGTCTTTTAATGTAGAAAATCTCAATCCTGCAACCCTTTTGTTTGCCAAAGCTGTTTGTTTTTCCTGTTGCTCTAGTGAAGTTTCAGAGGAGTGAATTCCAATTAACTCCACGAGTGTTTGTCCCTAAGAAACCATTCAGGAGACACAAGGAGCTGCTGGTGCCCGCAGGCATATCAGCCTCGCAGGAGAGGCAGGTACTGCAGAGAGACCCTTCTGCAGCGCTTACAAGTGCCCCGATCCTGCCAGCACTTGAGCACTGCGGAGCCTGTGACGGGGAGGGAGGTCTAGACAGAAGCTAAGCAAGACAGAATGGAAATTGTTTTCATTCCTAGGTTAAAGAGACCTGGGAAAAAAAAAAAGTAATTCTCACTTGTCCTAGTGGCATATGCACGGAAAAAAAAAAAGCCCATTTTGAATAACTGCACTTTGCTGTTTTTAAAGGCCATGTGCATCTTCTGTCTCACACAGAATAATTTCCTTCTCAAAATTACATTTCTCGTCCTTACTTTCAGATCGTAGGAATGACTGCCTGAGAGGTGTCTGGAGTTCCTGCAATTCCCTGCCTGCCGGAGAGTGGGAGACACTGTGAACTGGGGGGACCCTGGGGCTGCCCTTTGGAGCAGGAGCCACCACTGGGGAATGGGAAGGAAATAAATGAACTCCTGAACGCTCCCGTTGTGAGTGCCACGAGACGCACGAGGCTCCGACAGCTCCGTTTGCCGGTGCAGGCCTGGCTGCCTCGGCACTGGGGGGCAGCAGGGATCCGGGGCAGAGACAACATGTTCCTCACCCCCGGTGGGTTCCGTGTCCCCCATACCTGGTGTGCTCCTCGTGCCCCGCTCCGCCCACGGTCTCGCCGGTGTTCTCCGGCGGGAGGCTCCTGCTCCACATGCGCTGGGACACGGCCTGGAGCTGCCGGAGCACCACGGCTTCTGTCACCTCCAGGTCACTCTGAGCCAGCCCATTGGCCCCAGCACGAGCACTGCAACACAAAGCAGGGGGACAAGTCCCATGAGCACAGCACATCCCAGCCTGGAGACAGGACAGCCAGGGGACAGCCAGAAGGACAAACAAACATCCGTGGTGCTCTGTGACACATATGGGACAGGACAGGGAGGTCACACACGGCACTTCAAACTGTGCCAGGTGCAGCCTCCCAGGGAGAGGGAAGCTGAGCACATCCCCTTGGTGGAGCCACTACCAGTGGCAGGCTGGGGGGCAGGCATGTTTGGGGCCCCCTCTTCCTAATTCCCGAGGAATCCTCCCATCATCAGATGCCTACAAGAGTCTCAGTCTGTGGAGTCTGTGCATTGTTGTCAATAAAGCCACCAGCAATTCCCAGTTCTGTACCTAGGGGCCTGGAGGCTGAAGAGAGACAGTGAGGGCTCTCTGCCACTGGTTTTGGCAACACCCGACTTCTGGGGATTCCCTTTGCCCTCTTGCTCCATTTATTGTGTTTTTCTGGCACGGGCCATTTGTCACCCAGCCTGCACTCACTCACCTGGGCAGCTCCACTGTCCCGGAGGGCTGGCCCTGGTACAGCACCCGGTGCCGAGGGCTCGTCCTTTCCACCAGGTCCTCCAGGAGCTGCAGCGCACGGCAGAGCTCCGAGAGCTCGGCCAGCGTCCCGCCGGGCCTGCGGACGGACAGACAGGGTGGGAGTGACCGACGTGTGACAGGGCTCCTCAGTGCATTCCCATCGCACCCCTTGGGAAAACAAACAGCCTCGTTTGAGCTGTCCAAAGCAAACGGCAAAAAACACGTTCCTGAGCTCTGTAGGAAGCGCGGGGGGGGAGGGCCGGAGTGGAAAGCACGTGAGCAAACAAACCATCCAAAAATCGGCCCGGGCTGAGCTGCTACAAATTACCCCTGTGCCGAGCACTCTAATTCCTTTCACCTCCACAAGCGAAACAAATCTGGTGACCACCTACAGGTATGGGGAAAGCCCTGGGACCTCAGAGGGGTTTTGATGAGGCTGCACCTCTATAATGATGCAAATGAGGACTTAACCACTGAAACAATGTCCCGGGCTAATCCCGGGACAGAGGTGTAAATGGCTATTCAGGTCCCCGGCTGCCGCTTTGTGGGGCTCCCAGGCCAGGTCTCGGCCAGCAATGAACACCGCAGCTGGGGTAAAAGAGAGTTTTCTTTCTTTCCGCCACATGCAGGAGCTGACATGTTTCCACAGCTAACCCTGCCTTACTCTGCCTCTAGGGAGAAGCTCTGTGCACAAAAACTTGCAGCATTTGCACACTCGTGCTGAGCTGTGCCCAAAGCTCTGTTTTCCCTCCGAGTGTTGGGCAACAGTGAACAATTAAGTGGGGGCTGCTGTGTCTTTAGTCGAGTTTCCTAGACATTTAATAAGCAAAACAATGCCAGGGAGATCACATAGGCAGTTAAACAGTGCTTTCTCTTTTCCCCCAGCCTTACAAACCCTGTATTCCAGCGGCCGGCTCGTTTCCCATTGTTTTCCTCCCGCTGGGTGGTCCTTCCAGGGTGCCACTCGAGAGGGATACAATAATATAAAGGGAAGGGGAAGGAAGGGACACCAACATAAAGAAAAACAAAATGTATGACAATCTGCAGCAGGCTACGGATCAGAGGTCAGCAAACAAGAGGTCCTTCTCTTTTACAGGTTGCTTCCTGGAAACAGTCTGATTAAGCTGACAGCTTGAATTATGTGTTACATTTTGTAATGCACAATCCATCTGTGCTAAGTCCTCCTCAATGCAGCTGAAGCAGCACAGGCATAAGCTCTGCCTTTTTCCACCCCCTCAGCTCAGGCCTTAAAATAGTCATCATCTTTCTCCACACTAATTCTCAGAAACCCTCTCCCCCCACCTCCCACACCCCGGGTTTAAGCCCTCAAAGAAAGGGCTGGGTGCTGCAGGGAATGGTAAGATGACACGCAGCCTTTCCCCCTGGATCAGCAGCTCCACTGGAGGGGACACCAGGAGCCTTCATGAGCCCCCGTGGTGCCAGGGGAGCTGCTTACAGGAAATCCCAGGCTGTTCCCGTGGGGCTGGGTGTGAGAAGGCAGGAGAGCAGTCTCTGATCCGCCAGAACACCGACGTTACTGCGCAACAATCATGAGTTCTAATAACTGAGACAGCGAAGCTGCAGCACCCTACTGTGACCTGCAACAAGATGCTCAATCACCTTTCCCAAAATCTCCCTTCCTTGGCTGCCAACCCTTCATTGCAGGGAAAAAACCCAAAACTCCTTAAAAAACAGGGGCTGGCATCTCTGCAGTAAGACAGCAGAGGCTTTTGCTCCAAAGATGAAAACCTGTGGCTTCCTGACACACAACAAGGACTGGTTTTGCCTCTGGAGTCAGCCATGGTCTCTGTTCCTTTCAACACCATCCCTTGTACTCATTTCAGATAATTCACTAAAAGTGTATGAACAGTGCTTCCTTCGGATGCCACAGTGACACTGCTGCAGCGGGACAGCCCAAGATATTTCAACCTAAGGCAACAAATACGCACAATTTGGCAAATTTCAGCACATTTCTTCAGCCAGCACAGGAATTGC